>SJYX01003232.1:11284-109646 GCA_006410675.1 Oreotragus oreotragus
GCGGGGCGGCTGGGTCCGGCCGCCGCGGGAGGGCGGAGGTGGGTGGGGACCAGCGAAGCTTTTTTTTACAAGAAGTCACGGGGGTGGGAGGCGGGGGGCGGTTAGGGGGAACCGAAAGGGTGAAAACCACCCTGCAGAGCGGCGGAGGCGGAGAGGAAACCTGCGCCCAGAGCCACGTGCTGGAGCCGGCGCGGGGTGGGTGGCTCGCGGAGGCGTGGGGGAGGGAGAGGCCGCTGCTGGGAAAGGCCCCAGGCCACGTTTCTGGGGGAGCCGCCGCGGGTGGACACGCTCGGCCCCAGGCCAGCCGGGGACCTTCGTGTCTGGAGAAGGCGGCCCAAGATCCCTCTGATGGGAGCAGCTCTGGCCGAGCCTCGGAGGGCCGGCCCTGCCTGCGCAGGGATGGCCTTGCAGAAATGCCCTGGCCTAAAGGCAATGGCAACCCACTCCAGTGTTCTTGCCTGGAGAATCCCAGGGACGGGGGAGCCTGGTGCGCTGCCGCNCTGATGGGAGCAGCTCTGGCCGAGCCTCGGAGGGCCGGCCCTGCCTGCGCAGGGATGGCCTTGCAGAAATGCCCTGGCCTAAAGGCAATGGCAACCCACTCCAGTGTTCTTGCCTGGAGAATCCCAGGGACGGGGGAGCCTGGTGCGCTGCCGCCTCTGGGGTCGCCCAGAGTCGGACACGCCGGAAGCGACTTCGCAGCAGCAGCAGCAGCCTAGTTGCCTCCTCCGCCCGCGGTGGGGTGGGGTTGAGGCTGAAGGGTCTTCTATCTCACCCTGCCCCTGCCCACCACCACCTCAAAGAGGATATCTGTCCAGGGGTCGAAGAATTTGAGAGGCTGAGTTAACTGGGGGTGGGTGGCCATCCAGTGAAGGTGAGGAGAGTGGTAGGAAGAAAAAGGAAGCACAAAAAGAAGGAAGGAAAATCTTAAGAACCTGCCAAGGACGGAACCGCAGTCCTTGGAAAGGTGAGTTTCCTGTTACCTGAGGTACTAGGCCAAAATCCTGAGGAGAGAAAATTGATTAGCCGCAGAAAGGAAGGTGGAGTCTGGGCTTTTTTTGCTCTGGGTAAGATGCCGGAGCCTCTGAAGGTGATGATCTGCCACTGTCTGGGTTCAGCAACCACTGGATGTGAGAGTGAAAGTCACTCAGTCGTGTCCCACTCTTTGCGACCCCATGGACTATACAGTCCGTGGAATTCTCCAGGCCAGAATATTGGAGTGGGTAGCCTTTCCCTTCTCCAGGGGATCTTCCCAACCCAGGGATCGAACCCAAGTCTCCTTCATGGCGGGTGGACTCTTTACCAGCTGAGCCCCAAGGTTTCTAGGCTGCTCAAGGACAAGAGATCTTTTAAAGAGCACCCGCTTGCACCTAGAAGCTCCCTGACCCTTTGCCCTGCCCTTGTCAGACAGGAAGGGATGGAGAGGGGCCAGGAAGACAGGAAGGCAACAGACCTCCACAGGCGCCTGGGTTTCCTCCCCTCCCAGTCCATCTCATCTCACCCCACCCTATACGACTGCTGTGGGTGGGGGGCTTCCAGCTATAATTCATCCTCGGTCTCTTTCAGGGATTTGACTTGCCCTTCTTTCCAAAGCGACGGCTCAGCAAGTGATGCCAGTCCTGGGAGGGAGCGTCCGGGCCTCATCTTGCAGGCAGAAGGAGCACAGCAGCTGGGTGCCCAGAACCCGTGCGGGTCTGTGCAGAGCTGTTTGTCCCTGCGGCCTCCCAGGACCACCTGAGCTGCCTCTCACCTTGTGTGACCCTCATTCAGACCCAGGCAGAGCAGAGCTCCCGGCCCCCTTCCCCTCGTGCACAACCTTCTTCCAAGTGTGTGGCTCATTCCCACATTGAGCTGGACTCCTGGGAAGTTCTGTCCTCCGGACCTCTGTAGAAGAGGTGAAAATGACAGCTCTTGGGAAACCAGGGGGTCTCATCTGCTGAGATGGGACGAGATGCGGAGCCCTGTGGCATCCAAGAGCAGAAGGACTGGCTGGGGATCCGCATGCGCGCTGTTAGGAGCAGAAGGTGCTGGGCCCTGGGTGGTTGCGCTTCGGGGGAAGTTGGTGGGCTGGGCCAGCCGGGGTTTGTCCTGGGAGCTGAGGCCAGGTGCAGCAGGAGCCTCTGGCCGGATACTGAAGCCACAAACACTGCAACCCCCAAGTTCTACTTTTTTTCTTCTTCATGCTGAGAACGCCCTCGGTAGGGGCTGCCTCCCCCACTGTTTCAGATTCTGCTTTCCCGTGTGTGTGTCAGAGAGGTGGTTATCACGACCTCTGTCCATCTCTTTTCTCCCACTCCCTGATCTGCGTGCCTGTGGCCCTTGGCACCTGCACTGTCACCCTTCCCACGCTCTGCTTGGCCTGAGAGAGAGAGGTTTTGCTGTCTTCACCTTCCCTCTCTACCCAGAGGCCTGCTGAAAAGGCCCAGAGTTTCATCTTTGCAACTCCCTCCTGGTGGAACGCATGAGGAAGTGAATTAGCTGTCAGCTCCGTCCTCTTCTGCTCCATGCTTGGCCTGGCAGCCTCCTTTGTGTCTGAGGGTGCTTCCTGTTTACTGTGTCTGCTGCCTCCATGAGAGCCTCATCCTGAGTTTTGACCCACCCTGCCCTTTGCTTCACGATTCAGCTCAGCCTTTGTGACCCTGACTTGTTTACCTGATGGACCCCTGGAAGCTGCTCAGCAGGAAGAGCCTATGTGCCTTCCCTTAGAACCTTCCCTATGGGCTTCTCTGGTGGTTCAGGCGGTAAGGAATGTGCCTGCAATGCAGGAGACCCGGGTTCGATCCCTGGGCCGGGAAGATCCCCTGGAGGAGTACCCGCTCCGGTACTCTTGCCTGGAGAATCCCAGGGACAGAGGAGCCTGGCAGGCTACAGTCCATGGGGTCACAAAGAGTCGGACACGACTGAGTGACTAGGCAGAGGGTCGGTGGGACCTAAGTGTACCTCACTAAAGCCAAACCCTGCCCAGTGACCGTGCATGCGCACCCAGGAGCACGGGTGGCCCTAACTGAAGCTAACACGTCATGTGTCAATTCCGCAATGCTACAACAGATAAAAGTAGGGGCTACTTTCCTTCACAAAACGTTTTCCAAGCGTGTTGTTGAATATGAGAGTCCTCGTAGGCATTTGGAGGACTCGTTTTCCTCGCAACTTTTGGGGAATGGATATATTGAAAGTGAGATAGGAAATTAGGAGACGAATTGGCAGAGATCGGTCTGTTTTCAGGGAGTCATGTAACCAAGTTCTGTATCACCGCACATGCCAGAAAAGTTGGAGAGGAAACCGAGCCAAACCAGGAACACCCTCAAAGGGCTTGGCGTCACTCCTCAAAACATCTGGCACCGCATGGTAGCGTTTGTCCCGCCACTGAAAAGCCAACCTTCTCCAGTTGTCCTTGACCAGTGGAGCAGAGGGCCAGGGACCCTCTGTGTGAGAAAATGTGGTTCTGGCTCTGGTTTTTCTGTGTCTGAGCTCCACTACCTTGGGCCACCTGCTGATCTGTCTGTGCCTAGGTTTCTTCTCCTGTAAAATAGAGATCCTTATACCTACTTCTTGGGGCTTTTGGAGGACCCAGAGGAAGTAACTGACGGCCCAGAGGGTGCCCAATGTACACCTGAAACTATCACAACGTTGTAAACCAACTATACTCCAATAAAAATTAAATGGTTTCTAGCTGTTGGGGGTAACAACTTCCTTAAGTGTATAATCTTCTTCATTGGGGTTCTTTAGGCCTAGGTTCTGTCCAGGGTCAAGAGAGTCAAACTGAGAGAATGTTGAGCTATTTTTTAGAAACCACTGGAGCAAAAAGACCAACATCTCTAGGAGAGGTAAGGAATTTAAGAGCAGCACAATCTGCCAGCCAGTGGTGGATTTCAGGCCTGAGAGAAACTTGATAATGAATCATTCTGAGGCCTAATCAGTGAGAAGGGGACGACCGAGGATGAGATGGCTGGATGGCATCACGGACTCGATGGACGTGAGTCTGAGTGAACTCCGGGAGATGGTGATGGACAGGGAGGCCTGGCGTGCTGCGATTCATGGGGTCGCAAAGAGTCGGACACGACTGAGCGACTGAACTGAACTGAACTGAACTGAATCAGTGACAAAGATGACCTTTGCCCAGACATTGGCATGTTTGAGCCTTTAATGGAGGATGTGTTGAAAGAACCTAATAAATGCTTATTCATTGAGTCAAATCCAAGAGTTTGAAGGAAAAGTGAAAATTTTATATTCTGGGCACCCCTGTGCCAGGTGAGATGTGACCCTGAGGGAAAACACTAAATCAGACCCTGCTCCTGTGAGTGATGGGTCCCAGAGCCTCACACCGGGCCCTGGACTCTTGCTTCTGCGAATGGGAGCAGATCACATTCCCAGGAAGGACAGACTGACGGGCTGCATTGGGCACCACTGGGAGAGGGAATAAGAACTGGTCTTTGCACCTTAGCTCAGCTCTTTCTGGGCTTCCCTGGTGGCTCAGACAGACCCAGTTCCAATCCCTGGGTCGGAAAGATCCCCCTGGAGGAGGACATGGCAACCCACTCCAGTATTCTTGCCTGTAGAATCCCAAGGACAGAGGAGCCTGGCCGGCTACAGTCCATGGGGTGCCAAAGAGTCAGGCATGACTGAGTGACTAACACTTTTCACTTTCAGCTCTTTCTGGCCCATCTGACACCAGTCCAGAGAATGTATAGTATATTCTTCTAGGACTCCATAACCAAGGAACCACAAACTGGCTGTCTTAAAACAACAGAAATGTATTTGCTCAGAATTCTAGAGGCTGGAGTTATCAGCAGGGCCCTGCTCCCTCTGAGACTCTGGGTAGAGTCTCTTCCAAAGAAGGGCTCTCACGCGAGTCCAGGGGCCAGCATGAGGCTCTGGGACCCATAACCCACCGGAGCAGGGTCTGATTTAGTGTTTTCCCTCAGGGTCACATTTCACCTGGCACAAGGGTACCCAGAATATAAACTCTGCACTTTTTCTTCAAACTCTTGGATTTGACTCAATGAATAAGCATTTATTAGGCTCTTTCAACACCTCCTGCAATCCTTGGCATTCCTTGGCCTGCAGCTATTTCACCCCAGTCTCTGCCTCTGTTAGCACATGGCGTTCTGTGTGCGTCTTCACATGGCAGTCTCTTTAGTAGAACCCCAGTCACATTGAATAAGGGCCCACCCTAATAGCCTCTTTTTTTTTTTTAAATATTTATTTGTGTTTATTTGTGCATGCTAAGTCGCTTCAGTTGTGTCCAACTCTGTGTGACCCTATGGACTGCAGCCCACCAGGCTCCTCTGTCCATGGGATTCTTCAGGCAAGAATACTGGAGCGAGTTGCTGTGTCCTCCTCCAGGGGATCTTCCTGATCCAGGGATGGAGCTCCCGTCTCTTATGTCTCCTGCATTGGCAGGCGGGTTCTTTGTCTCTAGTGCCACCCTATTTGGCTCCGCCGGGTCTTAGTTGTGGCACACAGGGTCTTTAGTTGCAGCATGTGGGATCTAGTTCCCTGACCAGAGAGCAAACCAGGCCCCCTGCGTTGGCATCAAGGAGTCTCAGCCACTGGACCATCAGAGAAGTCCTCTAATTGCCTCTTCTTAATTTAATTACACCAGCAAAGACTGTTTCCAAAAAAGGTCACATCCACAGGTACTGGCTGGGGGGAGGGGGTTTAGGATTTCACAGTATCTTCTAAGGAAAAACAGTTCAGCTCGTAACATGTGGTAAGAGGCCAAGAGGGTAGTCAACATGGGTGTCTTGCCCTGTGCCAGCAAAGGGGCAGATAGAAACAGCAAGTTAGCATCCACCTGTCAGGAGTCTCAGGAACACTCATATCCTTTAATCCACCGACACACCACTAGGAATCCAGCTGGAGAAAAGCATCAAAAATGTTGTAAAACTTAATGCACAGAGTTCTTCTCAGTGTTGTTTATTAGAAACAACTTCAACGTCCAACAGTTAAGGATGGTTATTAAAATAAGCCGCATCCCACATGAGGGGGTGCTAATAGATTTTAGAAATGATATTTCCAGGAAAAAATTTTGAAACATGGAAAAAATGAAATGATATATTCCGTATGTTGTCAACTTTATTTTAAAAATGGACACGGAAGAAAATAATCAATATAATGTTAACAGTCTCCCCCCTTCTTAGGAGAGATTATGAGTGATTAAAAAAAAAATTATTATTATGGAGTTATATATGTTCTCTGCATTAGCTTGATAACCAAGGAGAAAAAAGCCCTAATGTTATTTTAAAAATACATATATAAATAGTTTCCTGGAATATACATTCCAGGAAAGTTCTAGCTGGGAGGAGAGTAGCAGCTGCTGGGTGTCCAGCTGATTTCTGTGTTTATAAGCCACAGCCGTAACCTCTCTAGAATTTCTCAACATGTAGCTGGATGGCTCCTTGCCTCAGAATTACCCATGATGCTTATTTTAAAATGCAGAATTCTAGGCCCCACCCCAGGCCTACTAAACTGGGCCCAGGAATTTGCATTCTTGCGGGCTCTGCGCACTTGAGTTTGAATTCCCCTTATCTTAGAGGCTAGGGACACCCACTCATCAGCAATCCAGCGTGGATCCAGCGTGGTTTCTCACATCAGTCGTTTTGAGGAATAAAACTAAATAAACAGAGAAGTTATTCTTTTTCTAAAGTTCACTTTTGGTTGTTCCTAGGACAGGAAGCTGCAAACCAAATATTCAAAATAATAGAAAATTCATAGTTATATTTTATTTTGGAATTAAGCAACAGCAGGTGGTGTGTCTTAATTTATATTAGGCTAATAATGAAAATGAGTTAACATTCCAGACTCTAGCCTGGTAAATGATAAAGTTTTAGTCCCTCAGTCGTGTCCGACTCTCTGCAGCCCCGTGGATTGTAGTTTGCCAGGCTCCTCTGTCCATGGGATTTCCCAGGCAAGAATACTGGAGTGGGTTGCCATTCACTTCTTCAGGGGATCTTCCTGACCCAGAGATTGAACCCAGGTCTAACCTGCATTGTAGGCAGATTCTTTCTGTCTGAGCCACCAGGGAAGCCTCTAACCTAGGTTGGAGTTAAGAAAAGCAGTTGCAGGAGAATGTCGGCCCGCAGGAAAAGCTTTGCCCTATTACCAAGCATGTATTCCACATGCCGTTAGTTCAGCATCGTAATTATAGATGTGATCACTTTTAACTCACAACCTGAAGCTGAAGCTCTAATACTTTGGCCACCTGATGGGAAGAACTGACTCATTGGAAAAGACCCTGATGCTGGGAAAGATTGAAGGCAGGAGGAGAAGGGGACGACAGAGGATGAGATGGTTGGATGGCATCACCGACTCGATGGGCATGAGTTTGAGTAAGCTCTGGGAGTTGGTGATGGACAGGGAGGCCTGGTGCACTGCAGTCCATGGGGTCACAGAGTCGGACGCAACTGAGCGACTGAACTGAACTGAGATCCCCTTAACGAATGGTTTAGGGGACCGATGTTAGAAGACGGAAGGTTCTCCACTTTGAGGTGTGTGCCGGCTTAGGGCAGGGGCTGGCTGAGAGCACCCCCTGGGTCCTGTGGGCTGTGACTTGTCCGGACCCAGAGGAGCTGTAGCCTCGGGTGGGGGGAGAGAAGGGAGGCAGCTGTGCGATTAGCCATCTCATCAGTAGGTGAAACTCAACACCACAAGGAGGCCAGCATTCAGGGTATTAGTCCACACTTGTTGCTTCAGGGAGAAAAGATGAGCCAGTGGGAGAACGAAATATCCCGAGAGTGAAGACAGCTACGTGTGGGAGCCATGATTAAAAAAAAAAAAAAGAACTGAGAGCTCCAGCAGCTGTGGAACTCTGCCTCAGCCTGGGAGGGGCAGGGCCCTCTCTAGAGTGATGGCTTCAGGAAGCAGGTCGCCCTGTGCCTGACCCGACCTGTTTGGGTGGGAGGAGGGCGGGCTGTGGGGGGCAAAAAAAAAAGGTGGGCAAAGTGCGTGGCCACCTTTCAATAACACCTTCCGATTGTGCTGTGTTGTAATCCCCAGCGCTCTGGCCTGAGTGGATGGGAAATGAGAGCTGGGTGGGCGGATCCTCATCCGCTCACCAGCTCAGGGAGGCCCCCAGCCTTCAGGCTGAGAGTAGGGAGCTGGGGAGGCCGGGCCAGACAGGCCTTCTTCCCTGCAGCACTGGGAGGGAGCGGGAGCGCAGGAAGGCCTCTGAAAGGGTTAGGGCCCACAGAGGGAAAGAAATGTCAAAGGAACCCCTGTATCTTTCATACAACGTGTAATTAACTCTCAACAGAAAGTGCCACAAATTCATAATGGGCGCTGACAGCAAAGGAGGAAGACTCCAACAAGCATGAGATTTGTCGTGTTATTTATTTATTTTTTTAAAATTTTTTAAAGGAACACGAACCGTTGCAGCTATAATCGTGGACCTCCTCCGGTGACAGTGTCTCCCCAGCAACGAGCCGATGGTGCTGTCTCCTGCCTGACCCGGGCCTGGTGAGCAGGAAGCGCCGGTACTCAGGGGGTGGGGGCCGTCTGCAGCCACCACGCTGTCCTGGGGAGCCGGCCCCAGAGCCCTCTCCTGGCCAGGAGCCGTCCTTGGAGTCATCCCGGGTCTCCAGCCAGCAGCTGCCGAGGTTGCCCTTCCGGCAGAGCCCAGGCCTCCTCCCTAGTGCCCTGCCCTCCGCTGGGCGGCTGCCGGCTGTGAGGAAGGGTGGGGTGGCTGGAGAAGAAAGGCAGGGAGCCCCTGGGTGGGGTGGCTGCAGGTGGGCAGGGCCTGGGCAACTGCCAGAACAAACCAGGGCCAGCGTTCTCCCCCCTGGGCACAAAGAGCTCCAAGTGAGGGACACGCCCGCCCCGTGTGCAAGCAGGAGGCTCACGCTTCCTGACAGAGGAGGAGGCCCCTTCCCAGACCGTCCTGGGTGTGGCCTAGAGGCTGAAGCCTGCTGGGCAGGTGCCACCCCCCAACCACCACCCCACTGTGGACTCCTGGTGACCTGTCTTGGTGGCTTCAGCCCTCCTTATCCTCTGGTCTGCACATGAGGATAGAGAAAGGCCTGGACAGGCCGCTTAACTCCACAGGACATGGGCATCTGCCTTTTCTTCCTCTGAGAAAGAGCCTTCTTAGGTCCCCTCCCTTCCCCCACCACAGACACACTAATGGGTGCTCTCACACACACACACACGTTCATTAGCTCCCAGTTTAAATGAGAGAAGGTCCCGCCCAACCATACTCAGACTAGTCAACTCTTGTGCAGACCCTTCCACTTCCGCCAGGCCCGTTGCCTCAAAGAAGTTAAGACTAGGCCCCAAAGAATTCAGGCCTATCAACGTGTAACAAGAACTGTTGTACTGACCAGAGTACATCTTTGCTGATGCTCGCGGTTCCCCTGGGGTGGCTATGCCTTGCCAGGGAAAAGGATGGGTCAGGAAGTTACTGAAACCTTCCCTGGGCCTGGTGGGCTTTTGGTTTTACAATGAAAGAGTTGGTAAATCAACTCTACTCCAATAAAAAAGGTAAAAAATCAAATGAAAAAAAGTCAAGAGAATACTTTTTCTATGCTCTCTTCGTCAGTCAGTCAGGCCGAGAGCCGCAGGGCGGTCCACACAGCTCCTGCAACCCTACTGCGCCAGGTGCGGTGGGCCCTGCGGCCTCTGCAAGCAGGAGGGGCAGGCATGGTCCTCTGATCACCGCTGAAGCCAGTGGTGGTGCATGAGAAGTGGGCAGTCTTTGAACGTAGGGCTTTTCTCTGTCCTGTGTTGTGAACTATGAAGAGGACATTCATGTACTGAACATATATTTCTTGGGCCCCCATCTAGGTGCCAGAAAAGAAACATTATTTCCTGCTCTCAGAAGCTTACGTTTGACACAAAAGCCTGGGAGCTTCTCTGCACTCATTTCCTATAGCTCTAACAAAGCACCACAGATTGGGTGGCTTAAGCAACAGAAATGTTATTTTCTCACAGTTCTAGATGTTAGCAATCCGAGATCAAGGTCTTGGCAGGGTTGGTTCCCTCTGAGTCACCCTGATTTCTTTCTGCGTCTTCACAGGCTGTTCTCCCTGTGTGTCTGTGTGTCCAAATTTCCCCTTTTTATAAAGACACCACTCATATAAAATTAGAGCCCACCCTAATGGCCTTCGGAGAAGGCAATGGCACTCCACTCCAGTGCTCTTGCCTGGGAAATCCCATGGACAGAGGAGCCTGGTAGGCTGCAGTCCATGGGGTCACGAAGAGTCGGACATGACTGAGCGACTTCCCTTTCACTCTTCACTCTCATGCACTGGAGAAGGAAATGGCAACCCACTCCAGTGTTCTTGCCTGGAGAATCCCAGGGACAGGGGAGCCTGGTGGGCTGCCATCTATAGGGTCGCACAGAGTCGGACACGACTGAAGCAACTTAGCAGCAGCAGCAGCAGCAGCAGCTAATGGCCTTATTAACTTGATTATCTCTGGAAAGACTTTATCCTCAACAAAGGTCACATTCTGCAGTACAAAGGGTTAGGACTCCAGTGTGCTTTCTTCTCTGGGAGGTGGACACAATTCAAGTCCTAACAACCTCTACAGAGACGTATAGGAAAGTATGAAGGCGAGTCAGTTGCCTTTGAGGTGCCTGCAGTCTCCTGCTTCTTCCAGGTCTCTGGGGAATGTGTCTGATTGGTGGAACCTGGGTCATGAACCTGTGCCCCGCTGCAGGGCAGGCTGGGAAATTCAGTTTCTGGCTTCTCACCTTGGGAAGGATGGGCGTCTAATGTGGGCTTTTACCCAGACACAGGAAGAGCATTCAAAGGCTTCATGGGAAAGTGGCCACAAAGCACAGGAGGAACCTGCTATGTAGGTGCTTTCAGATTTTCTCCAGGGGACCCGCAAGCAGAGGATGAGAACAACCATGTTGCTGTTTGGCTCCCCTTTAGTGCCTGGTGGTGTGTGGTGCCCACTGCAGAGACCAAACGTTGGTGACCACAGAAGACATCTGGCAAGTCTAGAAAATGGTGAACGGCTAACGTTTAATAAGCATTTACTATGTGCCAGGAATTTTTCTGAGCTCCTTACATGCTGCTTACTTGCCTCATTTCATCCTCGAAGCAGCCTTAGGAAGCAGAGCTGATGATGACCTCCCTTTCACAGGTAAGAAAACGGAGATACTGAGAGGTCAAGCAACCACTTAGTGGGTTAGAGAGCCAGGGTTAGAACCCAGCTATTTCAATCTGAGACTGGGAGCTTAGCCACTTCGCTCCCTAAGAGGTGGAAGAAGATGATGTAAGATGGGGGAGAAATCTCCTGGCAAGACTGTGGGGCAGGTGGGTGAGTGCTATTAAGTCATTTGCCCAGGTGGCAAGCTGGGAGCTCACCAGAGCCACCCCTGGGTGGCAGATACATTCTCTGTGAGCCAAGGTGGGTGTGATATCGTTGTGAGGCACTCCTGACAAAGTCCTCGGGAATCCTGGGAGGGAGGCGTGGGAGGAGGCAGCGGGGAGGAGGGAGGGAGTGGTGCAGGCTGGCCCCGGAGGCCCTGCCTGGCATGGCTGAGGACAGCTTGCGTCAGAGGATGCTGGGCAGGGCGGACACTGGCTCCCCTGTGAGGCAAGGAGGCCCCAGGCTGGGCCCTTGCCAGGGTGCTGCCTGGAGAGGGCTGGATGTTCCCAAAGGTTCTTCCCCAGGGACCCAGAGGAACAGCTGGGTCTTGGAGGGGCCAGGGGGCTGCCAGGGCAAACCCTCAGTGTTAAGAGCCTCTGTGTTGCATTAGGGGCTTCCCTGGTGGCTCAGACAGTAAAAAATCTGCCTGCAGTGCAGGAGACCTGGGTTAGAAAGAGCCCCTGGAGAAGGGAATGGCAACCCACTCCAGTATTCCTGCTTGGAGAATCCCAGGGACAGAGGAGCCTGGTAGGATACAGTCCGTGGAGTCGCAGAGTCGGACACGGCTGAGCGACTAACACGCACCCAGATCCCTGCCGTGACGCCCAGAGGCAGAGCCCTGGAACCTCTGTGCCTGTGTCTACCCCTGTGCCATGAGATGTTGCAGTGCTGCTACTTGAAATACTTTGGGTGGGGGCAGGGGGTGGGTTGTGGGAAAAGGAACAGGAGACAAAAGTGGATGAGACACATTCCCAGGGCCCCAAGCATGCCTCACTGGAGATCTTCTCTGGCCCTGGCCCTTAGGACTTTCCAGGTCCAGAGAGTAATTTCAACAGTGTCCACACACGCGGGGTATCTGTCATTCACCTGTGGGCTCCCCTTTTGAGAGAGATGGGACCAACCTAGCAGCCTCCCTTTTCAAAGGGAAACAGGGTACATGGTGGAAGGTAAATAGGATGCTTTCCTATATACTAGCAGGGCATTTCCAAAACATACAAGAGTAACAAAAGAAAGAAAGAAATGTGAAGGAAAAGAAATGATCCATTGGAAGTTTTTGATTTTAAAAAAATTTTTGGAGGTTTTTATTACAGTAAGTGACTGTGAAATGAAAAATGAAAGTGTGAGTCACTTAGTCATGTCCAACTCTTTGTAACCCCCTGGACTGTACCTCTATTCATGGAATTCTCCAGGCAAGAATACTGGGGGTGGGTTGCCATTCCCTTCTCCCAGGGATCTGGGTCTCCTGCATTGCAGGCAGACTCTTTACTGTCTGAGCCAGTTAATAAGATAGATGAGCTTCAAAAATGTTTACAAATGTCAGTGATATTCCAGAGTTTTAAAACCAAGTTAAATCCACAATAACATGAAAAATAACCAGGGTGCCCTAAGGTTCAAATATCTCCTCCCAGATAAGAAGCAGAGAGGGGGATATTCTTAGAATTTAAAGAATGAGGTGGGGCTGGATTGCCAGATAAAATACAACGTGGCCTGTTGCATGTAAATTCTAGATAATACAATGAGCATTTTGTTAGTATAAAAGCATGGTCCAAATATTGCATGGGACATACCTATATGAAAAAAAAATTATTCATTGTTGAACTGAGATTTAAATTGAGCTGACCATCATGTATTTCCATTTGCTCAATCTGGCCACCTTGGATGGGCATCCCATCCACTCCAGTAGGGGAAGGCAGAGAAGTGACTTCTGGAAAAGGGTCTGGCCTGTTTGCCTGGTGCCTTGTATCAGGGACTCCAGGGAGACCAGGCCTCTGGCTCCAGGCCTGCCTCCCAGGGCCCTGGGAAAAGGCCCTGGGCCTCTTCTCGGAGCTCTGGCTCCCTGGAGGGAATAGGCAGGGCCCAGCAGCTGCAGAAGGAAGCCTGGAAAACAACCTGGAAACAGTTCCGGCTTCTCCGGGCAGCTGCCAACACATCTACAAGCGCGCCAGGGCCCCCGACCACACCGCAGGCCACCTCCCGTGGGCCTGAGAGGTCGCCCTGACCCCCGAGCCCCACCTCAGCTGATGCTGTAGACGGGTCAGCCTGCACTGACCTCTCCTTCAGGCCCGACGCTGAATTGCCCCGCATTCTCTTGGGCTGAGGTCATCGAATGCCCGTGGGCCTTTCCTGCAAATCTGCGGTGCCAATCCATGGGCATTCACTGAGCGACTAGTTGTATGTGCTGCCCACAGGTACCCTGGGAAGGGGTCTGCTGCCCAGGATTCTGGGGAAACCCGTGAGTGAGGGTCCTGTGATCTCTCCCCTGAAGGTAGGTGGAGCCTGCCTGCCTGAAGCCTCTGGGCCACCCAAAGACCCTCCAGCCCTCAGGGCCCCTGCTCTGCTAGCCCTGCTCGGGGGCCTTCCTCCCAGAGCTGTGTGGGAGCCGTTCTTGTGTCCTTTCCCAGCGAACAAGGAGGGGAGAGGGCGGGAGGAAGAGGGGCAGGCCTGCCTGGGAAGTTTCAGCTTGAAATGTTGGATGGGAGCACTCCCTGGGGTGCTGAGAAAGGAAGGAATGAAGGACAGCTTGTGAGAGAGCCTGGCTTTGATAAGTATCTCCCGTGAAGTGCTTTTAGTCCCATTTTTACAGAAGATGAAACTGAGGTCCAGAGAGGTCATGGAATCTCTCTCAAGTCACACAGAAATGCTAGCCTCAGGATTCCCAGCCAGACCTCTCTGAGTGTTAAACCTGGGTCCATTCTGTGCCTCTTTGCGGCCCAGGAGAGTTCCGATCTAGTTCAGGAGGAAATATCTACTGTCAACTCTGTTTTTCTACCGTGTTAGGTTCCTGCCTCCTCTGCTACCCCCAAGACTTGGCTCATGACTGAAATTTCGACTAGAAAATCATGCTGAAAGGAAACAGCTGTACTTCTCCGTGTCCACGCCAGGAGCCCCATCTCCTGGGCTCTCCGCCCTCCTCTCACACAGCTGGGTGAGCTCTTGGGCAAGACTGTGGTGGCCTCGGCAGTACGTTGGGGACCGTCCCTGGTCCCTGCTCCCGGATGGCTTGCTTGGTAATTCCTGACAGACTGCAAACCAGCCTCTCAAACTCAGCCTGTGTGGCTGGCTGAGTTTGGTTAAACTGGAGGATATAGGCCGCCGTGATGCCCCACGCTGTGACTTGTCCCTGCCCCTTAGCCCTTCCTAGATGTCTCCCACAGAGGGCTCAAGCCTTCCTTATCTTGGGCATTTCTCAGAGTGTCTCTGGCACTCCAGCCCCCTTGGGTCACCATCCCACCCCCTCAGCACCTCACAGCAGTAGGATGACAAGAAACATCTGAGTACGGTGGGGAGATCGTGGGGGCTGGGAGGCGAGAGGGAAGGCTCTGCTTCTCCCAGTCATGAGCTTCCTTTATTGACTCACGCATATGTGTTGGCTGGATGGGGAAACATGGGAGGAGATGGAGGCTGGACATGGTAATACCAGCCCAGTGGCTCTTGGCTCCTAGTCTGTTCACAGATTTTTGTTAACCAGATATCGTTAGAAAGGACTTCCAAGCTCTACTTGCACCTCCTCTGCTGAGGGTTGACTCAGTAGCATTTCTCAGAAGCCCCTTTCTTCTGTCACAGCTTGCAACTCCTCTGAGACTCCAGAAACATCCAGCCTACGCAACGTCTTTTCTTGACTGAAGTGTGGTCGTTGGAACCATACTGCCTGGGTTCCCATCCTGGCTCCAAACCCTCTCAGACTTGGGGGTGATCTTCAGTCCCTCTCTGCCTCTGATCCCTCGCCTCTGATGTGGGGATGAGAGCATCTATAGCCCAGAGTTGTTGAGACTGCAATGTTGTCAGCTGTAAAAGACTCCTTTTCCCTTTCCTTCCACGTCTCCAGTGCAGTGTTTATCGATGCACTGTCCTCCAAAGCCTCGGTGGGCTGGCTGGGCAAAGCTATCCTTACAGGGTGGTGTAGGGGCCTTGGAAGGCTGGAGACTCTCCCATGGAGATGAACATGTGCCTCTGAGAAGGTGTGGGGACCCC
The DNA here is from genome assembly GCA_006410675.1 of Oreotragus oreotragus. Lineage (NCBI taxonomy): Eukaryota > Metazoa > Chordata > Mammalia > Artiodactyla > Bovidae > Oreotragus > Oreotragus oreotragus. The sequence continues at coordinate 26,567 of SJYX01003232.1, forward strand.
TGCAGAGGGTTCTGGGGTGGGAAGGAGCAAGTCACCCTCTGCCGTACTGAAAGGAGTACAGCTGCCTAGAGCAAGGGGCGTGTCCCCTGGTGATGAGGGAACTTTGGTTTGGGTCCAAATAGTTCAGAGAAAAACGCATCAGTCAGAGGACTTCTGAGTGTATCCAGATGGAGGTGAAGCCGCATACCTGGTCTCACGTGGGATGAAACTGTGCAACTCCTATGGAATTCAAACTCAGCCCAAACTCTGATTGAGGTTTGAACCCATGAGCTGGGACTTGAACCCACTGTCTTTTCATTGAAATCACACACCTGGTCTCAGGACTTAATGAAATCAGCTTCTTTGTGTCTTGGTGTAGAAAGAATTCGTTGAGAGGCAAAGTGATAGGTAGGAAGTGTCAATAGATTTATTGAAAGAGGTACACACTCCACAGAGTATGGGCCATCTCAGGTGGCAAGAGGCCCCAAAATAAGTGGTTAGTTTTTGTGGGCTGGGTAAATTCTTAGGCTAATGAGTGAGAGGATTGTCCAGCCATTTTGGAGAAGGGGGTGGGGATTTCTAGGAACTGGGCCCCGGCCCCTTTTTGGCCTTCTGTGGTCGGTCTAACTGTCACAGCACCAGTGGGGGTGTTGTTCAGCATAGGGATATGTTACAGTGAGTGTATGATGAGGCTCAAGTTCTACTGGAAGTCGAACTTTCCACCATCTTGGGTCTAGTAGATTCTAATCAGTTTATGTTGTATCCACAATGACTATGTCATTCTCTTAAAGGTTATATCCTGCCCCCTTCCCTCCTGTTTCAGAGGTTACAATTAAGACACTCATACAATAGGACTCTAGTGGGTTGATGGGTGGCTCCCCAAGAAATATGTCCATGTTCTAGTCCCCAAAACCTGTGAATGTGACCTTGTTTTTAAAGAGTCTTTGCAGATATCATTAAGAATCCTGAGATGAGGTCATCCTGGGTTATTTGTCTGTGTCCTAAATCCAATGACAAGTGTCCTCGTAAAAAGTAGAAGAGGAGAATTCGCAAACACAGAGGAGAAGGCCAAGGGAAGACAGAGGCAGAGACTGAAGTTATGCAGCCAAGGCAAGCTTGGAGCCACCAGAAGCCGGAAGGGAAACTCTGGAGAGAATGCAGTCCTGAGGACAACTTGACCTTGGATTTTTTTTTGCTCAGAACTGTGAGAAAATTCATTTCTGTTGTTTTAAGCCACCCAGTTTGTGGTAATTTGTTTCAACAGTTACAGGAAATTAATAACAAGGACCAACTGCAAACCACAGCCTATCTGTACCCCTAAATGAAAAGGAAAAGATAAGGGGCCATGGTTTAAAGTGGTGAAAGCAGAGAGAGATGAAACTCAAAGGATCGATGAAGGACTTTCACTGGCTGCTGCATGTGATGGAGCGGGCTGTGTACCGCACAACAGTGGATGTCGTATACCGCATGGTTGTAGATCTGAGTATTTATTGCTTGGTTTTTCCCTACAGGGATCAGTAAGGTGTCTTAAGGAAGGGGTGCCTCTTACTAAAACATACGAAATTACCCTATGGCCTTGTTAGTGTTAGTGAGAAACATCTAGATAGCCCTGACCAGTGGAACTTTCTGCAAAAATGGAAATGTTATGCTGTAATTATTGGTGTTCAGCCACTTGCTCATGTCCAACTCTCTGCAACCTCGTGGACTGTAGTATACCAGACTCCTCTGTCCACTTTCTCCCAGGGTTTGCTCAAATTCATGTCCATTGAGTCGGTGATGCTATCTAAGCATCTCATCCTTTGCTTCCTCCTTCTCCTTTTGCTTTTGATCTTTCCCAGCATCAGGGTCTTTTCCAGTGAGTCAGCTCTTCGCCGCAGGGGGTCAAAGTACTGGCGCTTCTGCTTCAGCAAAAGACCTTCCAGTGAGTATTCAGGGTTGACTTCCTTTAAGATGGACTGGTTTGATCTCCTTTCAGTCCAAGGGACTCTCAAGGGTCTTCTCCAGCACCACAGTTCGAAAGCATTAATTCTTTGGCACTTAGGGGACCGTCCAATAGCATAGCCATGAGTCACATGTGACCCTTGAGTACTTTGAATGTGGCTTGTGCAACTGAGGAGCTGAATATTATTTTAGTTAATGTAAACTGTAAACGCCACATGTGGCTGGGGGTTTTGGACCATATTGGACACGCAACTCCAGGTCAAGGAAATGGAAGCTCCCTACTGCTCGGTGCAGAATTTGATCACCAGAAGCATGGCCACTATTCACTTGCTACTATCCATGGGCCCCTCTGCAACTTAGTCCCTGTTGAGTGGAGACAAGGGAGTCAGTCAGGGACCAAGGTGGTGGGAGCGGTGGTGACAGGCAGTGAGGAGTGCCTGGGAGTACGAGAAACACCTAACCAGACTGAAGCAAGGGTCCAAAAGCAGAAGGGGGTCTAGAGAAATGCTTGCCCGAGGAGGTTAAGAGATTTCTCTCTAAATTGCTGTCTTTCCCTACCCTTAGTCACCCTTCATGAACTTGTCAGTCCTGAAGTTAGCAGAACTCTTTAGAACCTTTCTTTCTTTTTTTTTTTTTGGTTGCACCAGACAACTTGGGAACCCCCTGTAGCTCAGATGATAAAGAATCTGCCTGCAATGCAGGAGACCTAGGTTCAATCCCTGGGTCAGGAAGATCCCCTGGAGAAGGGAATNCTTTTTTTTTTTTTGGTTGCACCAGACAACTTGGGAACCCCCTGTAGCTCAGATGATAAAGAATCTGCCTGCAATGCAGGAGACCTAGGTTCAATCCCTGGGTCAGGAAGATCCCCTGGAGAAGGGAATGGCAACCCACTCCAGTCTTCTTGCCTGGAAAATTCCATGGACAGATGAGCCTGGCGGGGTACAGTCCATGGGGTCGCAAAGAATTGGACGTGACTGAGAATGTACAAACACACTGCAAAGGAAGAAAACAAATCTCAAATTCCGTTTTTCAAGTAAATGTGATACAAATCGATGGAGACAATAAAGACTGTGCAAAGAAGAAAATCAAAGACCAATATCGCTAATGAATGGGTGCAAATATACTTAAAAAAGAAAAAAAGCACCTGAGCCTACTCTCACAGGGCTTAGTTCAGTTCAGTTCAGTTGCTCAGTCATGTCCAACTCTGTGATCCCATGAACCTCAGCACGCTCGGCCTCCCTGTCTATCACCAACTCCCGGAGTCCACCCAAACCCATTTCCATTGAGTCGGTGATGCCATCCAACCATCTCATCCTCTGTTGTCCCCTTTTCCTCCTGCTCTCAATCTTTCCCAGCATCAGGGTCTTTTCCAATGAGTCAGCTCTTTGCATCAGGTGGCCAGAGAGATATAGAATCACACAGGAAGTGGTATTAGCATGTCTGTAGCATCCAAACAGCAGGAGATGCAGCTGTTGAAAATAATTTTCTTAAGAGGTTGTTAATTTGACAAAAAGCAGATCATAAAATAGAATTATAGTATTTCATTTTTAAAATAAAAATATATCTATAGTCAAAGAAAAAAATATCTGGAAGAATATATCCCCAAATCTATGATGTCAGGGCTCATCAGCCAAAAGACACCAGGAACATATGTGTAGTGGGATTTATGGGCAGTGAGGGGCATCTCAAGAAGAAGCTGCTACAAAGGAATTAGTATCAGGTTTCAACTTGTGGTCATTGCCTTGGGGGACGGTTCAGGAAAGCGGGGCTTTGCTCTGGACTGGATGCTGCTGGGAAGTGCGGGTAATTTTATAACTTGCTGTCTTAATAACTCGCATCAAGATGAATGGAATGAGGTTATAATTGGTAATAACAAAACAAAAACAGCAGGGACTTCCGCTGTGGTCCAGTGGCTAAGACTACACACTCCCAATGCAAGAAACGTGATCCCTGGTCAGGGAGCTAGATCCCACATGCCACAACTAAGGAGCCCACATGCCGCAACGAAGACGGAAGATCCTGCGTGCCGCGACTGAGACCCGGAGCAGCTAAATAAGTAGATATTACGGAAACAAAAGCAACAGTAGCCTATAAGCCAGAATAGGGGGTGTTTGGTTATTTTTCGGTTTGGATGATGCTTTTGTTTCTGTCTCATGCAGACACGAGTAGAGAGTGGTTTTTTCCTTGATCTTCACAGTGGCAGTGGCCTAGGCTACTGTGGGTATTCTGTGGAGCTGGATATGCTCCATAAGAGAAGGGCAGGCGACATTCTTTGTCCATAAGACCAAGGCCCGGTTGTGAGAGTGTTGCCAGCTTCTGCCATCAGGGGCTGGTTTGCTGCTTGGCTCTTTCTTAACGGTGTATCTTAAAGCTCTGCATGTTGGGGTTAAGAGTGATTTTCATTTTCTGCTTCATATTCTGGAAAATGGTTTTGTTTTGTTTTTTTTTAAATCAAGTATTACATTCATCTTGATAAAAATAGCTCTTTTCTTTCTGAGGGGGGGTGGGGGGAAAAAACCAGCTGCATAAGAAAACGCTGAACTGGGTAAACCCAACATTTGGTGAGAAAGGTAGACAGCCCCGCTGGATGCCCAGAACAAGAGTCACACAGCTGTTCACGCCATGTCTTGCTGAGAAGCTCCACTCCGACATGTCCCCAGGAGGCAGACTGGGCGTGCCAGGGTTAGAGTTTAGATTGGAGGGAAACTGAGTTGCTCAAGACCTCACTCCAGGGGCCAGGTGGTGAGAAACACGGCTGGCTTCACCACTGGGTGGAGGTCACCTGGATACCTTGGACACCTGCTCCGAGGCGCTGCCAGGCCAGAGGCGGTCACATGGCCTAGAGCTCTGGCTCTCAGCTTGGTCTGTGCTTCAGAATCACTTGGGTCAGTTGATACTCTCCCACACCTCCAGGGCTCAGCCACCCTGACCAGTTAAATCAGGATCCCTGGGGAGCAGGGCCCAAATGTGAGCATTTCTTGACTCTCCAGGAGATTCCTCCAACTAAACCCTGCTCCTCTGACCCTGGTTTCATTCTCCTTCTTTAGTCTCTACCCTCATCTTTTTCACTCTCTTCACCTCTACTGAAGCTCAAATCTTCACTTCTCTCCCCTAAATCATTCCTGTCTTCCACTCTCCCTGAGTGATCTTTATTTAAAAAAATTAAAAAAATAATCGAGGTCACTGGTTCTCATCTCTCGCCAGGGGAGACTGAAAAAGCATTCCCAGTGACTGGCCCCTCCCTTAAGAGTTTCTGATTCCATCGGTCTGGGGTGGAGCCCAACACTGGTATTTTTCTTAAGTTTCCCAGGGGATTCTGTTGGGCAGTCAAGGCTGAGAACCACTGCTGTAGGTACTTTTACTCCCCAGCCCAGCAGGCGCCAAGCGAAGGAGCTAACCCTGGAAACAGAGGCATAAGAGTTCTTTAGGGTCCCTCTAGGGGAGTCTCTCACAAAGGGGAGGGGCCCTTCTCCACAACTTTGCTGGAGAAGATCACCAAGAAGCTCTGTTTGCATCTGGGCAACCATGTGGGCTGTTGGGGGAGGAATTCAACAGCTAAGGTGATAGCACCTAGTGATGAGGTGGTCCCTGGAAGAGGAGGGCTGGAGAAAGAGAAGGGAGAAAAAGACAGGAATTATGTCCTAGCTGATGTCCTGAATCCCTTGAGGGGAACTTTGCAGAGGGCTGGCTCCCCCTGGAGTAAAGGGGCAGGGGGCAGAAACTGGGGGAAAGGGTGGATCTCAATGAACACTTGATTGTTAAGAGCTCTGAGCCTGGGACACCTGTGATGGGTGCTGTGGGGCCCCACCCAGATCCCTTTGCAGGGCCCAGGCACTTCACCCCCAGCTGCAGGAAGCTTGTCTGCTGAGTGCTCACAGTTAAGTCCTTCCCCAGGAATTGCCCTCTGATGAAGGGAGCTGCCAGGTGCAAGGCCGTGTCCCCTCCACAGGGCAGTCTGCATACAATGACTGGTCAACAAGAAGGGACACAACGACCCGGACCCCTTGCCTCCTTTGACGACACCCCAGCTGCAGAGCTCCCCATGGGATCGGCTGTTGTGTCTCATGTGAGCACATCGCAGTGCAGCCTTGTCTCTGCCTGATCCTGCTTCCCTCATCCCCCTTGCAGTGCTGCTCTGGCTTTCTCCCCACAGGGCTCCCCACATGCAAATTCCCAAGTCTGTTTCCAGGGTGCCTGACCTATAAGGAAGGCCCTAAATGTATGTGTGTGGGTCCAGAGAGGAATGACGTTGGGTTGTGTTACAGCTGCTTTGGGGGCCTCGTGGAACATTTGTAGGTTCAAAGAACATAAAAACTGCAAATCTGATCAGATACGGGCTTTGCTTACAATTCCTCGGTGACTCCCTACCATCTCTGGGATAATTTGAGAGCTCTTTCGCAATCCAGCCTGACCACCACTGTGGGTCCCTCCTCCTCTTCCTGGCTCTCCAGGCAAGGAAAACTGATAAAATACATGTAAGATAAAATTTATCATCTTAACCATTTGAAAGTGTACAGTCAGTGGCATTTAGTATATGCACAGTGCTGTATAACTATCACCCTATCTAGCTCCAGAAGATTTTCACCACTCCCAAAAGAACCCCCGATCTATTAAGCAGTCACTCTTCATTATCTTCTCCTCCCAGCCCCTGTGTGCATGTGTGTGTGTGCTAAGTCACTTCTGTCACGTCTGACCCCTTGTGACCCTATGGACTGTAGCCGCCAGACTCCTCTGTCCATGGGATTCTCCAGGCAAAAATACTGGCGTGGGTTGCTCTGCCCTCCTCCAGGGGATCTTCCTGGACCAGGGAAGGGAAGCCCCCTAGGCCCTGGCAGCCATCAGTTTATTTTCTGCCTCCACGAATTTGCCTACTGTGGATATTTTATGTAAATAGAACCATACAATGTGTAGCCTTTTGTTGTCCGGCTTCTTTCACTTATAGTGTTATCCATGTCATAGCATGCATCAGAACTCCATCCTTTTTATGACTGAATAATATTCCATTTGAAATAACATCCCAAATATATCACATTTTGTTTACCCATTCATCGGTCAATGGACATGTGGGCTGTTTCCAGCTTTTTGGCTTTAGTGCCACTGTGAACATTTGTGAACAAGTTTTTGCTTGAACATCTGTACTTAATTCTCTTGAACATCTATCTGTATACATATATTAGAGTTGCTAGGTTATATGGTAACTCTGTTTAACTTTTTGAGGAACTGCTAGACTGTTTTCCATAGTGGCTGCCCCCTTTGACATTCCCACGAGCAACGTATGAGGGTTCCAATTTCTCCATATCCTTGCCAACCCTTGTTGTTTTCTGGTTTGGGGATTGTAGCCAGCTTCGTGGGTGTGAAGTGGTGTCTCATGGTGGTTTGACTCGCTCAGTACATGGTTTTTACCCCCTACCCTGTGGCAGGCACTGGGCTAGGCACGGGGGCTCCTATGGAGAACACAACTAAGGCTCTGCTTTGGTGGCAGTTCCATCCCCGCGGGAGGACGACACAGGAGAATGGGGTTAGGAGACTGAACCTTGGCAGGGACGGCAGGACCACTGGGCTGCAGCTGGAAGAGCAGGGAAGCGAGCTCTGGGGGCTGCTTCTGCCTCTCCTTGCCCTGGTGCGTGCAGCAGAGGTTGCAAACTCAAAGGCTTCGGGGGCACTGGACGTGGCCAGAGGAGGGAACCCCAGGGGTGAGCGCACGTGCATTTGGGTGTGTATTTTGGGGGGTTGGTGCTATGACAAACTAAGGGGTACCAGTCCTGTTGAGCCTGGGACACCTGTGATGGGTGCTGTGGGGCCCCACCCAGATCCCCTTGCAGGGCCCAGGCACTTCACCCCCAGCTGCAGGAAGCTTGTCTGCTGAGTGCTCACAGTTAAGTCCTTCCCCAGGAATTGCCCTCTGATGAAGGGAGCTGCCAGGTGCAAGGCCGTGTCCCCTCCACAGGGCAGTCTGCATACAATGACTGGTCAACAAGAAGGGACACAACGACCCGGACCCCTTGCCTCCTTTGACGACACCCCAGCTGCAGAGCTCCCCATGGGATCAGCTGTTGTGTCTCATGTGAGCACATCGCAGTGCAGCCTTGTCTCTGCCTGATCCTGCTTCCCTCATCCCCCTTGCAGTGCTGCTCTGGCTTTCTCCCCACAGGGCTCCCCACATGCAAATTCCCAAGTCTGTTCCCAGGGTGCCTGACCTATAAGGAAGGCCCTAAATGTATGTGTGTGGGTCCAGAGAGGAATGACGTTGGGTTGCGTTACAGCTGCTTTGGGGGCCTCGTGGAACATTTGTAGGTTCAAAGAACATAAAAACTGCAAATCTGATCAGATACGGGCTTTGCTTACAATTCCTCGGTGACTCCCTACCATCTCTGGGATAATTTGAGAGCTCTTTCGCAATCCAGCCTGACCACCACTGTGGGTCCCTCCTCCTCTTCCTGGCTCTCCAGGCAAGGAAAACTGATAAAATACATGTAAGATAAAATTTATCATCTTAACCATTTGAAAGTGTACAGTCAGTGGCATTTAGTATATGCACAGTGCTGTATAACTATCACCCTATCTAGCTCCAGAAGATTTTCACCACTCCCAAAAGAACCCCCGATCTATTAAGCAGTCACTCTTCATTATCTTCTCCTCCCAGCCCCTGTGTGCATGTGTGTGTGTGCTAAGTCACTTCTGTCACGTCTGACCCCTTGTGACCCTATGGACTGTAGCCGCCAGACTCCTCTGTCCATGGGATTCTCCAGGCAAAAATACTGGCGTGGGTTGCTCTGCCCTCCTCCAGGGGATCTTCCTGGACCAGGGAAGGGAAGCCCCCTAGGCCCTGGCAGCCATCAGTTTATTTTCTGCCTCCACGAATTTGCCTACTGTGGATATTTTATGTAAATAGAACCATACAATGTGTAGCCTTTTGTTGTCCGGCTTCTTTCACTTATAGTGTTATCCATGTCATAGCATGCATCAGAACTCCATCCTTTTTATGACTGAATAATATTCCATTTGAAATAACATCCCAAATATATCACATTTTGTTTACCCATTCATCGGTCAATGGACATGTGGGCTGTTTCCAGCTTTTTGGCTTTAGTGCCACTGTGAACATTTGTGAACAAGTTTTTGCTTGAACATCTGTACTTAATTCTCTTGAACATCTATCTGTATACATATATTAGAGTTGCTAGGTTATATGGTAACTCTGTTTAACTTCTTGAGGAACTGCTAGACTGTTTTCCATAGTGGCTGCCCCCTTTGACATTCCCACGAGCAACGTATGAGGGTTCCAATTTCTCCATATCCTTGCCAACCCTTGTTGTTTTCTGGTTTGGGGATTGTAGCCAGCTTCGTGGGTGTGAAGTGGTGTCTCATGGTGGTTTGACTCGCTCAGTACATGGTTTTTACCCCCTACCCTGTGGCAGGCACTGGGCTAGGCACGGGGGCTCCTATGGAGAACACAACTAAGGCTCTGCTTTGGTGGCAGTTCCATCCCCGCGGGAGGACGACACAGGAGAATGGGGTTAGGAGACTGAACCTTGGCAGGGACGGCAGGACCACTGGGCTGCAGCTGGAAGAGCAGGGAAGCGAGCTCTGGGGGCTGCTTCTGCCTCTCCTTGCCCTGGTGCGTGCAGCAGAGGTTGCAAACTCAAAGGCTTCGGGGGCACTGGACGTGGCCAGAGGAGGGAACCCCAGGGGTGAGCGCACGTGCATTTGGGTGTGTATTTTGGGGGGTTGGTGCTATGACAAACTAAGGGGTACCAGTCCTGCCTCGAGGGGCAGACGCTGCTTTAGCACTGGTTTCTTACTGGTGAATAGAACTGGGCCTGGCCACACTGGATCAAAGTAAGATTTTAATATGAAATCTATACATTTTTACATGATGGCACTTTAAAACCATTGTCTGGGGCCCATTTTGATGAACTGCCCACCAGTGTGATTCTGACAGGGATGTGTTTCTCAGCGGCAGAGCCTCATTCACAGAGGCAGCATCTCTGGGCCACCCCCACCCCCACCCCCCGACCTGGGAATCTGCCTTCTAACCTAGCCTCCTCTCTGCCCCACGCCCTCCCAGCCACCCGCCCAACCCCCGACCCAGGCGGCCTGAGGCAGCTGGAGTTTGAGAACCACCAGGGGATGTTGTAAGGAAGGCCGTGGCGGGCGGGGCAGGCAGGATCACGTTCCCTGTTTGTGCAGGCACTGGAACGCCCGTGGCCTGGGCCCAGTTTCTCAGGGCAGACAGCCGTCGAGTACATAGTTCCGTGTGCCAGGAACAGGGGCGTGGCGGAGCGGGCCCTGCAGCGGGAGAACGCTCCCCCCGGCCTGCCCCTGGCTGTCCGCAGCCCCACCTGGTTGGATGCCCGGGCCGGTGGCTTTTACCCCAGCGGGCAGTAGCCCCTGCCCGGGGCCTGTGGCTTCCCGGGGGCCTCTCCCTGTAGGGACGCCATTGTGCAGGCGGTGCCAGCAGCAGGCAGCTGCAGGCCTAGGGACAAGATGCGTGTGAGGCAATACGTTTGTGGGTCGCTTGCCCCACTGTCACAGCTGCAGTTGAAACAAGCAGTCCTCTGGTAGGGGCGTTGGTTTCACAAAACCGCAGGCCCCTCTCCAGCAGCTGTGAACCGCCCGGCCGCTGTGCGGTGTCTGTTCTGAAGCCGCCGTGCCACCGCAGGGATTATCTGGTGACCCGGGCGCTCAGTGGGACTGGCTTCTAGTCCAATATTTATAGGCTCCAGAACTGCAAACCCCTTCCTCCCCTCTGCATGTCCCCCTCAGCTCACTGGTGACCAGGCATATGGACGCAGCAGATACGGAAGAAGGAATAAATCTGGGGTTCGTCTTTATGGGGATAATCATCAAAGGAACCCATTCCGCTCACCCCACCAACCCCTAAATGCTCGTTTACATATTGTAGGTAAAGAAGGAACTTTGGTTGATTTCCCCAACAGGAAATAACAGAGAACAAATTAATAAGCTGTGTTTCTATGTACATTTCTATCCCTAAAGGGTCCATTTAAACAGCATCTTCTGCCTAGATTACTCTCAGCAAATAATTTTAGTTGTTAAGAGCTATAATCAACATAAAATATAACTGCTGTAAAACTATATAGTAGTCTTAATACCCATAATAAAATATCACACTTAGTAGAGATTATGGGTGCTAACAGCAAGAGCCACCGAGCTCTTACCACAGGCTGGGTTCAGGCCAAAGTGCTTTACTTGGATTATCTCAATCTTTACAACCTTGTGAGATTTAGTCCTCAAAACCACTCAACCAGGGAAGTAATATCACCATTTTACAGATGGGGAACCTGGAGTCAGAGTTTGTATGTGCTAGGTGTTTTACAGGTTCCTATCATGTCATCCCTAGGCTGATCCTGCGAGATTCCCCTCCCAACAGGGAAAGTATTTTTTTTTTTTTTTTTTTTTTTTTTTAACAGATGAGGGAAGCGTCAAGGGCAGGTTAAATATACCCATGGTCGCACAGCAGATGTATTAGGTAGAGGAGACTGGGTTTGAACCCAGGGATGTAGCTCCAGAACCCTACCCCACTTTAACCTCTAAGTTACCTCAGGCTGTGAAACAGTTTTGACACCCAGAATACACCCTGTATTTGCTGTGTCAGTCTTTGTAGAGGGGAAAAAGCTGGAAACCACCCAAATGTCCCTCAGTGGGGAAGGTCACCCCAGTTAGGTTGCAAACATTCTAGATGGTACAGGTAGATATTAAAAGGACTGCTCCTTTTAATAACCACACATAAAGTGGATCTTATATGTGCTGATGTGGAACAGCATACATGATTTATAAAGTGGAAAAGACTAGTTGGTAAATAATACGCATAGCATAATGCCACTTTAAAATATGGGGCTACGTTATAGTCTATCAACCAGGGCCACACTGTTACTGGATAATTCGAGGAGAGTTTAATAAAAGGAATACTTATAGAGCTGTGGGCAGCATACAGTGAGACCACCAGGCATGGCACTGCAGTACCCTAGGCAGTATAACACTGAGGGTTCTATCACCGCCTGCTGGAACCCAGAGACAGAACAGTGTGGAGGGGTCACCCCAAAGGAATTGAGAGTCACCCACTCTGGCAGCCAGGGAGGGAGAAGGCAAATCAATTCCCTGACCTCACTCTCTTCCCGCCAGTCTCCACCTGCTCTTCCGCATTTGCCAAACCCACCTGGAAGCCAGAAGATCATCACTGGGGGGGTCAGTTTCCTGGGGCAGGTGGAGAGCAGGTGCAGAAGTGTGGAGAGGGGACCTCAAGGGCCGGTGAAAAGTTGCCAGCATGTTAAGACTTCTGTGCATATTTGTAAATGCTTCAGAAAAGGATCTGAGAGGATGCATATCAAATTGTTCAGGGAGGTTTCCTTTGGGTGGCAGAATACAGAAGGATTTCCACCTTTTGCTTTAAGGTCTGTATTGTTTGAGTTACCACAAAAAAGAGGCACGGTTGGGGTGAGACAGCAGCGTCAGCCCTGGTTCCTTTCCTGTTTCTAGATCACGCCACTGCTGAAGAACGCTGGGAGAAGTGCAGTTTCCAGAGGCCGCGCCTTTCTGCGTCCTGTCCCATGTCTCGTCTGACAGTGTGACCCTGGCCCTCTTCCATGGGGGGGAGTGTGTTTCATCCCCCTGCACCTGGGCGGACCTTTGAGATTCTCTTCAAGTGCTGAGGAGGTGATGTGTGACTTTCAAGATAAGATCATAGAAAGCAATGCGACTTCCACTTGTCTCTTAGGTGGTGTCCCCTAGAGCCATGAGCCAATGTGGATGAAGTCCGGTGTCCTGAAGCTGCCAGGCTGGGGAGGCCACGTGGAGAGGCCTCATAGCAGTGCCGAGGAGATCTGGCTATGAGCCCCCCAACCCAGGCAGACTGTGAGCATGGGGGCCTTAGAGGTGACCCAGCCCAGCCGTGGTGGCACCACGAGCCCATGAGAGAACCCCTGCCAGAGTCACCGGGTCCAGCAGCCCCCAGATCTCTGAGTCCCAGAAACTGAGAGAATAAACAAACACCATCGTCAAGCTAAGTTTGGGGGTCATTTGTTATCCAGGAATAGTCCCATTCAAGCCGGGAGGAAGGGTGAGGACTAATTTCCAGCAGACCTGCTGATGGACTGGGGAGCCTGTCGGGATGGAATGAAGAGAGGCTGCCCCTGGCTCCTCCCCTTGACCCGGGACTCCCGGCGTTTTGTCCTTTATGTTCATGCGTCCTCTCCCAGCCTGTCTCGGGGCCCCTATTTTGACCAGTGTCCATGCTTGACCTCCCCTTCCCTCCTCTGCTCCCCCCACCCCACTGCCTTCCAGAGTAACCCGTCTGCTCTTTGTAGTTTCTCTCTGCCCCACCTGGCTGCCCTGGGAGCCCCCAGAGGATCCTGGCCACTATGTTTTGGGGGCTGGATTTGGAGACTTTTCTCACTCCCATCGGTTGGGCTGTGGACGGGGGGCACTTGGGTCCGGAAAAAGACTCTACCCGCTTCTTCTTAGAACTGGCGCCTCCCACGGCTCTGAGCAAGAATTGGAATAGTAGAGACCATTCTGTGATAGATCCCCACCCCTTGCCTGGCGCAAGCACTGTCAGTGGGCTAACTGGCTGTTTCTGGAGGCTTCCAGCTTCAGAGCATGGAGAGAGGGTGCTGAGGGTAGGTCCCCTCTGTGTGTGGAGGAAATCAGGCTGAAATCAGGCTGCAGTAGATGAGAGTTAGTCCAACTTCCAGCAAAAGAGGGACTAAAGGCCAAGAAGGGAAGTCTGAAGGGGAGTCCTGTCACTGGTCTTCTGAGCCTCACCTGCACCCTACCTCTGTATGACTGGGGTATGGGGGCACAAGCCGGCTCAGACCTCTTTTTGCTTGTTTGATCTGAAGAGGCAGGAAAAGTATAGGAGTAACCACATTACTGAGGTGCTTTTTTTTTTTTTTTTAATGAATGGAAATTTCTTTTTTAATTTATTTTTAATCGGAGGATAATCGCTTTACAATGTTGTGTTGGTTTCTGCCACACAACGTGAATCAGCCATTAGTATACATACATCCCCCTTTTTGAACCTCCCTTCCCCTGCATCACTGAGTTTTAATCCTGGCTTGCCAAGCTCTGTGACTCTGGGCAGGTTCCTCAGTGACTCTGTGTGTAAGATGGGGACAGTAATAATTCCTTCCTCATGGAGCTGTTGGGAGGAATAGCAGTTAAGGTATAGCAGGCTTAGACATGGCCTGATGACAGTGAACACTATACAGAATTACCTCTTATTACTTTTACTGGAGGTGGGTTTCCTGTCACTTAGCCAGGAGAGTCTTGATCAAGACAAAAACCTTCCCTACTTGCCTCTGGCTTAAAATGTTCCCAAGAACCCATATGTCCCAGGAGCAGGAAATTACCAAGCCAGATGGGTGTACCAGGAAATGCCAGTCAAGCATTTGCCCTCTGCCTTGCTGTGCTTCCTGCCATCCATAACTGAACTGTCCTGTTCCCACACCTGGAAAGGGTGAAGTCGCATAGCTCTTCTTCCTGCCCTATGGCCTACTCAGGCTATTTACAGACTTCTTCCCTCTGATTTGGAAACCAGCCGCCTTCCTTCCTGGGTGTTTGCCTGGGCTGCAGTCTGGCCCTGCCTGGGTGTCTGTACCCACAGGAAACCAGATGTGTAGCTGGCATATGGAGAGTGAGCAGAAAATGCAATTTCTCAGAATATCTGTTCTAGTTTCTAATCTATCAGCTTATCCTGTTACTCACCTCTATTAAATACTTATACTCATCACCACCCAGGTAACTAGATTACAGACAAAAGGGGATTTTTGCAAAGAGAGAAAAATGAAAGGAAATTCAGTTCAGTGGGGATTTGCTGGCCACCTAGTGTGTGCACATCCTTGTAAGGAGGGTTGGAAAGTGACTGATCAAACTGTCCGTAGCATAATCTTCCTCTACTCCTAGCTCACCTCTGACTTCCAGGAAGAGCTCGGGGTTTTCTTCTGGGCCTGGGGCACGCTGAGAGCAACGTTGGGGAGCAAGCAAAAATGATGGGCAAATGCCAAGGCTGAAGTGGTGAACTAAGGAGAAGTCTGGACAATTGAGCTCAGATCTGAATTATGGCCTGGGAGCTCCAGCCCAGCTCCAATAGGTTAGATTGAAAGAGCAGAACAAGGGCTAAGCTTTCAGTGTGTGGTGCACAGATGCTGCAAGGGGCCAATAGGCTAAAGTAGGAGCCGGGCCCAAGGGACCCTAGCAGCAGACACTGTCTGGCCAAACTGGCCTCTCCTTAAAATATTCTGAAATCCCTAGAATACAGAGAGATTCTTGACCCTTGAGAATCAATAACTCCTGGGACTACAATGTCAAAAGTTGATCTTTCCAAACCCCATTAGACAGTGGAAAGAGGAAGACTGATGCTCTTCTTTGCTGTTTCAGGGATGCTGGAGGTGAGTAGGGCTGTCTCTAGGGATCTGAACACTCTTGTGGGCTACAGGACTAGGTGGAGGCTAGGACAGCGATTGATACTTGCTTAGCAGTTTCCGAAATCTGGTTCATAACCAAAAGGGGGATGAAATGAGTAAAGGCCTCTTTACTTTGCTTGCTGTCTTCCGTTAAATACCTGGTTTGGGCTAGTTTATTTCTTTTTGGCTATGCTGGATCTTTGTTGCTGCATGCAGGTTTCTCTAATTGCAGGGAGTTGGGGCTACTGTCTAGTTCTGGGGCACGGGCTTTTCATTGCGGGGGCTTCTCTCATGGATCACAGGCTCCAGGTCGCTGGGGCTTCAGTAGCTGTGGTGCATGGGCCTAACTGCTCCAGGGCATATGGGATCTTCCGGGACCAGGGATTGAACCTCTGCGTTGATAGGTAGACTGCTAACCACTGAACCACCTGCAAAGTCCTGGATTAATTTATCTTGAAGGTCCCTTTCACCATTCATTTATTCATCATGCATCATGATAATTCAGTCATTATTCATTCACCTGTCAGGTCGTTTCTATAACGTAGGGATGCGATTTTGCTCTGACAATCTATGGATCTGTGTGTGGTCATTTATTTATTAAAATAAATGTGTGCCCACTTGGGTGCCCACTGTGTGCCAGGCACTGTCCTAGGTGCTGAGAAGAGGCCCAAGTCCCTGCCCTCCTGGGGCTTGCTCACTGGGGAGAGATAGATTAGCAGGAATCCAATACACAAGTGAGATCATTTCAAGTAGCATTACAAGTGCTCTGAAGAAAGTCTCAGGGGATGTGCCGGAGCTGGTGGCTGGGTAGTGGCTGATGACAGCCGTATCTTCTCTACCTCTACCTGTCTTCATGGATGAGTAAGAAGGAGGCTAGAACACCCAGACCTCTGCTAAGTGGAACTTTCAGGCTAGTCAAAGTGTGAACTGGGCCAGGAGATGTGAGAACCCATTTGTGCTGCTCCACCAAGGTGGTGAAAGATTATTATTTATCACAATAAATCCCCAAAGCATGAAGTGCTTGGCTGGTTCTGGAGGCTGGCAGCTGTCACAAGGGTTGTGCTGCAAAAAACGTGTATTGCGAGTCAGTACGGGGTTATAAGCCCTTCTGAAAACATTTGGGTAACTTTTAAAAGAACATCTATTTTATTTTTAAAAAGGCAAAATATTTATACAGTACTAGATTTGAAAGATAAAACAGTACACATTGCAAAGTCAGTCTCCCTCTGGTCTCTGGCCCACCCCTCTCAGCCCATTGCCCAGTCTAGGTTCCGGTAACCTCGAGGGGTCTGTGTGGCTCCCATGCTGGTCCATGAGCTTCTTACACACTTATTTGTGGATGGATGCTCCTGAAAATGTACAGTCTTCGGCCTTCCCCCCTGCCAAAATATATGCCTGCATTTGCAGAAAAGGCCCAGAAGACAAGTCCGGAGAACCTCTTTGGAAAGCTCTTGGAGGGAGGTGAATAGAAGCAGGTCCTGTCTGAGGCAGGTGGATCCCGGAGTGGCTGAAAGCATGGCTCTGGAGCCAGCAGACCCAGGCACACATCCTGACTCTGCCTCCTTCTCGCTGAATGACTTGCCCAAGTGAAGGAATCTTCCCGAGCCCAGGCTCCTCCTTCATAAACTGGGGATAATCCTTACTCCACTGAGATGTGAGGATTACATGAGCTAAGGCAGGTAGGCATTTGGCCCCATACTTGGCACAGAGCTGAGTGATAAAAAGAAGCTGCTGTACTTATCATGGAGTGGGTTCCAGGTACCCCCTAGAGTCCACACTTGTATGCAGACAAATTCAGGTCATGGGAACTCTTGTCAGGGCGTGAAAGTCACAGAAGATCACCTGTAATATATGCATATGCCTGTGTGTTGGGCCTGGAGGTCGAAGGTCAGCTCTGCTGGCTTTGCTTTGGTAGGTCCCAGGTTCTAATGCTGGTCTAGCCACCCACCGACTGTCTGGTTTTGTGCATCTCACTTGGCATCTCCGGGCCTGTCTGTTAGATGACAGGACTGGTTTGGGGCATCCTTAGGCAGATCTGTGCCAGGACTCTTTGCTCAGGATGGTAAGCTGGGTAAGTGTCCTCACGGCTGTGGCCTTCAGGGACCTAACCCACACTGGATAGAGCCTGGCCCACTGGCGTGAGGAGCATGGGCTCTGACTGCCTTCTCAACACTCTCTCTTCTCCGGTGTTTTCTGTAACGTTTTCTCTCCCCGAGTCAGTTCCTGGGAATGGGTCTACATTTCCCTAGGCCCTGGCTTAGTGAAGGGAAGTTTCCGAGAGCTCAGGCCAGGCTGGGCTCCGAAGGAAGTGGAGTCAGCGGGGTGTGGGGATCAATCGGACTCAGACTCACGAGGGACGGGAACAAACACGCCTCGCTGGCACTCGTGGGCGGGCAAGACAAAAGCCACTGCGGCAATTCATTGACCATACCTGTCATCCTGCAGCTGGGCCCCGGGCCGCTGTTGTCAAGAACAGGGAGGGTTGCTATGAAAATAAACCCTCTGCAGCCGGCAGCTGTGTGCGCCGGCCCAGCTGTGCTCGCAGGCGGGCAGCGCGCAGACCTGCACGCTTGCTTGACAGAGCCTGCGCCCCCGTCAGGGCGCTGAGGAGGGAACATCCTGGCAGGCACGGAAGACTCCAGAGCCTCCAGGAGGAGGAGCACCTCGGGAGCCGCCTATCTCAGCTGCCAGGAAGCTGCTGGAAAGAGCTTTACTGTGACTGCTCCGGCAGGGTGAGGCTCACTGCGGGGTCTGGGGACACAGAGCGACGAGCTTCCTCGTTCTGCCGTGGTTTCCGCGTCCCAGTGAGGGTTCCGAAGGCAAGGAAGCGCCCCAGTGGCCCGTCCCTGCGGCCTCTCTGCGTTCATGCCTTGTGTCCTCACACAGACGGGAAGCCATAGAAGGCAGGAAGCAAAGCAATGCGATAACACCTCTTGGTAGCAAACGTCACCCTCCGCCCCAGCCCAGCCTACTTGCCTCACAGCCTTCAGGCCTCATGAAGAAAGACTCGGCATAGATGTCTGTTCTGAGGGACGGTGGAGAAGCTGGAGCAAGACCCATGGCCATGCCAAGGCCACACTTCTCCAGAAGACGGGGAGCCGAAGCCTCCAGTCTGCCCCTCTGCACCACCTCTCTCTACCTCCCAGTGACCAGACAATGCTGACCAATACCCCCTCAGCCCAGTCCCCAAACCCCCAGGGAAGACACAGTGAGTCTNGTCTGCCCCTCTGCACCACCTCTCTCTACCTCCCAGTGACCAGACAATGCTGACCAATACCCCCTCAGCCCAGTCCCCAAACCCCCAGGGAAGACACAGTGAGTCTGTGCCCACCAGGCCCTCGCTGCTGGCTGTGGTGGCTGAAGTCTGAGGGAGCCCTGTGAGAGACACAAAGCCCTTCTGGATGTCTCTGAGCTTCCATGTGGTTCTTGTTCTGGGCCTGCTGTCCCTCCCTAAATCTTCCTTCTGGGAAGAAGGCCCTCCTGGAAAGGCCCCTCAGAGCCCCAGAGGAGGTAGTGACTTCTTTCAGCTCTTGTCTATCTGAAAAAGTCTATTTCATCTTTGTGTTTGAAATATATTTTATCTGACAGTTTTTTTTTCCCCCTTTCACCATCTTCTGACTTGTGCTTCCAATAAGAAGTCTACTGATATTACTATCTTTGTTTCTCTGTGAGTAAATGGCTGTTTGGAAATGGCTGGCCAGTGGTAACATGAACTATTTCTGATCCTGTGCAAGCTCTGCAATTGTTCTGATTGATCCATCTTAGTGTTTGATTTTTTTTCTCCCCCAGACCTTAGATGGTTTTCCTACCTGCCTCCACGGATCAGCACTCAGCTAAAGACTTGAGGGAGACCTTCCTCAGGGCTCCAGAATGTTCTTTGTGTATAACGCTCCCTTTTCCAGTATTCTGCCCTACAGTTCCAGTCACACGGGCCTCCCCAAGCCTGAACGCTGTTTTCTTAGCTCAGGGAAAATCCCAGGCTCTGTTTGGGTACCCATTCTGTGTTTTGTAGACAGAAAATTCTCTTGAAGCAGTAAGCTAAGTTGCAGGGCTCATCTTGTTTCCTTTCTCTATGCTAGCTGTTATCCGGGACTTAATGCCGTTGTCCCATATGTTTTGTTCAGGTTTTTAGTTGTTTAAGGCAGGAGGATAAATCCACCATGCCTGGAAGTAGAAGCCCTTGATCTGTTTCTTTGGAGTGTGCTAAGAGGTGTAGATTTATTCTGTGAGAATAAGAGATGCAAATAATCTGTGGCAGTGTATCAGAAAGACATGTGCCTCTGTGGAATTGATAGAGATGTGACATTTATGTACCACAGCCATTGCCATTTTGCATAGCAGTTGCTAATAAGGGATAACACATGGAACATATCATGAAATGTCACTGAATATAACATGCTTTGAAATATATTAATAAACCACTTATTATGTATATTCACTTCTGTTTCCACATCTTATGGCCGCCCTGGTTCAAAAACTCCGAGAAATTGACTTTAAAAGAAGCAAGTCACAACCTAAGTGAAAACTAGGCAAAGTAAATGAACAAACAGTTGATAGAAAAGAAATACAAATGGCTCATAATTACATGAAAATATTTCTCAACTACATTCATAATAAGAGAATGCAATTGAAAACCATGAAATACCATTTTCACTCACTAGACTGGCAAAAATCCAAAAGTTTGATCATGTACTCTACTGGCAATTCTGGGGAAACAGGCACTCTCACACACTGCCGGTGGTTGTATAAATTGGTACAGCTCTTGTAGAGGGCATAGGTCCTCTGCAGCAGCCACCCCTCCTTCAGGGTCTATCCTACAGAAATCTCTGCACAGATGGGGAATAACAAATGCTATTCTCTGGGGTGGTGTCTCAAATAAAAAGAGATTGGGAAAAACTCAAGTGTCCATCAGCAGGGGATTAGTTAAATAAATTCTGGTATATTCACAAAAGCAAATATTATGCAAATATCAAAAAAGACAATGCTGTTTTCTGTGTATTGCAAAGATCTCAAATATATTAAGTGGGGGAAAGAAAAAAACAAAGTGTAAAACAGTATCTATAGAACTGAGTAAAAAAGAACAGAAATAATAGTATTTATTTTATTTTGTTAAAAAAAAAAAACTGGGAAAATAAGCCAAATCTAATAATAAAGGTTAGCTGTCAGCAGTGGGAACAAGGCTTTCCTCTGAATACTTTTTAATACTTTTTATATTTAACCATGAGAATGCATTTTCTATTACAATTTAAATTAAAACCTCCTTCTGGGCTGTCTCCTCCCCTTTACCCCTACCACCACTGCCAGAGGTCCTTATTAAACCTTACTTAAAGTAAGAAAAGAGCCTCCTGGCTGTTTGCTCTGCTCCTGTCCAGTTCTGGCCCCTTTAAGTGGACCTGGGGCTCCTGCAGTTCCCGCTAAGAGCGCATGAAGAGCTGCTGGGAGCCCACCTAGCTCCAAAATTGATTCCGCTCACTTCCTGTTTGCAGCTCTGCCACTCCTAGCTTTTAGCTTTTCCTTCTTTCCAGTCTGTACTGCCCTCTCAACTTCCCCGTTGGGCCTCCATCCTTGACAACCAGCCCTCTGGACTGATGACTCAGTTTGGGAGCTGCTGGCCTGACCCTCAGCACATCTCTAGATACCGGTCTTGGCGTCTGTTGTCTGACTGTTGAGACCGCTTGGCCCCCAAGCTCACATTAGCTCTGGGCTTTTCTCCTTGCCCAACTGACAGGGGAGGGTCTGGATCATCAGAGCACAGTTGCTCTCCACATCACTGCTGCATGCCAGTCACAAGGCACAGCTCCCTACCTGGCTCTCCATTTCTGTGTCTAAGAATGAAGTCTACACCTGAACCAGCCACTACCTCCTCTCCAGCCACTGCCTGACACCTATACCATACCCCAGTCATGCTGGACTAAATTCTTCAAAACTGGCAAGTGCTTTCCTACCTCCACCCTTTGCTCTTCTTGTTCCTGGGATGCCCTTCTTTGGCTAGGAAGTTTCATCTGTTTCCAGTACCTCTGTACATGAATGCATGTATATGACTTGTATTTCGCTGTGTGCTCAACGTGCAAGCCAATACAGGAGAAGTATACTCATACTGTTTTCTAGCAGCATTTCTAATTACTGTCTCTCTTACTTTGTTTTGAGCCTCCCTGAGTGCAGGGACTGTGCATTGATAAGACTCTAAATCTAGACAACCATGAGGGGCAGAAATGTAATTCAAACTCCTGGAGAGACCTACTAAGAAGGAAGAATTTGGGGTAAAGACCGTGGTTGGCTCAGGCTGGGTCTGGTGGAAGCCCTGGATTGATCCACTAGGCTGGGATGTCAGAGAGGCTACCATGGGAACCAAATCGATGCAGGTAGGGGCAGAGAAGGGGAGAGAAAGTTCTCAGAAGGAGGGAAGAGGTGTAGGGTGCGGTTTCCGGGCAGACGAAAGGGCAGGTGTTCATTACTCCTACACTGGCACTGGGAGACCAGGTGTGTCTCCTCCCTGTCTCCGTCTCATCCACGACTCATTCCCACTCTTGCCTTGTCATTCAGCTTCCTGAATTTCAAGCCCTCTCCTCACCTGCGCGGGGTGTTGGCTATTTTGCCTGTCTAGAATCCCTTGCAGCTCCACCTGGTTTTAATGAATGGTCTTCTTTTCCTTTTGGGAACTAGGCCCTTTGACCTGAGCTGCCAGTCACAGGCCCTGCCCCCTAGGGATGGGACCGTGGCCCAAGCTAAGCCAATCAGTTCCTTCCTAAGAATTGGCATCCTGGAGGAGAACTCAGAGCTGCTGCATTGACGGCCCCTGTCTAGAGACCTCTAGAGTTCCCACTGGGCTCCCCAGAGCTGCCTGGTTCTTATCCTTCCTGCGGGCAGCCGTTCCTTTCATTTAGGAGCTTCGGGAGATGGTTCTGGATTTCTACAACACATGTGGTCACATCCTGCCTCCTAGCATTTTGTTCAGATCTGCCTTTTAGTATTTGTCCCTGACTTGCATATAATTATGTGCCAACTCAGCTCCATTCATTCAAACTGTATTCACCATTATTCACACACTGATTATATATGCCCGATAAATTCTTCTGTTTGTTCAAGTTAGAATTGTATTTTGTAGCTTGGAATCCCCCCAAACCTGAACAAATATGCTACCCGAGGCCCAGCAGAGCCAGGAGGAGGGATGCTGCCGCCATGTGCCACCCTCTTCTCTAGCCGTTGTCATGCATGGCCCCGTCCCAGTGCTGGACCAGGAGGCCATCCTTGAGCTGTGTTGCTCACCAGCATCCCTGCATGTTTCTCCTGCCTCTCAGCTCCACTGTGAGCAGTGGAGTACACACACCGTAACTTTTACTCTCAGCCTCTAGGGGAGAGATGAGCTCAGGCTGTGTAATCCTTCCATAGCGTCCTTCAGCTTATTTCCATGCTGGCCACCACTGACCTTTCCACCCAGAGAATCCCCTACTGCCATCAGGGCAGAACAGATGACCAAATACCTGACTGGGACCATTCCTGCCTAGAAGCCTTCACGGACTTTCCCTTGGCTGCCAAGCTGCAACTCCCTGCAGTGGGCCAGTGGGGCCCCTCTGCAGCTGTACTATTCCCCCAGGTAGAGTAGTTCCTTCTAAGGGTTGAGAAAATCTGTTCCAAGCCTCTCCTTGCTTCTGCTGGTTTGCAGGCAATCTTTGGTATTCCTTGGCTTGTGGACACATCATCCCAGTCTCTGCCTTCATCCTTTTTTCTTTTTTTTTGCCCACTATGAGGCACGTGGGATCTTAGTTCCCTGACCGGGAATCAAACCCATTTCTCTTGCAATGAAGTGTGGAGTCCTCACCACTGGACCAATAGGGAAGTCCCTCTGCCTTCTTCTTCAGGTGGTGTTCTTCCTGTGTGCTGATCTGTCTCTGTCCAAATCTCCCGTTTTTGGAAGGACACCAGTCATATTGGAATGACCTCATGTTAACTTGGTCATCTGCAAAGACCCTATTCCCAAATAAGGTCACATTCACAGGTACTGGGGGTTAGGACCTCATATCTTTTGAGGACACAGTTCAACCCATAACACCAGCATGTTCCATGCATGCTCTTCTCCCACCATTCGCCAGCATGCTGCTGTGTCCCCCTGACCCCCCCGCTGTGAGCGCACCCTGCACTTGGGCCTTGACGTGCCTGTTTCCTCAGCTGACTCCCTCCCTCCCACCTCACTATACTGAGACCCAGCCAGGCCTGAAGTTTAGACCAAACCCCACTTCCTCGTCCCTCAGAAAAGCTTTCCTGATTTCCCACCCATATGTGACCACTTCCTGCTCCAAATTCCTCGTGTTTTTGTTCAGATCCCTCTTTTAGTATTTGTCATAATCTGTCTCCTGCATTATTTGCCTATTTATTCATTCACTCTACGTTTGTTCAGTATTAGTCAACATCTTCTGAGCATGTTATACATACCAGGCACTCTGCTAGGCTCTGGAAACTCAAAGGTCAAACAGAAAACTTACTCTTTAGAAGTTCCTACATGGGGCAATTAGCATGAACAGCAGTCACACCAGAACGAGGTATGGGCTGCCAGGTGTGCAAAGGGCAGAGGGAACTCTGAGTTCCAAGGCCATTAATTAATTGCATCTTAAGGTGCAGTGAGCCTTTCACTTCCTAGGTGATCCTAGAGGCTGTTTGGCAAGGCCACAGGTGTGGAATCAGGCAGCACCGGTTTTGAATCCAGTCCTGCCACTTAGAGTTACCTGTAACTAGCCACGCCAGCTTCAGCAATGTCATCCGTAAAATGGGCTGCTAACAGTACAGACCTCACGAGGCTGCTCTGAGCGCTGCTGAGGAGTGATGACTATAAAATGCTTAGCATAGTGCCTGGTACTTCGTGGGTCCTCAGTAAACATCAGTTGGGCTTCCCTGGTGGCTCACATGGCAAAGAATCTGCCTGCCATGCAGGAGACCTAGGCTCAATCCCTGGGTCGGGAAGATCCCCTGGAGAAGGGGAGGGCTACCCACTGCAGTATTCTGGCCTGGAGAATTCCATGGACAGAGGAGCCTGGTGGGCTACAGTCCACAGGGTCACAAAGAGTTGGACACGACTCAGCAACTAACACACACAAACATCATTTATTCATGATGCTCGATCTCGAAGACTTGGTGCCGTCGGAGGTAGGGCTGGGAAGGGAGGGAGAACATCAAGCGTCCTGTGCAAAGGCATCAGGGCAGGCAGCACCGTGGCAGCCTCAGTGAGGGTGAAGGGTGGTGTAGGGAGCACATGGAAAGAGGGCAGGGCAAGGTAGAGAATCCAGTCTCCCTCGGGGCAAAGGTGGGGTCTTTCTCACTCTATACCTTGTACCTTGGGCAAGCTCATAATCCCTCGATTTCAATGTTTATTAAAATGAATTCAGTGGTTGGATCCAACCCTCTCCAGGGCTATACTCACTTTTCAGCTGAGAAACTGTGAGCCAGCAAAAAGAAGCAAAAAAAAAAAGAAATAGAACTTCCACAAGTTCAGCTCGGAGAGATGCGTTTAGAACAGAGAGCTGCATATAGAGGCAGCCTTCCAGGGCTGCTCTCCAGCAGTGGGCGAGGCTGGGCACCCAGGTCCCCTGGAAGCCTAGACCCTCCACCTGCCCTCATGTTCCCGTTCGTGCCCTCGTGGCATCCAAGCAGCCTGGACGAGGAAGGGGAAGTTGTATGAGAAACCAACTGTGCCACTGGACCCTCGTCTGGAATTCAGGCTCCTGCTCTGGCGGGGTCAGCTGAGGACACGTGGGAATCCGTCTCCTGGTTTTCCAGCTCTTACTCGTTACTTATCCTCCTTCTCAGGCCTCTTAACAATGCCATATAGCCAAGACAGGTGAGTCAAAAGTCCCCGGGGCCTCTGGCAAGCAGCAATTATCCACCCAGAAGTCTCATCCTGCAACACTCAAGCCGGTTTCTAACCACACCCCTTCCAACAGGACGGACTCACCTCTGCCAAGGTTACAGGATTTGCCAGAGGTCAGAGAGCGCGTTCTCCAGCAGGCAGGAAGGCTCTGAGACCAAGCCACTCACATCCTGCCCTGGGTGGTGCGGTGACCTTTCAGGAGTTTGCTTCATAACAAAGAGACATACAAACAGGTCTTCAATCTCGATTTAAAAGAAAGAAATCCCACTAAAACTTGAACTTGCTGTGCAGTACTTCCTGGTTTTGATTCAGCAGGGCCCAGAACACTTTTGTGCCATGTAATAATCCAAGTAACCAACACTTCCGTAAGCACTTTCCCAAGTGCCATTCTCTAGTGAGGAGAAGGGGATGACAGAGGACGAGATGGTTGGATGGTATCATCGACTCAGTGGACACTAGTGTGAGCCAACTCTGGGAGACAGTGAAGGGCAGGGAAGCCTGGCGTGCTGAGGTCCGTGGGGTCACAAAGAGTCGGATGCAACTGAGCGACTGAACAGCTCTCTAGGCTACTCAAGGGCAGCCCTGCCCCCTTCCATGCTGAGCTGGGCTGCCTGCTCTGTCGCCAACTGTGCCTTTTTCTGTGAAAAGTGCAAGTGACTCAGTTGTGTCCGACTTTTTGCGACCCCAAGGACTATACAGTCCATGGAATTCTCCAGGCAAGAATATTGGAGTGGGTAGCTGTTCCCTTCTCTAGGAAATCTTCCTAACCCAGGAATCGAACCCAGGTCTCCAGCATGGCAGGTGGATTCTTTACCATCTGCAGTTCTCCTGGGTTTCCTTACCCTACTGCTCTCCACCCGGGTGCCCTTTCCCAATAAAATCTCTTGCTTTGTCAGCACGTGTGTCTTCTCGGACAATTCATTTCCGAGTGTTAGACAAGAGCCCAGTTTCGGGCCCTGGAAGTGGTCCCTCTTCCTGCAACAAATGGCGACTGTGGCGGGGACTCTTCTTCGCTGGGACTGACATCCTGACCACTCGGGGTACTCAGGGGCCAGCTTGCCTGCCAATGGACCAGACCCAGCGGCCGCAACTGGGACCCTTTTGTCCGGAGTCTCCTCCTGACGCGGACAACCGGCCAGAGTGCCCCGACCGGTAAGGAACAAGAGACTTTATTGACCTCTCTCCCCTTCCCTCTCTCTTTCCTCTCCTTAACCCTTCCTATCCTTCCCTGTTTTTCTAGTTCCCCAGTCCTGGGCGCAGGAATCTGGTCGAAGGGCCCTCAGCCTGAGCTGAGGATTGGAGACTGAGCAACTCAGAACTGAGCGACTTCACTTTCACTTTCTTTACCATCTGAGCCTCCAAATGTCAAAAACCCAGCTCAGGAACAAGCTAGGAAAAGAAGTTTTGCTCTTAGAGGCTGAGGACCTGGATTCTAGTCTCCCCTGGGCCAAGTAATTAGCCCTATGACCTTGGCCAAATTATTCAGCTGCTCAGAACTTTAGTTCTTTTCACTGTCGAGAGGACTTAACCATTCCTGCTGGGTTCAGCTCGTGGTGCAAGTGTGAGGACCAAACAGGAATAATATGTGGGAGAAGCTCTGTGAATGGGAAGAGCTTCCACATGGCAGCTTTGTCATTAGTAGCATGAACTCCCGCTGGCCTCCCCGGGTTAGGAATGGGGTCCCCCTGAGATGTGAGAGTGAGCTGGGGGACTCTAGCCTTCTGAAACAGAATCCCCGGCAATTCCAGTTAGGGCGTCCCAGTGGACAGGCTTTTGTGTGCTGGGTGGGGAATCTGGAGTTCTGAGGTCAGATCTGAGTTCCCATCACACCTCTGCCCCTTAGCAGTGACAACTGCAAAGCCCTTACTCTCGTATAAACTCCGCTTGTCACCTGTGGTAGAGGGCAGGTGTATATGCTAGGTTAGGCTTGTAGAGGTTCTCAGTGCAGGCTCCACACTGGAGCCACCTGTGGGACTTTTAATAAATTCCACTGCCTGGGACCCAACCCAGGCCAATGAACGTGGACCTTGGGGCGGGGGCCCAACTGCTGTTGTTTTTGCAGCTCCCCAGGTGATTCCTGAGGGCAATCAGTACGGAGGGTCTGTGGACTGCAGGGTAGAATATATCCACTGCCAATGTTGGGTCTGACGCCCCAGGCTGGCCCCTACTCAGCCGTGCCTCCCTCCCTTCCACCCAGTCCCTCCGAAGCTCAGCTCTGCCGGATAGTTGAGCAGGGCAAGAGGAAACCTGCAGCAGAGGCCGCAGTGTTGCCTCACCCCTGCCCCCAGCCCAGCCAGCTGATGGCGGATGCACAGATCCTATAGAAATAGGCTCCTGACCCAGGCTGCTCTGCTGTTCTTTCTTCCCTCCCCAACTCAGCAACAGTGCAATCGCTCTCCCCTCTCCACCTGCCCCCACACCCTCTCTTCTCTCATTCATTGCACATTTCTTGAGGACTTGCTGCATGTCAGACACCGTGGGAAGCGTTAAGAGTTTCAGACCCAGATAAGGTACTGGGATACCCGCCATGAGACAGAGCCAGTGAGGGAGACGAGTGGAGACTGGGGAGCGCAGGGATCCAGGAGTCAAGCAGAGCTGGCTCCAGTCTGGATCCACAGACTGGCCCTGTTAACGTCACTTAGCCTCTCCGTGAGCCTTAGCTATTTAATCTATAAGATGGGGCTACTCTTCTCCTCCTTTCCAGGTTTGTTATGAAAATCAAATGAGGGACGTAAAGAGCCTGCACACTGATGGTGCCCAGTTATGACAAGAAAAGAGGCTGGTGTGGGGTGCCCCGGGTGCCCACAAAACCCAGTGGGCTTCCTCTGTGTCCTCATTTCATCTTGTCTCACTGCCACTCCCTCTCCTTTGCCTTCTCTCCCCTGAATCCTCTCTTCCCTTTCCTTGAACTACATAGGACATGGCCACTGCCTCTCTTCTGCAAACACTTGCATAGTGCAATTGGCAAACCTTCATTGACTAGCTATTATATCTCTGCTTTCTATTTTTAAAGCACACAGCTAGAATTTATTACCCTGAACTGTTTCGTGAGTGTGCATGTCTGCTTGTGCATGTGCATCCTGGCCCAATGTGGCCGCCTGATCAGAGAGACGGGGTGGTTTTCTTTCCTGGAGCCAGAGCAGCTGCTGGGCAGCCTCAATTGGAGCTGCTGAGCCTCTTGGCTGCTGGAGGTGGTGGGGGTGGTGGTGTCAGCCTGAGAAGGGAGGACGGAGGGGCTGGTCAGGGTGAAGGCCAGAGGCGTGGGGATTTGGAGCTCTGACTCAGCTCCCCTCGAGGCCTCTGCCTCTGTTCCTGGAGAGAGGCCATCACACAGTCCTGGTGCTGGCTCCCATCCGAGGCCCCATCAGCCCATTTTCCCTGATCACAAGGGAGCTCGCCCTTGGGGCTGAAGGCTGGGGCCTGCTTCCCAGTGAGTGTCTGGATTATCGACTGTTGCTTGGGGTGCTCCCAAGTGGGCCTCACTGTACATCACCCCCACAGCCACTGTCCCCTCCCAGCTGCCTGACTTTGCTCCCTCCCAGCCCCACTGATACCACCCATACAGGCCAGCAAAGGCCTGCTTGCTCAGCACACACCGCTGCCCCCGCTCTGCCCCAGCCACCAGAGGCCCAGATTTCTGTGGAGGAGAAAAAGTAGCAACGCTCATTCACCAGGAAGCCATACAGGGAGTCTCACCTGCAGACTCCCAGGCCTCGGGATAAGTCTGCTCTGGGAGGAAGCTGATACTTATACAGAGGTTCAAACCCAAGGGCTGGGCTGAGAATCATTACACGTAAAAAGTCCCCCACAGCCTGCAGCTCGCTTCTGAACTGCTGACTGGACACACAGGTCTTTGCTCCTTTACTGATTAAGCTGCTTGTTGTCGTCTAGTCGCTAAGTTGTGTCCGACTCTTTTGCGACCTTATGGACTGTAGCCCACCAGGCTCCTCCATCCATGGGATTCTCCAGGCAAGAATACTGGAGTGGGCTGCCATTTCCTTCTCCAGGGAATCTTCCTGACCCAAGGTTGGAAACCACGTCTTCTGCTTGGCAGGTGGATTCTTTACCACTGAGCCACCAGGGAAGCCGCTTTAAACTGCTAATCCTTCCACAAAACATAACTTCACCTTGTCGACTCCCTTGCTCAAGCTGAGGACTGCAAAAACAAATATAGTAACCTCGGGAAATGACAATGTTCCAGGCCTCGGGACTTAGGCTTATCTGTAGGAGACTCCCAGGCAAATCTATTCCTAAATGATAAACTAGACATGCTTCCAGAAACTTCTCAGCCTAGGACAGGCACAAAGAGATAGGGGTCCAGTTCACAGTTCTGTCTCTTTTAAGAGTCATCAAGTGAAAAAAAAAAAAAAAAGAGTCATCAAGTGGGCTCTGAGCTCTTCAATCACAGAAAGCTACCTTTCTAGTAAGAAGATGGTGGAATTTTTTTATCGCTGTTAGTAGTTCAAATGGACGGAGGACCTGGTGGGCTGCAGTCCATGGGGTCGCTAAGGGTCGGACATGACTGAGCGACTTCACATTCACTTTTCACTTTCATACATTGGAGAAGGAAATGGCAACCCACTCCAGTGTTCTTGCCTGGAGAATCCCAGGGACGAGGGAGCCTGGTGGGCTGCCGTCTGTGGGGTCACATAGAGTCGGACACGACTGAAGTGACTTAGCAGTAGCAGCGGCAGCAGTAGTTCAAATAGGAGTGCTTTCTTTTTAAGACACGTTTTGAAAATAATCATTCATCTCGCATAAAACCAAGGAGGTAAGAAGGAGTCTATCTCAGATTTTCAGGAGACAATTTTTAGGGCTGTTCTTCACTGAGATGTCACACTCATAGGGCAGCATAATAAATGCACAGATGGCCTTCTTGTGTCAGTGGGCCATCTAAGTGCCCACGTGGAGGAGATCAGTTCCTTGGCCCTCTCTCCAAGCTCCCAGAAGTCCTGCCCCCATTCTAGTTACTGTGTCTTCCATACTTGGCTCCTTGTGCCCTGCCTGAAGCTTCTTGGTGACTTGGTCCTGCAATCTTTTCCTTCCTCACCTTCATGCCCACTGTAATTACCTATCTCCCAAATGCTTTTCTGGCTAGCCGGGATGTCCCCCGTGGAGGCAGCAAGCTTCAGGAGGTCTGGAGCTAGTGGTCGTTTTGCTCACTGCTGTGCCTCTAGTGCCGAGCTCAGAGCCTCGTAAATATCTAGCTGCTGAATGAGTGAGGTTGAATGGCTTTAGCTCTGCATCCCAGTTCTGGTTTTCTGTGGATGTTCTGCTTCCACAGCCACCCTGATTTCAGGCGCTTTTGATTTATTTCCTGATCAGAGAAAGGGTAGAACTCGGGAGAAGCCCGTCCCAAGGGGCTAGTGTGAGGATTACAGGTGACTGTTTCTGGTGTATTAGTACTTAAAGGATGTTGAAGTGAAGTGAAGTGAAGTTGCTCAGTCGTGTCCGACTCTTTGCGACCCCATGGACTGTAGCCTACTAGGCTCTTCTGTCCATGGGATTTTCCAGGCAATAGTGCTGGAGTGGATTGCCATTTGTTAGAAGATCATATATACCTACTGTATTTAAAAGTCAACCCACTGGGAGCTGTTGCTCCTGCTCATTTCAATGGTAGGGTCCAGGCTGGGCTGCTGTGATAAAACAACCTCCAGACACAATGGCTTAGACAAAATAGAAATGTATTTGCCTGCAGGTCAGCAATCCAGAACTCTTAGGGAGACTACCATTTTTCTTGCACAGATTCCACCTCTGGCTCCAAAGCTGCTGTAGTTCTTTTGATCTCCCAGATGATGGTAAGGAGGAAAGGGAGACAAGGAAATACTCCACCAATCAAGAGGACAGAAATCATTTTTGCTTATATCCCATTGGCCAAAACTCAGTCACATGATTATACCTAGCAGCAAGGGAAGCTGGGAAATGTAGTCTTTAGCTGAACATTCATGTTCCCACCTAAAACTATTATTTTGAAATAAGGGAAGAATAGATATCAGTGACTATCTAGGAGACTCTACCATAGCAAGGTTATAAACCTGGTGAGGTCAGAAATTCCATGTGTCTTTGGTAGCTGCCCATGATATCCTAGGAAGTGTGATGCTGAACCCTACCTGGCCACAGACACTTGTTTCCACCATTCAATCAACAAGCGTAATTCATGCTCCAGTGAAACCTGAAATTGCAAGAAGGGGAAGAGAAAAGTCAGTTTTCAAATAATAATCGCATGAACAGCAGTGGACTGTGGAAAAGAAGACAACCATTACTGGGAAGCCCAGGGCTTCTCAAAGTGTGGTCCATGGAAGCTTGCTATTCTGGGATGTGTTCGTCACCAGTTTGCACCTGAGCGAAGTACAGAGATTGAGACTTTGGAAACTTTTGTAGCTATTTGACAGAATAACTTCATATTGGTTGAATATAATATTTAAAAAGTGGAGCTTGTATATCTTTCAAAATTTAACTTTCCTATTAATTTATTTTCATTGTATTTTACACAAATACTGGCCCACTGCAGATGGTTTGACAAGCACTGGTTTAAGCCCCAGGAACTCTGTTAAACTTTCACACGTTACTTCATGTAGCTCTAAGGGAGGTGTTGCTAACTCAATTTTGCAGATGAGAAAATGGAGGCAATGGCACCCTCCACTCCAGTACTCTTGCCTGGAAAACCCCATGAACGGAGGAGCCTGGTGGGCTGCAGTCCATGGGGTCTCGAAGAGTCGGACATGACTGAGCGACTTCCCTTTCACTTTCATGCATTGGAGAAGGAAATGGCAACCCACTCCAGTGTTCTTGCCAGGAAAATTGCAGGGATGGGGGAGCCTGGTGGGCTGCTGTCTATGGGGTCGCACAGAGTCAGACACGACTGAAGCGACTTAGCAGCAGCAGCAGAGATGGCTAGAGATGGCAGAACTGGTCTGTGCAATCCTGTTGGCTGAAGACCAGGAGCCCCCTCAGAGCTCTTGAGGATTGAAGGACTGGCTTTCAGGACCCTTGGAACCCAGGCTGTCCAGGCAGTGACACCCAGACCCAGCACTCTTTGGAGCACGCCCCGGGAACACAGGGGCAGTGCTAGGCATGAAAACAGGCCCACATGTGACATTATCCTAAAGGGCTGCCCATCTGCACATACAGGGCCCCTCGGAGGACAGACTGTGGCTGAGGGCACTGCCAGCGGGAGCTGGCATGAGGGAAGGGAAGGGGACAATGAACTATAGTCCCCACCTTGCCTCTGGCCTTGGATTCCCGAACAGCAAGCACAGTTCAAGACCACCGAGGGGGCTAATGAGAAACAGGTGCTTCAGCGAGAAGCAGTGGCCTCGTTGCTCTCTCTCTGGCACATGCAATGATTTTGCTCTGGGGGATCTCACCCCGCCTCCTCCCTCCCTGGGTTTGGTTTCCCAGCTGCAGGACTTGTTCAGGGAGGAGCAGACGACCCAGTTCAAGCCAGGGAGACACAGGGAGGGTGGAGCTGAGGCTTTCCTTCCGTGTTTCACGCTGGGAGGGTGTCAGGCTGGAGCCCGCGTGGCCAGCTTCCCAACCCAAGAGAGGAGTTGTTTGAGAATGTGAGGAACCCCAAGGAAGGCAGCTAAGAGCTGGAAAAGGGGACCCTAGGCCTTGCCGATATTATCTGAGACCCTAGATCCAGGGCGAGAAGAAGTGCGTGGAAGAGTGAAATGAGAAACCCAGTTGTTTTCCTTGTGCTTTGATGGAGTTGGGTTTTCTGTAATTTATAACCAAAAGCCTTCAGCCTGACATCAGCCTCCCATATGTCCTTCTTCTCATTCCTGGCCTCACCAAGGCTATACATCAGGCCTTGATAAGAAAAGGGACGTGTGGGAGTCGATAGGGTGGTGGGATTTGGGGATCTGAGTTCTCACCCCATCCTCACTCCCAGGATCTCTCCAAATGCATTCCAGAAAGCTTTCGAGCTAGAGGCCTGCAGCCCAGCTATTCACCCATGGAAGGATACCAATCAGACTTATGCAGAGCCGCTTTCAAACCCACCCCACCTAACCTTCACAATGTGCCCAAGAAGACAAGTATTATAATCCCTGTACTATGGATGAGAAGACTGAGGCCAAGGAAATCCAAGACTGTGGCCCAGGCTCACAGAGTAGGACTCCTCATGTTTCTCCTCCCACATCCCTGCAGTCTCTGGGACTTCCTGATGTTCCAGCAGCTCATGCTAAGCGTGGGTCCCCCCTCCCTCTGTCAATTCATTCCTCATAGAAGCTGATCTCAGCAAGGCAGTGCCCTGCTGAAATCCACTGCCCTCAAGCTAGAGCCCAGCCCCTCCGTCCCAGCCGCACAGAGCCACTCTTAGTCTCCCAGGTGTGGAGTGAACACGCAGTCTCTTCCATCTGCTCTGCTCCCCTTTCTCTGGAGCCCCCCAGCCTGGATGCTCAAGCCTGCCGACATGCTCGTTTCCCCAGGTGAGGCCTCTTCCACAGCTGGGCTCTTGAACTCCAGGCTCTTGTGTATACCTGCCCCCGGGTCACCTCCATTTGGAGGCCCTGTGGTGAAGGTTATAATGAAGACACCTTAACCGCAAGTCCCAGATGGGTTCATGGCTTCCCTCTTGCTCAAACCAGCTTGCCTCCTGAATCCCTGACACTGACCCCACCTCTCTGCATCCATCCACCCAGCAGCCCCAGGCAGAAACCTGGGAGTCACTTTCTCTCCTCCCTTCCTCTTAATCCTGTATCTTCTCAACTACCTGGTCCCACCCACAGTTCCCAGTCTGTACACATTACTGTCCCCTTGGCTCCAGTCATCAGCAGCACCTGAATTCCTGCAATAGCCCCTCACCCTAGCTGGGTCCCAGTTTTGTCCTTCCTATCCATTCTGCAGACGTCTGTTGGTTCTGAAAGATGGCTTTAATAAGTTTCTTCCTTTGTATTATAAAACCCTTCAGTGGTTCCTCACTGTCCAGGCTCCTACTTACCTGCCCACCTTCATTTCTCCTTGCTAGTCTTCAAAGTGAAGCTGCTGCTGCTAAGTTGCTTCAGTCATGTCCAACTCTGTGCAACCCCATGGACTGCAACCCCATGGACTGCAGCCCACTAGGCTCCTCCATCCATGGGATTTTCCAGGCAAGAGTACTGGAGTGGGTTGCCATTTCCTTCTTCAATGCATGAAAGTGGAAAGTGAAAGTGAAGTCGCTCAGTCATGTCTGACTCTTCGCTACCCCATGGACTGCAGCCCACCAGGCTCCTCCACCCATGGGATTTTCCAGGCAAGAGTACTGGAGTGGGGTGCCATTGCCTTCTCCACAAAGTGATGCTAGGCTCCTTCTAACATCATCTTGTGTTGTTCTATGCTTCGCCCCAAGGTACTTCCCATGTTTGCCTGGCCAAGCTCTAGGGTTTGGCTTGCTTCCTGCCTCCTTCAGGAAGCCTTCCCTGAGCACGCAGAGGTGGGCAGGTCCCCTCACGCACACCCCACTCTGTTCTCTGCCCTGCACCTGTGGGGAGTGGATCAATGTGTGTTTCCTTGTCCACCTCTTCTTAGTTTAAAACAGGGAGCTCCTTAAAGGCTGGATTATTCACTGATGGTGTGTTCAGCTTCTAGCTCAGGGTCCAGTTCAGAGAAGATGCTCCCCGCGTGTGCTTCACTGAATGAATGAATGATCCTGATGCTGGGGTTCCCAAACTGCAGGGTCACCTGAGGGTGCTGTGGGTGGGGGGAGGTTTGGGGGTCTCCTCCACCTGGGGAACCAGGTAGTTGAGAAGATATAGGATTCCTTCATTGCTCTTATTTGTGGCTCTGGGTTGACTCACCTTAGGACGGATTGTGCTATGCGACAACACGGCCCCACTTAGGGAGAGTCCTTGGCCCAGGAGGGCTGGGGGCAGACCCAGGCAGTGGTGGGGAAGAGCAAGTGGAGGGGTCAGCAGGTTCAGAGCAGGCTTGGGTGGACCGATTAGAGGGAAACCAGAGATAAAGGGAAGCCCAGCTCAGACACCCCCGAGACTTCACTGCTCGAACACAAGGGCAAGGCAGAGCCTCGGGTGCCGAGAAGTCCTGGAGAGGGCACCAGGCTGGAGCGGGCCCCTCTGTGCTTCTTGACCGGGTTTCCAGGCTGGCTGGGGCAGGCCCTGCCCTGGAGGTAAGAGCTCCGTGTCAGGAATGAGAGCTGCACGCCTGGGAGCCAGGCTGCCTGATCCTGTGGGTCAGCTTCCTCCCTGCCCTCCAGCCTTCGCCCACTTCCCAGGACCGTGGCTGCCACACCGTGACCCGATCAGCTTTGCTCAGAGGTCTGAGACAGAAGTTAGGGCGACTGCTTAGTGGATGCTGTGGGCCAAGCGCTCTCCTAGGCGTCTGAGTGTTTGTAACAGAGTCCATGTGATCTCAGTCATCGAGCCAACACAGATGCTGCCAGGATTGTGACTGTCCTTTGTAGGTGCTCGCCCAAGGCCACCTGTCTGGGGCAGACTGGGTCTGTCTGACCCCACAAGGCATGCTCTTTTTCCAGCCCAGAGTCGCTCCTCTAGCTCCGCCCTTCCCCAGAGATCAGGGCCTCTACAAAATCTGGAGCCAGCCTGTTCCCTCCTCAGGGAATTCCACAGCCCACCCTCCCGCCTCCCCACCTTACCCCACGCTATGGCTCTTTGCCAAGACAGAGCTTCATTCCAGCCTATCCTATGCAGGGCAAGGATGGATAGACAAGCCATCCTATAGCTTGACGTGTCTACCACGTGCTGTCGCTACCATCCCAGGACACAGAGCAGTCTCCCCAGAGATTCCAGCTTTGCCGTCTTTGTAAGGCCACACATGCTCCCAAAACAGCAGGAATTTCTGAAATGAGGCCCGCACTTCCTTTTTTTCCTATGAAAGACAGACCCCCTTATGTACACTTAGTTCCATTATTAAGAAGAGGTTTGAATCCTTATGAGTTCGAGGGCTGTGCGACCCCAGGCAGGTGACTCGACCTCTCTGATTCTGTTTGCAGAGTTTTTAAAAATGGTAACATAGAGCTCAAGGGGCCCGTTATGAGGGTTAAAAGCGGCTGTGCATGGAAAGCCCCGAACAGTCCTGGCGGTCAGTAGGTGCTTCATCCGTGGCCCTCACAGTTCTGACTGTTGGCTACAGTGCCTCTGCCTACCTCTTGAGAGTTGCGTGCTCCTGGCACGGGCATTACTTTCTCCTCTTGGCTTGCCTCTCCTTTCTCTTTTTAAGGGCATTCGTGCGGCAGCCGGCTACAGCTCCCACTCAGCTCAGACCCTTTTGGAGTCCTGAGGTCCTGCCAGCAATCCTGGCCCCAACCAACCTGGCTTCTCTGCTGACATTCCTGTGAACCTAGTCAGGATCTGCCCCAAGGTCTGTCGGGGTGTGTCCGCACCGGGAGGGAGGAGGGGAAGGGGAACAGCAGCTGCTCCTTTGTTCGCCAGCCACCGGGTGGGTGAGCCAGGGCACAGCCTGTCCAGGCCAAGAGCAGGAAACAGGTGGACTCTGCGGAGGCCCAGACGGGGCAGTGGGGGGTGAGGAGGCCCACGTCTGGGCCACGGGGAGGTGCGCGGCGAAATGAAAAGGGCTCCCTTCTGAGTCCCCAGGGTGTGGCGTCTCAGGCCCTCAGCTGGGGTTTCGGGTTGCCCTGGGGCAAGGCAGTGAGCTGACTCATGCAAGTGCGTATTCAAAACTGTTCAGTCACTGTCTGCGTCTCTGTTAGGATAAGTTGCCGTAACAAAAAGACACCCCCCTCCCCCCAAAGACAACAGAATACAGGAGGCAGGATCTTAATACTCCCTCCCGGGACAGGCTGGGGGCTCCCCACCGACAGGCTGGCTTTGCCGCATGTGGTTTATTTGGGAATGCAGTTTTCTTCCATCCTGTGGTTCCACCATCTCCAAGGACAGATGTTCTAAATCTGGGATCTGCAAATGGCTGGTCAGAACTCAGGGGCTCTCTGAGCTTGCGTGGGCAAAAATTACATCCTGATTTTATACTAGGATCCATTGAATACTTGAAAGGTAGCACTTCTTCCCATTCTGACAGGAAGCCTACCAGGAGTATTGGCAGGTATAGTATCTGCAACGACTAAATGTGACAGGAAAATATCTGTGATTTCTGTTGTGAATCAGTGTTTATGCTCATGATTATTACTTTGAAAACTCAGTAGC
Source organism: Oreotragus oreotragus (assembly GCA_006410675.1). Lineage (NCBI taxonomy): Eukaryota > Metazoa > Chordata > Mammalia > Artiodactyla > Bovidae > Oreotragus > Oreotragus oreotragus. The sequence continues at coordinate 63,886 of SJYX01003232.1, forward strand.
TATCAGATCCATTGTTAGATTGTTCTTTAATGTGTTAATAAGAAGTATGTACCTACCCTTAGAGTGTAACTTTTTACTGTTTTTGTGATATTTCGTTGCAGTTGTTTTTCTTGGCAGTCTTCTCATTTTATTGCATGGGTTGAAGAACACTATTCAGCGAAGAGCCCACAGGCTTCACTAGACAGCCAGAGGGGGCCCAAGACAAGCAGAGCCAAGAAGCCGTGGCTCACGTGTTGCTCCCTGTGCTGCTTGAAGCTGAATCGGCATTCTGGCAGGGGGAAAGGGTACAGGTGCAGGCAAACAAATTCCTTCCGGGTCAGTGGTGTGGAACTTGCACACTTCACTTCTGTCGCCTGCCGCTGGCAGAACTCAGTCACGTAGCTGCCCCTGGCTGCCAGGGCGGCGGAGACACAGGGTGTTCCCCGGCCAAGGACGGGCCCAGCCAGACTCTATAGTTATGGAAGGAAAGGATCGATTTCGGGGGGCCAAATAGCGATCCGTCACCACCTCCAACAACTCTTCTTCCCTCCCAGAAGAACCCAGCGCCTTTCCACTGTCCCTCTGTCTTCACAGCGCCACCTCTCACCAGCCCTCATCTGCTTCTTCCTGCATCCTCGACACCCCTATCTTCTCTCATTTTGCATGAGGGTCTAGGACCTCATCCTTCTTTCCCAACATTATGGGTGTTCCTGTCTGAGGCTAACACTCCTGTGTGCCCCAGATCCCAACCCCTCTCATGGACTCAAGCCCACTGCTCCCCTGATTCTATTGTTCCTCTCCTGTACCATTGATTCCCCCACCTCTACTGAGTCATCCCCACCAACAAGAAAACACTTTTCCATCATCAGAACCCTTGTCTTGACCCCAATTCCCTCACCAGCCTTTGTCTCTCTTGTCCCCACCCCCCTCTCCCCCAAACTCCTCAGGACGGTGGTCTGTGCTTGCTGTCCACAGTTCTTCTCCCTCTTCTGCTGCCCTCTTAGATCAGCCCATCAGTTTCTCAACCCCCTCACTCCATGGAAGCGTCTATTGGCAAAGGTCTTCATGTCAGTAACCCAGTCATCACTGCTTTCATCTACCTAACCCACCAACAGCTTCAGACCCAAGGATCACTCCCTCCACCTGGAGACACCACATTCTCCTGGGTCCTCTTAGCCTCCCTAGTTGTTACTACTCAGCTCCACCCCCCCACCCCTCAAACACAGGCAAGACCCCTGAGGTCGGATCTTGGCCATCCTCTCTGTCTGCAGTCCCTTAGTGGGCCTATTTAGTCTTACAGCCTTGACACCCAACCACTGTGAATGACTCTCTATTTTTCATCTTCAGCCTAGACCTCTCCCCCGACTCCAGTCTCCTGTATCTAATTGCCTACTGGACTTCAAGAGATATCTCAAGCTTAACATGTCCAACCCCCCAACCCTAACTCAGCCCCCAAAGCTTCTCCTCCCCTTGGCATTCCCATCTTGCTAGGTAGCTAGCCCAGAGACCTTGGAGTCATTTCTACTCTAGTCTTTCCCTTACATCCTCCTCCTCGTTGTCTTTGTCTTCAAACTCACAAGGCCATTTTTGTATTATAAATATTACAAAATCAGATAGTCATATATATATCAGGACCTTCTAAATGTATAAGTGTGAGACCCCACAAAAACTGAATCTGCCCTTGCATGAGATAAAATGTGGCGTGCTCCACAAAGATTCTGGCATAAAGCCATCAGTTAATAATGAGCAACACGATAAAAGAGCCTCACGGGGGAGGTGTCATTGGAGCTGGGTCTTTATGGAGAGGTAGAGGTTTACTAGGTTCCAGACAGGATACTAAGAACATAAGTATCTCCAAGATTTTGCAGGTCTGTCTCCAAGGGCCTCATTAGAGACTTCAGGGAGTGCTCCTGATGGAATAATAAGAGCAGCCATTTTGCATGCACCCTTGATGTCCTGCTGTGGTATAACAGATCTATTTGGTCTTCATCCCTGGTTCCTGGCACAGAATTCCTAAAACCTTCATGGTTTCCCGAGTGAGAGGGTTGATAGGAGTCTCTCACACAGAGCTCCTGAATCCCCTGGAGTTGCCAGGGTGATGAGAGTCTTTTGGGGACTCCCCTGGAGGTCCAGTGGATAGGACGTCGAGAGCACTGGTTCAGTCATCCATGTGGGCTCCTGGATGGGGGCTGGTTACCAGAGAGAGCAAACATGAATAAAAGCTTGGCACTTTCAGTCCACTGCCCATCCCCTGGGTATAGGGCACAGGCTAGAAATTAATCGATCCTGTCTATGTAATGAAGGAGCTGGAGATTCATTGATCCTGTCTAGCTTCCCAGGTGGTGCTAGAGGTAAAAGAACCTGCCTGCCAATGCAGGAGACATAAGAGATTCGGATTCAACCCCTGGGTGGGGAAGTTCCTCTCGAGGAGGGCATGGTAGCCCACTGCAGTGTTCTTGCCTGGCAAGTCTTGTGGACAGAGGAGCCTGGAGGGCTACAGTGCATGGGGTTGCAAAGAGTCGGACACGACTGAAGTGACTTAGCACAGCACACAGCACGTGATGAAGGCTCCATAAAGCTACCTAACAGTGGAGAGCTTCCGGGTCAGTGAACACACCTTTCCCCCTTCACTTGCCCTGTGCTATCCTCAAACCTCTTCATCTGACTGTTCATCTGTATCCTTTGTCCCATAAAAAAAAAAAAAAACCAGGAAATGTCAATAAGAGTTTCCCTGAGTTCTGTGAGCCAGGATAGCAAATTATCGAACCCAAGGAGGGGTTGGAGAAGCCCCTACTTTATAGGCAGCTGGTCAGAAGTACAGGCGATAGCCTGGGACTCGGGACTGGCATCTCAAGTGGGGGGAAGTCTTGCAGGACTGAGGCCACAACCTGTGGGGTCTGTACCAACCCCGGGCAGTTAGTGTCAGAACTGTAGGACACCCGGTCGTGTCCGGAGGTTAGAGAACTGCCAGACAGTTGGAAAATGCCCGCATGTTTGGTGTCAGAAGTATTCTGTGACAGAAGAAAAATATTCTGTGCAGAAGAAATGTTTTTCCCTTTAAGATGTTCTAAAAGCTTTCCCTGTATTAATTTATTAATCTTCACCATAAAACATGTGGCAGATCCTCAGAGGTACGGAGAGATTGGAGTATCTGCTCAGGTTGTCACAGCTGTAAGTGCACGGCTGAAACTCCAGCTCCCCTTCCAAATACAGCCCCCAGCCCTGGATCTGCCTGTGTATGTGGCTCTTGGAAGTTTCATTTGCCCACACGGACCCCAGTTTTCCTCTGGGCACCCAGCATGAACTGTTCCCCGGGGGCTCCCACATCCCCAGGGGCCTAATTCATTCTCATCCCGCCTGAGGAGGGGGGTTGGGGCTCCCCCACCCGCGTCCCCAGCAGCCCGCCCTGCTGGCTGCTGGCAGACGTTGGTCACCGCCCCCAGTCACAGCACAGCGCCTGCCACAGCCCGCTAGCAGAGGGCGGGGGCGAGGCAATTACTCGGAAAACCGCAGGCAAAACTCCCACGGAGCCACAGGAAAGTTTTTTTTTTTTTTAAAGAGAAAGCTCTGATGTGACAGTGTGGTGGCAGGAATCTTATCCAGTCTCATCTTCCAACTCCTATCACAACCCACCCCTGAGAACCTGCTGCCCGGCAGCTGAGAGCACGGTTTGCACCATGTGAAAATGAGAGTGAAACCCCTGGGGGCGGCCCGCTGAAATATGTGCAAAATGAAAGAAGCCCTCCCCAAGGCCTGCAGAGTTTCTTCCTTCTCCTCTTCAATCTGCAAAGCACCGGATTTCACTGCTGCCAGAGAAAAATACCAGGGTCAGCGTCGCGGGCCCTGGGGCCTTCCAAATGGATCATCCTTCAAGTTAGTCAGAGTCGCCTTGCACACACTCCTGTATTTCACAGGTACTGTCCAGAGGGTAGCATTTGGGCACACACATGGTTTCCTTTATGTCTTAGACCCTCACCCCACAGGGACTCAGCTGATCAGGGTAGAAGACAATAAGAAACCAGGTGGGGAGAATCAGAACTCCCTTGCATGTAGATGCGTCCTGCAACTTACAAGTGCCATTGTCCCACCAAACCATTTGTGTAGACACGGCTCTGTAGGGGGTGAGAAAGATGCTTGACTTATCACCGGGCTGATAAATGGTGGAGCTAAGGCTGAAACTTAGGGAGTCCGGCTCTAGATCCAGCTCCCTTCATGGAATAAGGCATGGCAGGAGTGTGTGTAGGGGGGATGGGGGCTGGGGGTAGGCAGGGAGGGAGAGCGCCCTGATCCCATCAGCCCCCAGGGCAGGCCCAAAGGAGGGAAGCAGAGCCTGTGAGGTGGCATACTTGACAATTAGTAGGTTTGATGTGGTAATTTACTGTGGATTGGGGTTATTGCCTAGTACATTTTTAGCCTGAAGCTGTGAGTTACGTGTGCTCCAACAGGCCTCTCATGGGAAGACTGGAGACCTAGAGGGTGACGTCCACATTCTGCCAAGAACCCCATCCAGCAGGGAGCCCAAATCCAGGATTTCCAGGCTGCATCAGGCCAGCACTTGTGTTATGTTTGGCCCCAGAGTATCCTTTATAATGTCAATTTGGGGCAAACATTTAAAATGAGAAGGGTTCACAAAATGATTAGTGTTTCTGGTATCTCTCTAAAAGGTGAAGATCAGGTGATATTAACCTTACTGTTCCAGGATCCCAGCAGGGCTGCTGCCCCTCAAGAGGTGTGTGGTCTCCAGGGCACCAGCTCCACAGCCATGCACAGCAGCCGCCTGTCTGCACCCTGGAGGCACTGGGGATTCTGACTCTTGCCACAGAACTGAAGCTCTTAACTTTTTGAAGGTCATGGATATAATTCGGGGGATCCAAGGACTTGGATGGGTAAAAATGACACCCTGATTTTCACTAACCCCTACCAAACGCTGAGCATTTCCTTCCATTAGGACCATAGGCAGAGACCATGGTAGCAATGGGATCTGTGACTTTGTCACTGGAAGAAATCACAGACAATTCCATATCACATCAGACTTTCACAGATAGCTCCAAATGTCATTTATGCTCACCTCTACTCTAAAATCAGAGGGTGGCAGAGAATGAGGTGGTTAACAACAGCTCTAAAATTGTGACCGACTGCCAGATGTTCTTTAGTGCATTTGATAAAGAAGCATGTATGGTATGATATTAAAGGTTCGGTTTTAAATATATATATAATTTTCAATATAATTGGTTTCATTGGTATTTTACACACTTACTCTGAGAAAAGATCCACAGGCTTCATCAGCTTGCCCAAGGGGTCCAAAGCACAAACTTGGACTCACATCTTCAAAAGATGGTTGTCAGGTCCCTTGGGGTTGGGAAGGCAATTTTCTAGAACCTTTTGGAGAAGTGGGGTAGGAGGGGGACTAAGCTCCTCCATTCAGTCCCTGTCGGGTGGTTTCACACTGGACTCCCCACCCAGGGCAGGAGGCCCTCTGAGGTCCTCCCAGAGCCCAGGAAGCCCTTGGCCTGCGAGTAGGAGGCTGTGCAGAGGTCCTGCACTCAGTGGCCCCAGCCCCAGGTCTCCAGGGTCCCTTCCAAAGCAATCCCACGGTGAACTTGATGGGAGAAAGCTTAGCTCCCAGGCCTTAGGGTAGATGCCAGGGCGAGGCCGGCCGGGAGCCACAGCCACGTGGGCGCTGACTCATCCCTGACGGTCCCAGCCCAGCGGTGGCCCCCCCACGGCGTGCCCTTCCCCCAGCTTCCCCATGCTTCCTCCCAGGCTCTGCCCAGGTGCCTGCAAACCCACGTGCGGGCTCCCCTGGTCCACAGCGCTGCTCCTAGCAACCGCCCCCCTCTCTGCCTGCCAGATCCGGAAATGTGTGGTCTCGGCTGGTTTCCTCCTGAATCCTTGAAGCGCCCACTCAGCCTCTGCCTGATGCTTCGGCTCCCATGCAGTTTGCTGAAGTCACCCTGCTGAAGGGCGTCAGAGCTGGAGGACAGGTGGCCGCGGGCCTCCCACTCCCGCCCCGCGGAGCCGCCTGATGCTTCGACAGCCACCTCTTCCAGAACCAGTGGACACGCTCGCTCCGTGGTTTCTATGACACTGCACTTTCCCACATCTCCTCCGGATTTCTGACAGCTCCTTTCCTTGCTGGCTGGTGTGATCTCCTCCTGGCTTCTCGCTGTGGGCGTGTCCAGGGCGCTGCCCTCGGCTCTTTCCCTACCCAGTGCCCACCGCCCCCTCTAGAGGGCTCTCCTCCCGGTGGCCTGGTGCCACTTCCCACCACTGTGGCCCCTGGGGCCTTGGCTACCCACGGTCCCCACTCCCACACGGCCAGCATCACAGAACTTCTTGTCCTACCTCCTATGAATCAAGTCCTAAATCACAGAAGGTCAGACTGGAGGGGCGTGTGGCCCGCGGGAGGGCGGAAGGGTTCGAGTCTGGGTTGGCCAAGCAGCTAGAACCTGGGGGATGTTGCTGAGAAGACTTAACCACACCCCCTGAGCCCGGGCTACTGTAGGTCTGTGAGAGGCAAGCTTGTGCAAGGCTAAGGATATAGAACTCTGGGAACCCACTGCCCAAGTTCAGATCCTGCCTCTGCTACTTGTTGCTGTGACCTCAGGCAAGTTCATCTATTTGTTCAATTATTTATTTAACAAATGTTAATTGAGGCCCTACTGTGTGCCAAATTCTGCTGAAAATACAAACAGAAGCACAAAAGGGCTCCCCACACTCTTGATGTTTGGGCTTCCCTGGTGGCTCAGATGGTAAAGAATCCGTCTGCAATGCAGGAGACCCCAGGTCAATGCCAGGGTCGGGAAGAGCCCCTGGAGAAGGGACGGGCTACCCTCTCCAGTACTCTTGGGCTTCCCTGGTGGCTCAGATGGTAAAGAATCCACCTGCTATGCGGGAAGACCTAGGTTCTGTCTCTGGGTTGGGAAGATCCCCTGTAGGAGGGCATGGTAACCCCCTCCAGTAGTCTTGCCTGGAGAATCCCCATGGACAGAGGAGCCTGGCAGGCTGCAGCCCATGGGGTCACAAAGAGTCGGACATGACTGAGTGGCTAAGCACAATACAGCACTCTTAATGTTTAGTTACTCAAATACTATCCAAATAAATGCTAAATTATGACCTCGACAAGCAAAGGGAGGGAGAGATCAGCCTGCTCTGAGAACCCAACTGAGGATGGTCTCATCAGAAGGGTCCGGGGCGGCTTCCTTGAGGACATGACCTTAAAGTTCCGATCTGAGGGATGAGTGGAGTTATAAGATGTGGCTGGCTGAATAATGGCCCCCAAAGATGTTCATGTTCTAATCCCTAGAATCTGTGAATAAGTTCCTTTACATGGCAAGAGAGATGTGATTCATTTAAAGGCTTTTTTTTTTTCTTTTTTGGCCACACTGGGCAGCTTGCAAGATCTTAGTTCCCTGACCAGGGATTGAACCTGGGCCATGGCAGTGAAAGCCCCAAGCCCTAACCACTGGGCCACCAGGGAACTCCCTCCAGTTAAGGATCTTAAGATGGGAGATTCTCCTGGATTATCGGTGTGGGCCCAGTGTAATCACAAGTGTCCTTATAAGGAGGAGGCAGAGGGTCAGAGAAGATACGACAATAAAAGCAGAGGTCAGAGTAATGGCGTTGATGGAAGGGGGCCGTGAGCCATGGAAACCTCTGGAAACTGGGAAAGGAAAGGAAACGAATTCTACCCTAGAGCCTCCAGAAGGAAGGAAGCTTTGCCTACCCACCTTGGACTTCTGACCCCAGAACTGTAAGCTGATAAATCTGTGTTACTTTAAGCCACTAGTGTGTGAAAGTCTGTTACAGCAGCAAGAAGAAAGTAACACCATAGGAGAAGAATAGAAAAGTGTGTGCCAAGGCTGAGGATAGAAATGGATTCCTGTGATCTAAAGAAAGAAGGTGTGTATGTGTGGGTGTGGATAGGGGGGCGGTGGTCAGGGGTGGGAGCCAGGAAGCTGGACAGCTTGGCAGGGTCCAGACCATGATCAACAAGCAGCTCCTGTTTGGCTAACGTTGTTAACCCCTCTAAGCCTCAGATTCCTCACCGGTAATGATGACTTCGTAGGTTTGTTGAGAGAAATGAATGAGGCCGTGTATATGTAGCTCTTATTTACTAAGCGCCCGTTTAATGGTAAGCGTGTTATGATCCCTCGGTTCCGCGAGTGGGCTCCTGGAGCCCTGGGAAATCTGTGAGATTCCTTTGGGGCTGCTGAGGATCCGGAGGGCAAGAGGGGGCAGTTCTGCTCTCAAGCTGAACTTACATTTGTTTGCCCATTGGACTTGGCTTCTGGTTAAGATCGTGTTTGAATAAGAGGTTCCTCAGCTAAGGCACAATTTGAGAGCTGCTACTCTAACCTGACTGCTTCTTCTGGTGAGGAAACCAAGGCCTGGGTTGCCCATGGCTAGTACTGCCTCCGAGCCAGCCAGGGAACCCAGCCCCCAACCACTGATGCCTTGATTCTCTGTGGTCCAGAGTTCTGGGCCTAGGGTCAGCCTGGCCGCCCTGTAGTTTGGAGTCCGTTCCCCTTGCTAGCCCTGCTTCCTGCTTCCTGCGATCTGCGTTCTAGGTTCACTCGCATCTTCTTTGTTTCTTGTCACTCTCCCTCACAGGACGCTAAGGTCCATGGGGGCAGGAACCTCATGTTTTGCCCACCACAGGATCTCCAGGGGCTGACACTGTGTCTGGCAGGTGACAGTCACAGGAAACACTTGGAAAATGCTCACTCTCAGGCCCCGTCCAATGTCGTCCGCACATATTCCTGGTTCAGGCAGGCAGGTGTGCTAAGTCACTTCAGTCGTGTCCGACTCTTTGCGACCCTATGGACTGCAGCCCGCCAGGCTCCTCGATCCATGCGGATTCTCTGGGCAAGAATACTATAGAGGGTTGCCATGCCCTCCTCCAGAGGATCTTCCTGACCCAGGAATCGGACCTTGGTCTCGTATGTCTCCTGCACTGGCACGTGCGTTCTTTACCACTAATGCCACCTGGGAAGGCACTTCCTGGTTCATTGGTTGCTGTTGCTGTTGCTCAGTTGTGTCTCTTTGCAACCCCATGGACTGCAGCATGCCAGGCTTCCCTGTCCTTCACTATCTCCCAGAGTCTGATCAAACTGATATCCATCGAGTCAGTGATGCCATCCAATCATCTCATCCTCTGTTGCCCCCTTCTTCTCCTGCCCTCAATCTTTCCCAGCATCAGGGTCTTTTCAAATGAGTCAGTTCTTCTTGTCAGGTGGCCAAAGTATCGGAGTTTCAGCTTCAGCATCATTCCCTCTAAAGAAATTCCAGGGCTGATCTCCTTCAGAATGGACTGGTTTGATCTTGCAGTCCAAGGGACTCTCAAGAGTCTTCTCCAACATCACAGTTCAAAAGCATCAATTCTTCAGCGCTCAGCCTTCTTTATGGTCCAACTCTCACATCCATACGTGACCACTGGAAAAACCATAGCTTTGACTAGATGGACCTTTGTCGGCAAAGTGAGGTCTCTGCTTTTTAATACACTGTCCGGGTTTGTCATAGCTTTTCTTCCAAGGAGCAAGTGTCTTTTAATTTCATGGCTGCTGTCACTGTCACTCTGATTTTGGAGCCCAAGAAAATAAAATGCCACTGTTTTCATTGTTTCCCCATCTATTTCCCACGAAGTGATGGGACCAGATGCCATGATCTTAGTTTTTGGAATGTTGAGTTTTAAGCCAGCTTTTTCACTCTCCTCTTGCACTTTCATCAAGAGGCTCTTTAGTTCCTCTTGAGTTTCTGTCATTCCTGGTTCATAGTTTCCTCTAACTCACACCGTCGGCTCTCGAGGTATTGACAAAGCTTCTTATCACTTGTGCGCCTGAGTGAATTTCCTCGCCTCCTCTGTAAAATGGCGGTCTACAACATGAACGGTGGTGACAGTGGGGGTGAAGTGGCATCGTGATGTCTGCCTGTCACCTGGGTTTGGATCTGGCTGCAGCAGCCCCTCAGGAAAGTTTGGCCATCGAAATGACCTCTTTGCACAGGGTGCCAAATTGCTCTGCTTGCAGCCACCCTGTTTTGATAGGGTCAATGCTGCAGCCTGGTCCCCTGAGCCACGAAGGATCGCTTCCCTCCATCAGCCAAGTCACTTCCTGCAAAGTTTCTCCAGCCCACTTCTCCTCCTCTTCCTCCCCTGGGCCCAGACCAGCACATCTGCCCTTCTGGGCTCCAGCTCCTTCCTACCTCCGCAGGACTGCTTCCTCCTCCACATCCCTTCCACTGCTTCCTTTCCTCTCAGGGACCCATGAAGATCTCTGCAACCTGTGTCATCAAGTGGGACCCTGCTGGGATTCTGAGGACAGCGTCAATCTGCTAAGGGAAACACACTGACTGAAACCGCCCACCCTGGCCAGGCACCATAGTAAGCATACCTGTAAGTTATTTTACAACAGGAAGTTCCGGTGAGGAATACGGAACTAGCAAGCCACCAGCAACCGAAACAGTTTAGGAAAGGTCAAAAGGAAATGCCATGGGTCCTGCCACCTCCCAGAATCCTTCTAGCTGGCATTCATCCTAGTTGAGCAATGTGTGCACCGCCAGGAAGGACCCTGAATCAAAATGATTGTCCAAAGAAAACCCAGAAACCGATCCCATCACCATAAAACCCGAGGCTGCGAGCCACATTGCAGGGTAGTTCTCCTGGGTTCCCTTACCCTCCTGCTCTCCACCCAGGCGCCCCTTCCCAGTAAAATCTCTTGCTTTGTCAGTGTGTCTCCTTGGACAATTCATTTCTGAGTGTTAGACAACAGCCCCCTTTCGGGCCCTGGCAGGGGCTCCCCCTTCTTGCAACAAGTCCATGCCCTGCCCCGTGGCTCCCAGACCTCCACAAGTACCCCTGGCAGCAGCTGCTACCTGTGGCCTGGCCTCAGCCCCACCCCAGCCTTTGCTGAACCTCTGTACCCCTCCAGCACCCTTTGGTCCATTGTTGCCCGTATTGCTGGGTCTACAAGCATCTTTCGTGCATCTATTGTAAGATCCCTGAGGACAAGGACCAGCTCCTGTCCCTTTGACGCCATTTCCTCCATCCTAGTTGAGGCCGTCCTGGCCTCACACCTGAATGATCACAAAATGTCATAGTCTGTCTGTTCTGGCCTTGCCTGCTTCCATCGGACATTGTGGTGACCTTCGAAAGCACAGATGAGTTCACAGCACTCTCTTTCAAGGCACCCCATGGCCCTCAGAGGAGCTCTTACCACCAGTTACCACTCCCGCCCCATCTCACTGGACCTAGATGGGAGAGCTGAATTGCACTGGCTTGAATGGAGTGGGCTCTCCTGGGGGTGAAAGGGCTTCCCTGGTGGCTCAGAGGTTAAAGCGTTTGCCTCCGATGCGGGAGACCAGGGTTCGATCCCTGGGTCAGAAAGGTTCCTGGAGAAGGAAATGGTAACCCACTCCAGTATTCTTGCCTAGAGAATCCCACGGATAGAGAAGCCTGGTAGGCATAGTCCATAGGGTCGCAAGCAGTCGGACACAACTGAGCGAAAAGTTTTTGCTTCTGCCTGGGACACTCCCTGCCATCTCTGCTCTACCCCTTCTACCCACTGGGCTAATTGCTGTCCTTACCCAGATCTCAGCTGAGATGTACCTCCCAGGAAAGGGTCTCCAGCTACCTGCAGCCTTGGCTCCGTGCCCCTCAGTGAGCCTAGAGCACCTTGTACCTTCCCTGCTTTGCTGGAATTACATCTGGTGCTCATAGCCCCATTTGCCTGTTGGCTGTTTTGAGGCCCTTGTGCCCACCGCCTGGAGCCTAGCACAGTGGCTGATACATTGTTCTTGTTGTTTAGTGTCTCAGTCGTGTCTGACTCTTTTGCGATCCCATGGACTGTATCTACCTGGCTCCTCTGTGGAATTTCCCAGGCAAGAATACGGGAGTGGGCTGCCATTTCCTGACTCAGGGATCAAACCTGCAGCTCCTGCTTTGCAGGTGGATTCTTTACCTCTGAGCCACCTGGGAGGCCCACCTGGCACATAGTAGGTACTTAACAAACACTCGTTCAGTTGAACTGAACTGCTCCGGAAGCTCAGCCAGGTTCCCCATCTTTCCAGATCCTACCAGCCGCTCCTGTTAACGAAAGCAATGCTGACATTTGTTAAGTGCTTGTTATGCTCCTGGCTCTGGGTTAAGTGCCTCACCCGTACTGCCTTTGCTTATTCCTCAACAACCTTGTGAGGTCAGAACTACTTTGCCAAGGCCTAGACAGGCAAATGAACCACCCTAAGCTCACACAGCTAGAAAGGGGTAGGGCTGGACTGGTATCCACTTGCTGACTTGGAAGTCTTCCTTCTCGACCCCGAGATGACACTGTCCTCCATGCCTGCTTGTTCCCCCACCCTCTCCACGATCCCTCTCCTTCCTCTGATGCCCTCAGGGTCTCTGCCTTCCCTGATCCTCCTACCACATCATCTATGCCTGCAGTTTCCTGATTCCACACTGCCCTGAAAGATTCTGTAGCACAGAGGCACTTAACCCGTTAATCTCTCTGACTAATGATAAACTCCCCAAGGTCAAGGATTATGCTGCGTTTCTCTGGGAGCCCCCAGGTTACCCAGCACAGTGGCTTGTTGTTCTTCAGTCGCTCAGTCCTGTCCTACTCTTTGTGACCCCACGGACTGCAGCCAGGCTTCCCTGTCCTTCACTATTTCCCAGAGCTTGCTCACACTCATGACCATTGAGTCAGTAATGCCATCCAACCATCTTGTCCTCGTCATCCCCTTCTCCTCCTGCCTTCAATCTTTCCCAGCATCAGGGTCTTTTCTAATGAGTCGGCTGGCCAAAGCATTGGAGCTTCAGCTTCAGCATCAGTCTTTCCAAGGGATATTTAGGACTGATTTCCTTTAGGAAGGACTGGTTGGATCTCCTTGCAGTCCAAGGGACTCTCAAGAGTCTTCTCCAACACCACAGTTCAAAAGCATCAATTCTTCTGCATTTAGCCTTCTTTATGGTCCAGCTCTCACATCCATACATGACTACTGGAAAAACCATAGCTTTGACTATAGTACAGTGCTTGACACCCAGTTGATATCCTCCAGTTCACCAGTAAAGCAAAGGCCAGGTCCCCAGGTTCTCTTCCATCTGAGGAGGTGGCTTAGGAGGTGGCTTAGGAGGTTCTGAGCTCTCTTCTTCTCTCCATGATTCCGCTCTGGCTTCTGTCTAATCCTTGATGTTTTGGGACATTATGAATCAGAGACCCACAGAATTCAGGGGAAGAGAATGCCAAGATTTCTTGAGGCCAAATGTGTGATCAGCATATCCAACTTCATTTTCCTGTCCAGGGAGTCCCATTTTTTATCATAGTATGTTTCTGGAAACCATGTCATAAATCAGATTATCAAAAAAAAAAAAGATTGTATTTAGTCAGCAAAAAATGTAGTGTACCGAGCACTTTTGAATACACCAAAGTCTAGGTGGTGGAAGCTAATGTTAATGTGGCAGGGCTCTGCTTTCAGGGGTCTCATTGTCTTGCTGGAGTCACGAACCAACTCATCATAGCAAAAGGCCCCTGAGAGTCACATTCTGGCTCCCATCTGCTCTGCAAAGTCTCCCCAAGTGTTTCTAGACGTTTCCTGCAGTGTCTCACATGGGCTCAGGGCAAAGTTCAGGCATGGCCCCCGAACACGTGATTCCAGCGGTTGTTTTCCTCCTCCTCCCGGCTCTGGTCTGTGCCCTGTGGACTGCACTCCTTCGGGGCACCCGCGGCAGATAGAGAGCAGGTCGTGGACCTGGGGTGATGTCCCAGGGCACTCGCCTCCCTGTCAGCGTCACACCCCATCAGGGAGTCATAAACCACGGCTGACAGAGCCCCTGTCTTACGGTCTTTTAGTGAAACGGCTCTGCAGTGGCTGACGTGGCTGTCTAGGACCACCTTTACACACACACACACACACACACACACACGTAGCTCAGACACACACACACTAGCTCAGACCCGATTCCACAGGTTCTGAGGAATCACAGAGGCTTTCCCCCTTTCCAGTCACCAAAGGCTCTCTCACTGCCTGACAGTCTCCACCCTGGGATGTGTCTCCCCCAGAAGGCTCCCTCTTCCCCTCTCTGCACTTTCTCAGCAACATCAGCTTCTGGCAGCTGCCTCACCATTTCCCCTACACAAGCCTAGGCATGTTCCAGTTTTGCCTCAAGCACAGCACTCTAGTCCCACCTGTTTCTCTTACACACGTGCTTCTTATTCATGCTCAGATGTAGAAAAAAGACAAGAAAAATACTCCAAGATGTTTTGACTCTGGGAGGTTTTATTTTCTTTTTCACATTCTGCTGTGTTTTCCAAGATTTAAAAAATAAGCCTGCGTCCCTCATGCAATACCCCCACCCCCACCACAGTAAAAGCTTTTTATTGTGGTGGATGTTTTTGTTCAAATATAAAATTAACAACACAAGCTGTAGAAGCAAAGTGGAAAAAGAAAGATGAACTCCAGAGTGTTAAGGGGAAGTTGAAAAGCTTTCAAAAGGAATAATGTTACAATTGGAGGTTCCTGAACAAATGAATCATAGATACAGCCAAGCATATACCATAAGTCAATGCCATAGTAACTGTAAATCTCCACAGTTACTCAAAGGAGTAAAATTATTTTCCAAGCCCTACAAAAATATATGTATCACTTTGATTATATAAGGGGTTGCAACAAACTTTCAAGTGTGTCTATCACATATTAAAATGCACAAACAACCCTTAAACAACACGTCAAGACATAGAAGGTTGGCTACAGAAAAACTGACATCTAATTGACAGTCATTTTGTTCACCTTTGACTTCAGAAGTACACGATGCTTGATCTCACGCCCTCCTTTTCTCTGAACCAAACCAGAATATTCCAAATCACTCCTTGGAGCTCTGTGCTGGGCTGCTTGAGGATGAGGGATAGCATTAGGTATCTGTTACTGATGATAATGATGCTGTCTCTTTGACTGAAAATCGTTTTAAATATCCAGAAGGGCTGACACAGCATCCTCTTCTTCCTCCCCGTCTGTGTATTAAAAGCCACCAGCAGGGTTTCAGGGTCAGGGTTAACATGGTCTCCAGGAAGCCTCTAAAGACAGTCCTCCCCATCTTTCCCTCCACATGGACCACGGAGCAGCTGCAATTTTAACTGGCAGCCTTCAGAATACAGAACTGCTGTTGGTTTTCTATGTCTGGGACAGTGGTAAGAAACAGATGGGGGTTGGGTACTGAGGTGCAGGAACTCATCAAACCCCAAGTGTGGATCACAGAATTAAAGTACACCCAGGATGGAAAAGTACACCCAGTTCTGCTATGAACTGCTCCAACTTCTAAGTCACCACCACTGACCTGAGAAAGCACCTACTCTGTGCCTGAAATTACTACAGAGATGGTTTTATTTCATGTAATCCATCCAACCCTGTGGAGTAAATAATAGCAACCCCATTTTACAGACAAGAAAACAGAGTCTCTGTGAGCTTAAGAAACTTACCAGTGTATTAGTTTGCTGGGGCTGCCATACAAAGTGCCACAAACTGGGTGCCTAAAACAACAGAAAGTGTATTGCCTCAGTGTTCTGGTGGCTAGATGTCCATAGTCAAAGTGTCAGAAAGGTTTCTGGGGGCTGGGAGAAAGAATCTATCCTATGCATGCCTTTCTCCTCGCTTCCAGTCGTTGCCAGCAACCCTTGGCATCCTTCAGCTTGTAGCTACCTCACCCCGGTCTCACCCTTCACCCTTTAGGTGCTATTCTCCATGTGTGTGTTTATGTCTCCAAATTATCTCTTAAAAGAAAAAAAAAGCCAGCCTTTATTGAATGTGTTACAATGTTGCTTCTACTCTTTTTGTGTGTGTGGACATGAAATCTTGCTACCATTTATTTGAGGTGGTTTAGTTGCTAAGTTCAGAGAAGGCAATGGCACCCCACTCCAGTACTCTTGCCTGGAAAATCCCATGGATGGAGAAGCCTGCTAGGCTGCAGTCCATGGGGTCACTAAGAGTCGGGCACGACTGAGTGACTTCACTTTCGCTTTTCACTTTCATGCACTGGAGAAGGAAATGGCAACCCACTCCAGTATTCTTGCCTGGAGAATCCCAGGGACGGGGGAGCCGGGTGGGCTGCCGTCTGTGGGGTCGCACAAAGTCAGACACGACTGAAGCGACTTAGCAGCAGCAGCAGCAGTTGCTAAGTTATATCTGACTCTTTGGGACCCCATGGACTGTAGCCTGCCAGGCTCCTCTGTCCATGGGATTTCTCAGACGAGAATACTAGAGTGGGTTGCCATTTCCTTCTCTAGGGTGCTTCTATTTTATGTTTTTGGCCCCAAGGCATGTGGGTTCTTAGCTCCCCAACCGGGGATTGAACTCACACCCTGTGCATTGGAAGGCGAGGTCCTAACTAGGGGATTGCCAGAGAAGTCCCAGATTTTCCCTTTTTCAGGGACAGCAGTCATATTAGAGTAGGGTCCACTCTAATGACTTCATGTTAACTTGATAATCCCTACGAAGACTCTATTTACAAATAAGGCCACATTCTGAGGTCCTGGGGGGTCAGGACTTCAACATATTTTGGGGGGAACTTTGGGGTCACAAAGAGTCAGACACAACTGAGCGACTAACACTTTGGGGATTTCAACAATTCAGTCTACAACATACAGACATCACTTCTGATAAGTGATGGAGATAATATTAAAATCCTAGCCTATCTGACAGCAGCTCTTAGCCAGACCCCATCCTGCCTATCTGGCTCTTCCTGGCTGTCTGGCTCCCTCCTGTAGAACATATCTAGGAATGGAGACTGGCAACCACACAGGATGAGCCCACCTGCCACGTCTGAAGATTTCCTAAGTATAATCTCTTATTTGCTATACTCAACTCTGAGAGATATACAGATACCACAAGGATTTTCTCCATGCAGATGTTGACAGACGTTGGCTTTGATAGAGAAACATTCCCATCTTCATCGACCACTTTTGCAGGAACCACAAGCTCCTGGCTAGTGCACTGCCGACCCCTATGGCCCTTCTCTAGAGAAGGGAAAGAGCACCTCTCTTTTCATGCTAAAGAGTGTGCGACCCCTCACTTTCTGGTTCTCACAGCAACATCTGACACCTGTCATTCCATGTGCCACAGAGACACAGGAGGAGGTGCTGGAGGAAGGAAGGTGGGCGAAATGCTGGATGCTTCATTGTGATTCAAGTACCTGCGTCTTCCTGCCCCCATCCCTGTTTTTTAATTTAAAGATCACCATGCATAGATGGGAATACCAGACCACCTGACCTGCCTCTTGAGAAATCTGTATGCAGGTCAGGAAGCAACAGTTAGAACTGGACGTGGAACAACAGACTGGTTCCAAATGGGAAAAGGAGTACATCAAGGCTGTATATTGTCACCCTGCTTATTTAACTTATGTGCAGAGTACATCATGAGAAATCCTGGGCTGGAAGAAGCACAAGCTGGAATCAAAATTGCCGGGAGAAATATCAATAACCTCAGATATGCAGATGACATCACCCTTATGGCAGAAAGTGCAGAGGAACTAAAAAGCCTCTTGATGAAAGTGAAAGAGGAGAGTGAAAAAGTTGGCTTAAAGCTCAACGTTCAGAAAACGAAGATCATGGCATCCAGTCCCATCACTTCATGAGAAATAGATGGGGAAACAGTGTCAGACTTTATTTTTTGGGGCTCCAAAATCACTGCAGATGGTGACTACAGCCATGAAATTAAAAGATGCTTACTCCTTGGAAGAAAAGTTATGACCAACCTAGATAGTATATTCAAAAGCAGAGACATTACTTTGCCGACAAAGGTCCGTCTAGTCAAGGCTATGGTTTTTCCAGTGGTCATGTATGGATNATCACTTCATGGGAAATAGATGGGGAAACAGTGGAAACAGTGTCAGACTTTATTTTTTTGGGCTCCAAAATCACTGCAGATGGTGACTGCAGCCATGAAATTAAAAGATGCTTACTCCTTGGAAGAAAAGTTATGACCAACCTAGATAGTATATTCAAAAGCAGAGACATTACTTTGCTGACTAAGGTCTGTCTAGTCAAGGCTATGGTTTTTCCTGTGGTCATGTATGGATGTGAGAGTTGGACTGTGAAGAGGGCTGAGTGCCGAAGAATTGATGCTTTTGAACTGTAGTGTTGGAGAAGACTCTTGAGAGTCCCTTGGACTGCAAGGAGATCCAACCAGTCTATTCTGAAGGAGTTCAGCCCTGGGATTTCTTTGGAAGGAATGATGCTAAAGCTGAAACTCCAATACTTTGGCCACCTCATGCGAAGAGTTGACTCATTGGAAAAGACTCTGATGCTGGGAGGGATTGTGGGCAGGAGGAGAAAGGGACGACTGAGGATGAGATGACTGGATGGCATCATGGACTCAATGGACGTGAGTCTGAGTGAACTGCGGGAGATGGTGATCAACAGGGAGGCCTGGCGTGCTGCGATTCATGGAGTTGCAGAGTCGGACACGACTGAGCGACTGAACTGAACTGAACTAGGATTTTCATAGCTTTCCTTCCAAGGAGCAAGCATCCTTTAATTTCATGGCTGCAGTCACTATCTGCAGTACAGTGTTTCCATTGTTTCCCCATCTATTTGCCATGAAGTGATGGAACCAAATGCTGTGATCTTAGTTTTTTGAATGTTGAGTTTTAAGCCAGCTTTTTTACTCTCCTCTTTCACCTTCATCAAGAAGCTCTTTAGTTCCTCTTTGCTTTCTGCAATTAGGGTGGTGCATATCTGAGATTATTGATATTTCTCCTGGCAATCTTGATTCCAGCTTGCATTTCATCCACTCTGACATTTCACATGATGTACTCTGCCTAGAAGATAAATAAGCAGGGTGACAATATATAGCCTTGACATACTCTGTTCCCAATTTTGAACCAGTCGGTTGTTTCACGTAAAATTCCAATTGTTGCTTCTTGACCTGCATACAGATTTCTCAGGAGGCAGGTAAAGTGGTCTAGTATTCCCATCTCTTGAAGAATTCTCCACGGTTTGTTGTGATCCACATAGTCAAAGGCCTTAGCATAGTCAATGAAGCAGAGGTAGATTTTTTTTTTTTTTTTAATTCCCTTGCTTTTTCTTTGATCTAAAGGATGTTGGCAATTTGATCTCTGGTTCCCCTGCCTTTTCTAAATCCAGCGAGAACATCTGGAAGTTCTTGGTTCACGTACTCTTGACGTCTAGCATGGGGAATTTTGAACATTACTTTGCTAGCATGTGAGATGAGTGAAATTGTATGATAGTTTGAGCATTCTTTGGCATTGCCTTTCTTTGGGATTGGAATGAAAACTGACCTTTTCCAATCCTGTGGACACTGCTGAGTTTTCCAAATTTGCTAGCATGTTGAGTGCAGCTCTTTCACAGCATCATCTTTCAGGATTTGAAATAGCTCAACCAGAATTCAATTACCTCCACTAGCTTTGTTCACAGTGATGCTTCCTAAGGCCCACTTGACTTCACATTCCAGGATGTCTGGCTCTAGATGAGTGACCACAATATCGTGGTTATCTGGGTCATTAAGATCTTTTTTGTATAGTTCTGTGTATTCTTGCCACCTCTTCTTCATATCTTCTGCTTCTGTTAGGTCCATACAAGTTCTGTCCTTTATTGTGCCCATTTTTGCATGAAATATTCCCTTGGCACATCTAATTTTCTTGAAGAGATCTCTAGTCTTTCCCATTCTATTGTTTTCCTCTGTTTCTTTGCACTGGTCACTTAAGAAGGCTTCCTTATCTTTGCTTCCTATTCTTTGGAACTCTGCATTCAGATAGATATATCTTTCCTTTTCTCCTTTGGCTTTCACTTCTCTTCTCTTCTCAGCTTGGACCCCCAAATTCTAGCTCTGGAACCCAGGCTCTTAGCCATATCAGTGTTCTTCCATTCACTGCACAAACATTCTGAGACTTTCCTCAACCCTTTCTTGTTCAAGAAGATTCTAGTGTCACCTATTCATTTGTTCTCCTTTTTTGACCTGTGTGGGCAGATCTGGTATTTCCAGACTAGTTTTTAGACTTTTGTGATGCAGAATTGGAAAGAGGTGGGTCATAGTGGAGTCACAGTATGCTAGTTCATCAGGACATTAATTCCTAGCTCAGTTTCTCCAATGAACCTGAGGAATCCAGGAAGGAACACTGTGTTGGATCAAGAGGTTTGGGGATCAGAGGGTTCAAGTTCTACTGTAAAAAGAGGTACATAATACAAAGTCCACCTATTTGCCAAGGCCATGGTGGAGGTCTAATGGAAGTGAAAACTATAAGATGCTGTTCAAACCTTAGTAAGAATCCTTAGATTACCTGCTCTGTTGATGGAGGGACCAAAGTATTTGTATGAGAGTATGCACATGCATCTCTGCTTCTGCAGAAAAGGCATTAACCTTAAGCACATGGGTATTACTGCTATTACTATTAATTCAAATCTTTAGGAAAAAGAATTTGCAGAAGTCATATGGCTTGCAGTAAAATCTTTATATGTACTTTTATTTCTCTGTAGCAGCCACTGCCAGCTTAGTGTTAGTCTGGATAGTCCAAGTAACAGATGCCAACCTGGGATGAGATGTATAAAAGACTTAAAAAGAAAACATTAGTGAGGGACCATGAGGAATGAGTTGGAGGAGGTAAGCAGACAGACATTGGATTGCTGTGCGGGTCTGGGCCCTGTCTTAGTTCTAAGGAAGGAAGCAAGTTCTTAGTTCTAAGTAAGTTTAACCAGGCAAATGGAGGACCTTTGAGATGATCTCCTGTCAGGAATCCTGCATCTCCCAGAAAAGGGTCTGTCTTGGTGTCTCTGATGCTTATAGTCGCTGGCTGGGATCTGCCTCAGGAGAATGTGGCTTTGGTGTTAACACAGTGATGGATTTCAGAGCACAGCAGTGAGGGGCCATTGGTCAACTGTGCTCCCTGCAGTAGAAGATCTAAGAGGTACATTGTCAAGGTGCATAGTTTTCCAAAATTTTTAAAAAAGGCCTTTGTAATCTTATATATTATCCACACATATATGTGCATGAATATGCATACATATCTGCATAAACATTTATAGTTTCATGAATAGGGCCATGTTCTAGATTTTATTTTATTGTACAAGTTGCATTTTTCATTAAATAATAATTTGCTATGAATATCATATCAGTGCATATGTATTTTCTGCATTTTTAAAGAAAGACTGAATAGAATCTCACTGTTTGGGTGTATTTAATTTTATTCAATTAATCTCAGTCGGTTAACATTTGCAGTCTTTCTAGTTTTTCACAACTATGAGCAAGGCCATAAAACTCACTCTTACATGCATATGTTTATCTACATGTGTAACTTTTTAAATAAGGTAAATTCCCATCATTGAAACTGTTGAGGCAAAGGGCATGAAATGTAAGCTTGATAGATTCTGCCAAAATGATTTCAATTTTGCTTCTGTGGGTAGTATATGACAGAGCACTTTCATCTGCTGTTATACCAAGCCAGGTATTGTCATGCTTTTCAATTGTGCCAATTTTATGTGTGAAAAAATGAACATATAGGCTTTAAATAAGTCAGTTTAAAGGCGGGCAGCTTCTAATATCCATGCTTCCTGAGGCTTTCTGTTGTTGGATCTGTGGTGGGACCGCCCTCTATTGAGTGCCTGGGATTTGGCATATATGGGCTTGGATACTGAACTCAGAAGCAGAGAAGCAAACCGTATATGGTCTCTTATACCAAATCTCAATCATAGACCCTGAAAAGGTGTCAGAAATGACACCATTAGAGACTTGTTCCCTTTTAAGTCTGAGAAATTTTCAAAACCTGGAGACTTCTATTAAAGTGAAAATGCTCTCTTTGACCCTCAGATATAATCCAGCATCTAAGGTTTACAGATGGGAAAATGAAATTCCTGGAGGGTGCTTCGACCAGGGTCACAGAACTAGCTAATGACAGAATTTAGACTAAAACCAGATTTTCTGACTTCCAGTCTACTACCCTACACTGTGAGAATACAAATAACAGTTATTTTATCATAATTATAGCTAGAAATGCTGGTGTTAGCAAACTCCACAAAAATCAAGGTACTTAAGTAAAATAGAAAAAATGAAAGCTAAAGGCAGTGAATGTTCAATATTTGAAGGACATTTTATATATTCATGTCACTGTGTAGCACAAATTGAATCACATGCTGTGGCTACAATAATTAAAAGATAAAAAATGTTTATCGTGTTTTAAGGAAAATGCTTGTGATGCTTTCATATTCTGACAAGTAATCTTCATGTGTAGTTACTATGCAAATATAAATACATATTAATAGAAACTTTAGTAGCATAGCTAGCTTAAACAGTTGTCGAAAACCTTCATAATTTCCAGTTTAACCTAATAACATGGAATCTAAACAAGTCATTTTAAACAGACAGTGCTTTTCCCCGTGATTCCTTAGGGCTGCCTAACAACATTCCTTTGATCATATTACATTTGTACTCTGTGATAATTTATATTTATCTGGAAATTTTAATTCTAAGGGAATTACAGTCTGGATAATTTTTTTAAACTAGTCTTGGACTTTGAACCAAGAAGACAAGATCAGTTCTGGTTAGGAAGGACTGAAGATCCTAATTAGAGATGGAAATTCTGGCCTATCATTTTTGCTCTCATAGGAACATATTAATTTTAACCCTTTTGCATGAGTAGTGACTCTACTTTTCTTGGCTATATTTTTTCTTTGAATCCATTCTGCATTATCCTGAATGATACTTGTCTTTTGTTAGGATCTATCTTTTGTCAGGCCCCCATTTTTCAACTTTTATGTATTTAACATCTTTTCAGTTTTAAGCCCTGAGACACAATTTTTTTTTTCTTAACCTTTTTATCGTAAACTAAAACATAGATGATAAAGGTCATATACAGCAAACATGTGGCTTAGTGAGTTATTATGAGACAAGCATGCTTTTTCTTTACTTTTCGGCTTTGCCTTAATTCATAATTGGTTGTGGGATCTTAGATCCCTGACCAGGGATTGAACCTGAGCCACAGCAGTGAAAGTGCTGGACTACCAGGGAATTCCCAAGACAAGTATTCTTATAACTACCACTCAGACTTGAAAACAGAACTTTGCCACCCAATCCAGAAGCTTCTCCATGTGCCTGTTACAGTTTCTGTTTTCTTACCCTCTGAAGTAAATACTTCCTGGGGTTTTATAGTATTCTCTTCTCACATCCCTAAACAGTGTATTTTAGTCTTGCCCATTATTTTTTAAAAATTCTCTTTTAGCCTACAGCATCCTTCCCTCCTTTATTTTCCTTGTAATTTATCTGTTGAAGAACCTGAGACATTTGACCAGCATTACCCACCACTCCCGTCACTTCATGGGAAATAGATGGGGAAACAGTGGAAATGGTGTCAGACTTTATTATTTTGGGCTCCAAAATCACTGCAGATGGTGACTGCAGCCATGAAATTAAAAGACACTTACTCCTTGGAAGGAAAGTTATGACCAAACTAGACAGCATATTCAAAAGCAGAGACATTACTTTGCCAACAAAGGTCCGTCTAGTCAAGGCTATGGTTTTTCCAGTGGTCATGTATGGACTGATTGTGAAAGGTGGACTGTGAAGAAGGCTGAGCACCGAAGAATTGGTGCTTTTGAACTGTGGTGTTGGAGAAGACTCTTGAGAGTCCCTTGAACTGCAAGGAGATCCAATCAGTCCATTCTGAAGGAGATCAGTCCTGGGTGTTCTTTGGAAGGACTGATGCTAAAGCTGAAACTCCAGTACTTTGGCCACCTCATGAGAAGAGTTGACTCATTGGAAAAGACTGTGATGCTGTTGCTTTTGAACTGTGGTGTTGGAGAAGACTCTTGAGAGTCCCTTGGACTGCAAGGAGATCCAATCAGTCCATTCTGAAGGAGATCAGTCCTGGGTGTTCTTTGGAAGGACTGATGCTAAAGCTGAAACTCCAGTACTTTGGCCACCTCATGAGAAGAGTTGACTCATTGGAAAAGACTGTGATGCTGGGAGGGATTGGGGGCAGGAGGAAAAGGGGACGACAGAGGATGAGATGGCTGGATGTCATCACTGACTCGATGGACGTGACTTTGAGTAAACTCCGGGAGTTGGTGATGGACACGGAGGCCTGGCGTGCTGCGATTCATGGGGTTGCAAAGAATCAGACACGACTGAGCAATGAACTGACTGACCACCCATTACTGTAGCATTACCCTCAATCTGGATTTTGCTGATTGTATCTTTATGGTACAGTTCACCTGGCTCCTCTGTCCTTTGAATTTCCTGCATGTCGGCAGCTAATGCAAAGTATTTTTCAGATTTATGATCTGTCTCTTTAGAAGATGGTAGATGGTTGTGTGATCTTTCATTGGGAAGCACATAGTCTGTTCATCTTTTTGTTATTCTAGCAGCTGTTATAGTCAATATGCACATCTATTAACTGATAGGGAGTAGCAAGATAGAGACATTTTATTTTTATTAATTATAATACTTTTATAAAAAGATGCTTGCCCTCATGTGCTATGTGCTATTACCTAGTCACATACTTCATATAAGAAAGGCTGGTGGTGGTTTAGTTGCCAAGTTGTATCTGACTCTTGTGACCCCATGGTCTTTTCCAGGCAGGAATACTGGAGTGGCTAGATAAATGCAAAAATGTATTGTGAGTTTATAGCATGTATAGAAGCATAGTACATGCCAACAAAGCAAAAGGATGTAATTATGTAATGATCTTGTTCATCCTTTTTATAGTCTTTGTCCTGAAGTCTTCTTTGTCTGATATTATTAATATAACCACTCCAGCTTTCTTTCTCTTATTTACCTATATGTGTATACACAACCTATGTGTATATGTGTATATGCTACCTATGTGTATGTGTGTATACACGACCTATGTGTATATATGTATATGTGACCTATGTGTATATGTGTATACACAACCTACTTGTATATGTGTGTACGCGACCTATGTGTATATGTGTATGTGACTAGAAATGAGTGCACAGAGAAGACAGATGTAAGGTTACATATACTATGTTACATTAGCATTTACTCTACATGAATATGCTTCACGGGGTACATGGTGAACTGAAACCTCATTTTTGAATACATAAAATAACAAACCTTGTATAAAGGAGCTCTTTTCTGATTCATTATTCTTAGTACACAAGAAAGTGAAGGCAAGTGAAGAGATCTGAAAATATCTGAAAGCGTTAGAGCTCAATCACTGAAGAAGCGAAGCTCAAACTAGAGTTTCTCTGCTCCCTGGAAAAGGATCCACTTGGAGCTTGATGGCATCTTTGCCAGTCTTAAGATCTCTGTTATAAGGGATGAACTAGTCCACAGTTTAGTCTCAACAGGTGTAACGCTGACAACACACAAAGCTCCTTCAACCCAATGTCAGAGACCTTGAGAGGCAAGAAATGAGAGGGCCTGGCAGGGGTATGCTACAATCTCAGTGGGATCT
This sequence comes from Oreotragus oreotragus, assembly GCA_006410675.1. NCBI lineage: Eukaryota > Metazoa > Chordata > Mammalia > Artiodactyla > Bovidae > Oreotragus > Oreotragus oreotragus. Next base: position 89,273 of record SJYX01003232.1, read on the forward strand.
CTTTCAAAGCACGATGCAGCAGGAAAGACACGTATAATGGCTATTTAATCATCTTCACTATGAAGGACCAATTCTTTAGACTCTTATGACATTCATGAATGATGCAGGAGGCGGACATGATGAATACAGAGCGATTCCCCGCGACAGATACTTCCAGGGAATTTATGCCCCCTCCCCTCAGGACAAAAGGGCTCCCAGGCTCAGTTATCATTTGTTCTGAGAGAGAATTTACAGTCTCGCTAGCAACTCCTTTTACCCTACTCAATAAAGCGCTTATTTTGATATACTGACTGCAATTGTTCGAGAACTGTATCGTTGGAAATTCATGTGCAGTGAGCAGACTGGTTAGGCTCACTCTCCTTCCTTTGTGCATTTCTGTTATTTGTTCACATTCTAAAATTTAGAGGGCTTGGATCTAGGTCTTCAAATCACATGTTCACCTTTTTAGCTATACACACACACACACACACACACACACATACACATGTGCAAAGTGTGTGTATTAAGAACATGTGTGTGTGTTCACACACCAACACACACATATGCAACTCTTTAACATTTAAAAGCTCAAATGCTATTTGGGTTGACCCTTGAGTCAGGTAATTCTTTAGCATGTGGCTATATGCACTGTTAAATATGTAATAAAAATCTCGGTCTGTATTTTCTGCCCCAAAGTAATCTACATGTAAATAGCAAACTAGTTGATACGCTCACCAATATTTATTAAGCTCCTATTATATGCTAGGTACCCTTCTGAGTGCTGGAACAATAGCAGTGAATATACTTGCCTTAGTAGAGATGCTCTGCTTATAATGATGGCAAGTAAAAAGACACACACAAATAGATCTATAACAAAATGTATGGGAGTTCTAAGTGCTAATAAAGCATGACAAGAGGATAGGCTTGGGATGGTGCCTATTTTAAAAGAGATGGACAGAGCAGGTCCCTCTAAGGTGAAGGCAATAGAGGCCCAAGAACAAGAAAAGCGTCATCATATGCCTATAAAGGAAAGAAGGTTCAAGACAGGAGGAACAAGGACAAGGGATACAATTAGAAATGAGTTGGATTTGCTCAAGTTGCAGCCAGGGAACGACTGTGGCTGGAATGGGGACACGAGGGACACAGTGAGAGAAAAATGTATTTGGAGAAATAGAGAGCAAACTGTAGAGGGTCTCACAGGAAGTTTCATGGCAAATAGATGGGGAAACAGTGGAAACAGCGACAGGTTTTATTTTGGGGGCTCCAAATTCAATGACGATGGTGACTGCAGCCATGAAATTAAAAGACGCTTACTTCTTGGAGATCCAACCAGTCCATTCTGAAGGAGATCAGCCCTGGGATTTCTTTGGAAGGAATGATGCGAACGCTGAAACTCCAGTACTTTGGCCACCTGATGTGAAGAGCTGACTCACTGGAAAAGACCCTGACGCTGGGAAAGATTGAGGGCAGGAGGAGAAGGGGACGACAGAGGATGAGATGGTTGGATGGCATCACCGACTCAATGGACATGAGTTTGGGTAGGCTCTGGGAATTGGTGATGGCCAGGGAGGCCTGGAGTATTGTGGTTCATGGGGTCACAAAGAGTCGGACACGACTGAGCAACTGAACTGGACTGAATCACAGGAAGTATCTCGTGTGAGAGACTATCTTATCTGATACTACTCTAAGAAGATTGTACAGCTTTCCAAGTAGCTCTGTTGATAAGAATTTAAGTAAGAGATTGAAAATCAGGGGCTTTCCTGGTGGCTCAGATGGATAAATAAGCTGTCTGTAATGCAGGGGACCTGGGTTCGATCCCTGCATCTGGAAGATCTCCTGGAGAAGGGAATGGCTACCCACTCCAGTATTCTTGCCTGTAGAAGTATTCCATGGACCTGGCAGGCAACAGTCAGTGAGGATGAGATAGTTGGATAATATCCCTGGCTCAATGGACATAAGTTTGAGCAGACTCCAGGAGACAATGAAGGACAGGGAAGCCTGGTGCCCTGCAGTTCATGAGGTCAGAAAGAGTTGGACATGACTTAGCAATCGAACAACAACAAATTGAAAATCAGACTTAAAAGGAAAGTAACTAAATGAAAGAGAGGACTTCAAAGTGCTGTCGTATAAAGAACAACTAAATGAACTCAGGATATTAAACCTCTGGGAGCTGGACAGGGTGGCCATCTTCAAATCTGTAGGATGCCATATAGAAAAAGGACCATGCTCCTTTGGAAAATCGAACCAAGAATGATGGTGAAAATACCTGGGTTCAAGATCCCAGGTTATAATGAGTATAAGCATTTTCTTGAGCTATCCCAAATGGATACTGCAAAAATATCATACAAATTTCACCCCCAGATATGTGTCAGCAGTGGCTGAATAGTCACTTTTCAGAATGCCTGTAGGTCCTTTCCAGGTGGTTATAAAAGGGAACTATCTAAGAAAGGAAAAATGTATTTAAACAGAAATGCTGGACTCTGGGAGAACAAATACATTCATCTAAATTAATCACCATCTTCTTCATTNGAAGAATTGATGCTTTTGAACTGTGGTGTTGGAGAAGACTCTTGAGAGTCCCTTGGACTGCAAGGAGATCCAACCAGTCCATTCTGAAGGAGATCAGTGCTGGGTGTTCATTGGAAGGACTGATGCTAAAGCTGAAACTCCAATACTTTGGCCATCTTATGTGAAGAGTAGACTCATTGGAAAAGACTCTGATACTGGGAGGGTTTGGGGTCAGGAGGAGAAGGGGACAACAGAGGATGAGATGGCTGGATGGCATCACCCAACTCGATGGACATGAGTTTGGGTAAACCCTTGGAGTTGATCAACAGGGAGGCCTGGTGTGCTTGCCGTTCATGGGGTCACAAAGAGTTTGACATGACTGAGATTGACACGACTAAGCGACTGAACTGAACTGATCTACTAATTGCTAACCTTCATTTCATTTAGTTCTTTTTCTGAGGTTTTGTTTTGCTATTTTATTTGGAAGGTATTCCTTATCTCCTCATTTTGTCTAATTGTCTGCATTTGTTTCTATGTGTTAAGTATATCAGCTACATCTCTGGGCTTGAAGGAGTAGCCTTATGTAGAAGATGTGCTGTGTGGCCTGGTAGGGTAGGCCCTCTCCACAGAGCCAGGTGCTCCAGGGGTAGCCCTTGTGGGCTGCATGCACCTTCCTGCTGTGGTTGGGCTGCAGTTGCTTTGGGTATGCAGGTGTGTGGGACCTCCTCCAGAGTGGGAACCACTTTGGAGAAGCCCTGCTGCTAGTTAAAATATCCTGCTGAGTGGAGTGCAGCCAGCCCCCTGAAGTGAGAGTCACTTTGGAAGAGTCTGATGGCTAACCTTTCTGAGTGGGAGTCACTTTCTAGGGGGATTGATGCTGGTGAGGATTACCTGCTAGGTAGAGTGGAGGGGAACTGTTTTGAAGGGGCTGGCCAGAGTGTGCTGGTTGGGTGTGGCCAGTCCTCATGGGAACACAAGGGTGTTAACCAGGTTGATGGAGAGGTACAAAAATGCCACCAGCCAGGTGGAAGGAGAGCTAAAAAAAAAAAAAAAAAAAAAATGGTGCCCAACCATGTTTTTGTCCCCTGAGAAAGTTTCACTATATTTCTGCTCCTCCAACACATGCCCTGTAAGTGGTCATTCGTGTAGGACTCAGGGGCTTTTGAAACTGTTGCTTCTGTGCAGGAACTCTGAGTGAATGTGTCTGAGTGTGAGCCTGTATAGAATGGAGTCTTGATTTCCCACAATCCTCTATATGTTTTTCTTTTTCTTTCTTAAAATCTTTTAACTGGAGGAAAATTGCTTTACAATGTTGTGTTGGTTTCTGCCATACAACAATGCGAATCAGTCATAATAATATATAGATTCCCTCCCTCCTGAGCCGCACTGTTTTTCAAAGCTGGACATTAGGTTGTCTCATCTTCCCACTGCAAGTTCTCCAGGTTGGGGAAGGTCTGACGTGGGGCTGAGACTCCTTGCTTCTCAGTGGGGAACGCCAAGATTGTGATAAATCTCTCACTGTGGGTTGCTGCTCTGGGAGTTCTGACTAAACTATGTCTCTGCCCCTCCTGCCTGTCCCAATGTGGCCTTTTCTTTATATCCTTAGTTGTAGAAAGCCCATTCTGCTAGTCTTCAGTTGTTCTCAGATACGTTGTTCTATATGTGGTGGAGTTTTAGAGTGTCTGTGGGAGGAGATGAACTCAGGATCCATTATTTTGATCTGAGAGCCTAATGTTTCTTTTTTCTGATTGTCTTCAAGGTTTTTCCTTATTTTGGTTTTCATCAAGTTGATTGTCATGTCTGTAATGAAAAATTTTTATGCTGCTTTGATTTCTCTGCCATTTTTTGTATCCATGGGTTGTTGTCTACAGTGATTCTCAAATTCACAGCTATTATTCTCCAAATGTTTCCTCTTCTTGTTCTCTCTCTGACTTCTCCTTCTGGGGACTCCAGTTTTACATATATGTTAGGTTATTTGACATTTTCCTACAACTCTTGGGTGCTCTGTGCTCTGTTCTGTTCTTTCTTTCTCTTTTCCTATTTGTTTTCCAATTTGGGTACTTTATCTGTATTCAAGTTGGCATAGTCTTCTGTGTCCAGATTGCTCATAAAACTCTTGAAGAAATTTTTTTCTCTAGTATTGTACTTTAAAAATATATTTATTTATTTATTTATTTTAAGCTTCCATTTTACTTTATTTTACTTTACAGTACTCCATTGGTTTCGGCATACCTTGACATGAATCTGCCACGGGTGTACACTAACTCCCAAACATGAACCCCCCCTCCTACCTCCCACCCCACATCATCCCTCCGGATCATCCCCATACACCNATATATTTATTTATTTATTTTAAGCTTCCATTTTACTTTATTTTACTTTACAGTACTCCATTGGTTTCGGCATACCTTGACATGAATCTGCCACGGGTGTACACTAACTCCCAAACATGAACCCCCCCTCCTACCTCCCACCCCACATCATCCCTCCGGATCATCCCCATACACCAGCCCCAAGCATCCTGCATCCTGCATCGAACATAAACTGGCGATTCGTTTCTAGCTTTTCATTTGACTTTAAAAATAATTTCCATATTTCTCCTGAAATTCCCCATGTGTTTATGCATGCTATCTATAATTTCTACCAGATACTTTCATATATTACTAATATTTATTTCAATAGTTCTACCAGCTGGGTTTTCCCTAGGCTTGGTTCTGTTGATTACTTCATCCCTTGACAGCGTGTGAATGTGTTTCTTTTTTGTGTGTCTCATAATTTTAAAAATTCGATCCTGGACATTTTGTATAGAGTTAGTGACACTGAGGAAAACAGAATTTATGTCAGAACATGAGAATCCGTCTTTTTCTGTTAGGCTTTTCGTGTGGAGTGGTTGAGCTAACCTAGTCAGTAGTTAAACCTTTAGGTGGTGGTTTTTATAGTTCCCTTCCACCTACCACAGAACTGAGTTCCTTCAGGATTAGGTTGCTGGCTCATTGTGTTCTGTGTGGGCCCTGAGGCTGCAGGAGGATTGCTTTCCAATTCCAATTCACTCTCAGCTTCCACTGGGTCTTGTGCGCCTGTGCCTCTAAGGGGTCTCTCTGCATGCTCTCATTCCTTCCCAGAGGCAAACTGCTGTGACTTGTTCATTGTTAGGGCTTAGGGTGGTTTTTTTTTTTTTTTTTTTTTTTTTTTGGTTTGTTTGCTTGCTTTATATTTTAAAATATCTTACCCTTTAAAAACTCTCTTCAAAACTTATAATGGTAAAATTTTCCTTTTGAGAGTATCTAATCCTGGAAAATGGAAAAAGTTATCTCCCCTTTCAGGTAGTCTAACCCTGGGGTTTCACTTATATTCAGGAAGGATGTAGGCTACATGCACCCTTATACCAAGCTTCTCATCATTTGTTACAGCATATAAAAGTTTCTTAAAATTTTTATTATAACTGTTTCATGGACTACTGTATTATTGGCCAAAATATGAAATATCTGTTTCCTTAACTTTTTGAAAGATGAAATAGCAGGGCAACTCATGTACTAATTCCTTCCAATTCTTCTTGGAAATGTGCAGAATTTAAATTATAAGTGGATTCAGAAATTTTTAGAAGTTCTTCTTTTGGTAGAAAATGACTTGCAAGGAGGTAGGCTTTGGTGATGTTAGACAGATTTGGTTTAAGATCTTGGTGACCTAGTAGCTCAGCTGGTAAAGAATCTGCTTGTAATGCAGGAGACCCTGGGTCGATTCCTCGGTTGGGAAGATCCCCTGGAGAAGGGAACAGCTACCCACTCCAGTATTCTGGTCTGGAGAATTCCATGGACTATATAGTCCATTGGGTCACAAAGAGTTGGACACAACTGAGCGACTTTCACTTCAGAGTAATGTAATTACTCTGTCTGAATCTTAGTTTGGCACCTGAGAATTGGAGGCAATTCTATGATTACTTTTTTTTGTAGCAGATATTAGGTGCTTTCTAAGTTGTAATAATTGTTTTAAATTATGTGGATACAGCAATGACTGAACAGACAAAAACACAGCCCTCAAGGAGCTTATTTTCTGTATTCATATAGAGGGCTTATGAAAACTAAATGAGGCCTCATGTAAGTTTCCTAGTTCAGAGCATACACGTGATAGTTGTTCTATGGATGCTGGTTCCCTTCTGCCTCATGTTAATAGATGTTTCCTATCACTTCTAAAATTGATACCTTTAATTTGTTTAGCTCTTTGGCATTATTATTTCAGTAGTCAGTGGTTTCCCAAGCAACTATAGCCTAGGCAATATAATTAAGGCATAAATCAATGTTACACTTTTGTTCTGACTCATAGCAGTATAAGCAAAGTCTCTGCTGTCTTTGTTCCCAAATGCCTCCGTCTCTTCCAGAGGATTACCGAGAGAGCTAGCTGCCTGTCTCTCACGGCTTGCTCACAGCATTTCTGCTACTTGTAGCTCCCTTCCCATGGCACAGTGCCATATCCTTCCTTACCCTGAATGCTTCTCACTTGATATTACCCTTATTGGGATGGCAGTAGCTTTGCTCTATCTGTGGTTAAATTCAGAGGCTATGACATATTCTCCCTGAACATTTCATAACTTTTTGAAACTAGGGCATGGGATGGAGTGACCTTGTATTTTCAATTCCCTTCAATGACTTTAGCGTTTTATTTTTATCCGCCAAATACAACTATTGTTTTGTTTGCTCAGAATTCCTTCTCTCTTTTTCTCAGCTATATAGCCCTCTTCTTTTGGAAATACTGATTTCCCCATTCCCATGGTTCTAATCTATGTGTGGGCTACCATGTTCTTACATGTTTTAGATTTCTGGTCCCTAAACAATCTAGGGCGGCTCCCTTGTAAATCACAGCACTGTGCTTACTTGGTCATAGTTGTGAGGTCCAGGTTTGGCTATAAAATTGAAGACTTCCGTGATTTAAGATTCTGGATTTTTTAAGGTAAAATTGACAAAGAAACTTGAATCCCTATGCAGTAGTGAAGCTGTGTGATTGATTCAAAGTGTTGCCCTCCCTCATTCAGTACACTGTTGAGGGATTATTCGAAAGGCATTATTTTCCCTAATTACTTGGGAAGTCTTAACCCGTGTTTTGGTGAGTTTGGGCTGTTAAAACAAATCACCATAGACTGAGGGGCTTATGAACAACAGATATTATTTCTCACAGTCCTGGAGGTTGGAAGTCTGATATTAGAATCATCTTCTGGGTTGCAGATGACTAACTTCTCATTGTGTCTCTGCATGGAAGAGAGAGCTAGCTTGCTCTCTGGCCTCTTTGTATGAGGGTACTAAACCCATTCATGAAGGTCCCACCTCTCAACACCGTCACACTGGGATCAGGGTTTCAACATATGAATTTGGGGAGAGAGACAAACATTCAGTTCATTGTAACCTCTGAGACACCGGTTAAAAAAAAAATATGCTTAGAAAAACATTTCTAAATCTCTGATTCATTGTAGATATACAGCTTAAGCTCTTGCTACACATTACTTGTTCCTTAGAACATCCTGTGAGAAACTTAGGGCAGATTCAGTCTCACTGGACATGAGTTTGAGGAAAGTCAGGGAGATAATGAAGGACAGTGAAGCCTGGTCTGCTGCAGTTCATGGGGTTGCGAAGAGTCAGACATGATTTAGCAACGGAACAACAACACTGATCTCATACAACTTCAGTTTCTCTCTCTCTGCCACACACACACATACACATACACTCACACACACAATGATATTAAGAATGGCAAAAGGCTTTGTCTGATATCACAAGTGGAATACTGCAAGGCCTAAATTATAATTAAAGATTCCTGATTTTAAGTTTTGTGTTCTTTCCACTGTGCTGTAATGACTCCTTACGACTTTTATAGTCTCTAATAGAAAAATAATATCCAAATATATTGCCTGATATTGCCTCAAAATTGTACCACTTTTGTATTTCATCATTTTTTTAAAGTCTTAACTAAGTTCTTCCTTAGGGTTTACCTCCTTTGGCTTCTAGACTTCTGTGCACAGGTTTTGATCCATTGTGTTACTCCTTGTGCATCTTGTACCAATCCTTGGTCATTTCCTGGAGGTTGTACCTTCTATTTCTGTTCTACTTGTACTTCCTACTGACAACCAGGGTATGTAGATACCTGAGGTCTTCAGGTTATTTTTCAGCTTTGAGTTTGTGTTTGTCCCTTAGACTGCAGGGAGATCAAACCAGTCAACCCCAAAGGAAGTCAACCCTGAATATTCATTGGAAGGACTGATGCTGAAGCTCCAGTACTTTGGCCATCTGATGTGAAGAGCTGACTCACTGCAAAAGACTCTGATGCTGGGAAAGATTGAAGGCAAAAGGAGAAGAATGTAGCAAAGGCTGAGATGGTTAGATAGCATCACAGACTCGGTGGATATTAATTTGAGCAAACGCTGGGAGATAGTGGAGGACAGAGGAGCCTGGTGTCTTGCAGACCATGGAGTTGCAAAGAGTTGGACTGAATAACAATTCCTGGCAACAGAGGATCATATTCAGTGAAAATAATCTAGATTTTCCATAGCATGGAAGAAAGAAGGTACAAAAAGGGGAGTAGGAAAGTTGACAAACGAAAGTCCCCCTGCCATAGTCATGTTCTTCTGTGCAGAAGGCAGGCTTGATGTGACTGTAAGAAGCAGTCACTCTGTTCTTACTCTGCTCACTGGCTTATTCTGCTGGATCCATGGTATTGATGAAGTCAAGTTGCAGATAATACCCACATAACCATCTTCCCTCTATTTCAGAGTCACAGACTCCCCAACCCAAGACAGACCCAGGAGGATTTAAGCAAAGACAGAATGGTGTCAATAGCGAAGGGGAGAATGGCCTTTTCACTCACAGAACATCAGGGGGCTCCTTCTTGTCACCATTGGAGGGCTGTGGGATCCTTCTCAGGTCTACTGATTTTTCTACTTCTGCCTTTTATGCAGCTAAAAATAATACACTTATAAAAATATTCTTGAGTGAAAAATGCTCTGTATAAGTACTGAATTGGTCAGCATGATGGTTTAAAAATAGGTCCTAAAATTCTTTGATATCTTTCCCTCAGTTCCAGATATGGAGCTTAGTTACTCTTCCCCTGAGTTGGGGTTGGACTAGTGCCTTACTTCTAGCTAGAATATGGTGGAAGTGGTGGTGTCTGATGTCTGAAATTGGAACATAAAAGGCACAGTGACACCCTCTGGTTCTCTTTCTTGGATTGTCCACTTTGAGGAGAGCTGTTTCCCCATTCAAGCATCAGTGGAAAGACCCATGTGGCTAAGAACAGAGTCCTCTTGCCAGTAGTGATGCGAGTCATTGAAAGTGAATTTTCCAGTCACAGTCAAGGCTTCAGATGGCTGCAGACCCAGTTAAGCTGCTCCCGAATTCCTGACCACAGAAACTGTAATAGGAAGTGTTTATTGTTTAGATCCACTACATTTGGGGGCAACTTATTATACAGCAATAGATAAACAGAATTTGGTCATGTTCATTTGGGCTTGGTTTAGATGCCAATGCCCTGGAGTTTGAACGGATGACATAAAGGGATGAGACTTTTGAGACATCTCAGGAGGTGAATACATTCTGTATGTGGGCATAGTTGTTGTTTAGTCACTAAGTCGTGTCTGACTCTTTGTGACCCATGGACTGTAGCCCGCCAGGCTTCTATGTCCATGGGATTTCTCAGGCAAGAACTAGAGTGGGTGACCATTTCTTCTCCAGGGGAACTTTCCGACCCAGTGGTCAAACCTGGGTCTCCTGCTTGGCAGGCAGATTCTTTACCATTGAGCCACCTAGGAAGCCCCCTGTATGTGGAGGATTGTAAATAATTTCTGACCAGAGGGCAGCTGTGAAAGTTTAAAATATGTCCACAAATTCCCTGATTCTTGTCTCTTCAAAGGTGGGACCTAGTTCTCCTTCTACAGCAATAAATGACTAACATACCTGGCTTCCCAGTGGCGCTGTTGATAAAGAACCCACCTGCCAACGCAGGAGATGTAAGAGACCCGGGTTTTATCCCTGGGTTGGGCAGATCCCCTGGAGGAGGGCATGGCAACCGACTCCAGCATTCTTGCCTGGAGAATCCCATGGACAGAGGAGCCTTGCAGGCTACAGTTCATAGGATTGCAAAGAGTAAAACATGACTGAAGTGACTTAGCAAGAAGTGTCTGGCTTCTTTGGGGTGGGCTCGTGTGTTTTCAGCCAGTACAGTTGCAAGGTCCCTTGGCTCAGAAGGGCCATGCACTTGGTTTAATGGCTCAGATGTTTTATCTGGAAGTTCTTCATAATTTTAAACAAGGGACCCCGCATTAAAAATTTTTCACTGTTCCCCACAAATTGTGTACTGTTTCTGAGCTGCTGCTTCTGCCCTAACCTTGAAGTCACTGGCCTTTCTCGATAGTGGGCCTTCTTTCTACTCCCAGAATGGTAGTGAGCTCACTTTCTGTGGTCTTTGGGAATGTGGGATGGAGCTATTTGCTTCACTTCGCCTTAGGAAGAAACCATTTCCTCCTGGTCCTTTGGCTCATCAGCCCAAACTGGTGACCACAGAACTCTGAGAGCTTAGTAAATGTCTGTGGTTGATGTCCATGGTCCCCTGTGGTCCTCTCTGAGCTCAGGTGGCCCTTCATTTAGCCAAGTCCTGATTCTCCCCATCTCTTCCTTTGCTTCTGTTTCTTTGTTGTACCACAGACCATCCAAACCCTGTTCTTTTTTTCCCCTCTCCCTTCACTTTCTGTGAAACACTTCTCCAAGCTTCTGAATCAAATTATTCATTGATGACATTAGCATTTAACTTAATTACAATCAAGTAGGGTTTTCATTCCAATCCCAAAGAAAGGCATAGAGTTGACTCATTGGAAAAGACTCTGATGCTGGGAGGGATTGGGGGCAGGAGGAGAAGGGGACACAGACTGGGTGGACGTGAGTCTAAGTGAACTCAGGGAGTTGGTGATGGACAGGGAGGCCTGGCATGCTGCAGTTCATGGGTTCACAAAGAGTCGGACATGACTGAGCGACTGAACTGAACTGAGGGTTTTTATTCCAGGTTTTTAATCCAGGTTGGACACATTCTTTAATCCATAACAATTCTTCTTAGTAGAAGAGACTTCACATTCTTATGGACTAGAGACTCACTCTTGGAGAATATACAAAGCTTCCCCAAAATGTCAACAAATGGGGCACTCCTGAAAATGGTGCTGTTTTAGCTCCTGAGGAGCTCTTCCTTTGGGCAACAGATCTCAAGTTGGAACTTGTAGTGTGACCATCTTCCTCACTGTGTTCTCAGCATTGTAGAATTCCCTATGCACTTGCAGAAATAGAAACATAAAATCAGGGTTAGACTATTATTTATCTTCAGCACTTTCTTTTTTCTATGACCAGTGTAATTTAACCTGCAGATTGCCAGCTTGGAGCTATTTGACATTCAGAGCCTGACTGGGGAATTTGCAGCCATGACGGACTTTTTTGGTTGACCCAACTGTAAGTCATTTGACTTCCTCTTCAGAGCAAGTTAGAAAATAGGACAGAGTTTTAAAGGTGAGAGTCCTGTTTAAACTTGCCTCTCTCTCTAAGGTTGTTCTCATTCTGCTTTGACATGGAGATATCAAAAAGACATTGAGGTGCAAGCACATTAGGAAAAATCTCAGAGGAACTTAGAACCTTTGGAGATAGAATTGAGGGCCTTAAGTCATGTAGAATTTGTCTAAATGCCCACAGGGGGGCAATCTGGCCTTAATTAGATCAGTATATATTCAAGCCCACATATAGGGTAAAACCTTTTCATTTTAGCTGTCTTAGTGGCAGACCCAGAGAAGCATTGTTCTGTTCCAACCCCTCTTCAAAGGATAACTTGTTGCTCAGTTATAAGGAGTGTGGTTCACTGGCTTCCTGCTTTTTACGTCTTCAGATCTACCCTATCCTTTGAGCTAGACTCCCCTAATGGGTGACCTTAGCTTCAAAGAGTCTTACAGGGCAGGCAGAGATGTTGTTCAATATGCATTATGGTCTGCCATCTCTCCCTGCCCAGTCCTGCCTCCTCCCTTTTCTTCTTACAGTTTTCCCCTTTTTCTTCTTCAGTCTGCATTCTTAAATCTGTCTCAGCATCTATCCGCTTTCCAGAGGACCCAGTTGACACAGTGGGTCTATAAGTGCTTGAAGAAAACAGGTGGTAAGATGAGGTTTTGGTCCTCGATCACTCACCACCTGGTTGGCAAGAACCTTATTGCAGCTGGTGTGTTGGGGCAGAGAGTCTCTGATACAAGATGTTGGCCCAAATGCAAAAACTTTCCCTGGTGAACTGAGAGGTGTTCCAATGTGATGGTTCAGACATTTGAAAAATACAGGGGAAAAACATCCATACAAGAAAAATGGAACTGGCTGGTTGTTAAGTTGCACTGATGCTTATTAGAAGGATATTGAAAAGCTGAATGAAATTAAAAATTGATAGCTAAGGAGGACAAAAGCCCTTTTGGTAGCTTAGAAAGAGGCCTGTATGTCTAGCATTGGGAGAGAAGAAAAAGAGTAAGATAAAGATTAAATAGAATGGAGAGCTTCAGTGACAATTGTTTATACAGCTGAGGCAGGTCTGTTATGCCAAAGTCAAGGCCCTGGTAGAGAAAACTGTCCCCATCCTGGCACATGGGCTGGGGAATAATCTTCAACTTCTCTGGATTCTGAGAGCTTGCAGAGGTGGGACCTTGCCCCAGTAAGAGCTAATATATACTGCTTTCATGTGTGAAACCACTGTAGGCCATTTCTTCTGCAAGGTAATGCCATGATCCCATCAAGATAAAGCCCCACCTCTTCTCTTGGCTGCTTGGCTTATAACTGGGGTTACATCCCAGTCGGGGATATCCTGGGTCTAATAAGGGATGAATAGTATTATATTCTCAGAGAGGTGCAAGACCTAGCCGGCATTTACTGACGGGAACTAGGGCAGTGCCCGTAGTCCTGAATTTTGAGGGTTCTTGAAAGGCCAGAACATAAAAATGGATGAAGAAGAATTTAATGTCTTAGATGTACTTTCTGAGGACAATATTTGCAACCTTGGCAGAGTCTCCAGGGCGTAGCACAAACCAGCACTCGAGGGGCTTCTCAGGGCGAGAGAAAGTGGCAGCCCATGCTGAGGGAAGCGGATGTGGCAGCACTGGCCACTGCAGATGCTGGAGGAAGGGACAGGGTCTCAGGGCAGTGGGCGTGCGGGAGTGGGGAAACTGCGTGAGGCCGGAAGGTCCACCAGAGCGTTACATTCCATGGGAGCGGGCCAGGGAACACATGCTTCCTAAGGCCACCGGGAAGGTGCGCTTGTGAAAGGTGCCCCTGCATTATTTAGCATTGCAGGGTTGGCTCTCCTTTGCAGAGCAGGCCTGATAGCAGGAGAAACTATCACAGAACTTAACTCATTGACAGCAGTGGGGTTTTGAAGGTGCCACATTCCACATTTAGGACTGGTGCTAGGGCCTAAACGCTCGGTGACATAATAGACTGCCGTCTTTGAATGGGCTCTGAAACAGGCATCATACACGTCCAAGTTGCAGCACAGGCAGGTCTGGTGCTTGGGACTGTTGGTCTGGCAAACCCTATATCAGTGTGAGAATAAAACGGCGGACCCCTGAATTTCCAGAGCAAGCCTATAGCACCTTCTGGAAAACAGCTCTTGGCATCCTAACGGTATCTTGTAAAGACAAGACTGCTTGTTGATGGGGGCACAGTGTAACCTTGAGTTCAGAACTTCTCAGCATTTGTAAGGTCTTGCTGAACCACTGAGTCATAAAAGTGGGTGTACCTCTCAGGGCAGTGGGCGTGCGGGAGTGGGGAAACTGCGTGAGGCCGGAAGGTCCACCAGAGCGTTACATTCCATGGGAGCGGGCCAGGGAACACATGCTTCCTAAGGCCACCGGGAAGGTGCGCTTGTGAAAGGTGCCCCTGCATTATTTAGCATTGCAGGGTTGGCTCTCCTTTGCAGAGCAGGCCTGATAGCAGGAGAAACTATCACAGAACTTAACTCATTGACAGCAGTGGGGTTTTGAAGGTGCCACATTCCACATTTAGGACTGGTGCTAGGGCCTAAACGCTCGGTGACATAATAGACTGCCGTCTTTGAATGGGCTCTGAAACAGGCATCATACACGTCCAAGTTGCAGCACAGGCAGGTCTGGTGCTTGGGACTGTTGGTCTGGCAAACCCTATATCAGTGTGAGAATAAAACGGCGGACCCCTGAATTTCCAGAGCAAGCCTATAGCACCTTCTGGAAAACAGCTCTTGGCATCCTAACGGTATCTTGTAAAGACAAGACTGCTTGTTGATGGGGGCACAGTGTAACCTTGAGTTCAGAACTTCTCAGCATTTGTAAGGTCTTGCTGAACCACTGAGTCATAAAAGTGGGTGTACCCAGCAGCAGTCCACTGCAAGTTGGCGCTGGTCATCTGGGATCTGGAACAAGCAGGATTTATGAGTGAGCAGTCCTGAGCCCCATGGTACTCCCTGAAGTTGCACCAGCAGCTCTTTCTTCCCCACACACTTAGGGCATGTAACATTTCACACTGCTCAGAAGCAGTGGCCTAGTAGAGTGTTGGAATAGTCTGCTGAAGGCGCAGCTGAAACGCAGGTCGGAGGCAGCTCTCAGGATGTGGAGCTATCCTCCAGGTTGTACACATATTAACACAGGCCTCTATGTGGGGCTGTGTCCTCCGAAGAGAGAAAGAACACATGGGTCCAGGAAGCAGTTTAAGAGGATGGATTGAAGTGTATTTTGATAATGATTCACTTAAAAAAGGGAGGTTTTCTAAGCAAGTTAATGGGTAAAAGGAAATATTTATTTAAAAACACTGGAGAACATTTCCTTGATATTTTATTACCCAGAATGCTACATTTACATATATGCCTTATGTCCCTTGATTATTTGTATTTACTTTTAAGAGAGTTTAATGTTCCAAAAGTATTGGAAAAGTGTTTAAAATATTTGAAACAAATAACATTTTACTTCTTAAAATCTGTTGTATAGTGAGGTTTTACTGATGACAAAGACTATATTCCTATGCAAATCCCAAATTAGGCAGAAAATGAAGACTGGTGAAGTGAACACATCACTTATAGGGTTTTATTTTTATTTTTATTTTTTTTTTGTCTTTAGGAAGCACTAGGCAACTGGTACACATGGGAAGGCTAAATGTTAGCAGAACTATGAGGAACCAGAAGGCTTAAAGGTTTTAAAGCAGTTTGATTGACTCAGGGTTACATGTGGACGCTTATTTACATTGAATCTTACACTGAATCTTCTTTTCTCATGTAGTAAAACGTTAACCTTGAGTTTTTCTTTCCAGATTCTTCTCAGGCCCATGCATAGTTACTTGGGAAATAAGAGATCATCCACAACTTCACATCTTGGTGGGTCAAGTTGTTATTTAAGTAGATATAGGAAGTAGTAAAATTATACAGCCTTAGAGGGCATAGAAGGCATATGGAGATTTGGTCAAGTGTACATTGTCTCAGGAACAACCCATTTCTCTTTGGTTGTTGTTGTAACTAGGTTCTTGAGGCAGTCAGTAAGTTAATATTTACTGAGTGCTACTGTGCTAGCCTTCCCCTGGACAAGGGACTGTGGAGACTACAGCACTTTAAAAAATGGCCTCTGCCTTCAAGTAGCTATGGACTAGCTCAGAGTAAGAGATATGAACACACACACAAAAATAGTGAACAACATAACATTTTCCGTGATTAAGTGCTAAATTCTATCTAAGAGACTGTAAGAGCTTGGCGTACCCACGTCAGCCACTGTGACTGCTGCACTCAGGTTTGCTCCTACTCCTGCGTTCAGTGCTGCTCTTAGGGCCACATGCTGACCTTTGTGTGGCATGACTGTGGATTGGATCAGAGGTGGCCACGTGGCCTCAAAGTAGCCAGTCTGTAGGCTAGCCAGCTACCTACAGTCTGGCCCAGTGCAAGCAATGAAACAGCAACAGGTCAGGGAGCTAGTTCAGATTCTTCTAGGAACTTGTACCAGGAACTAGTGAGAGACTGAGCATTATGATCTGAGAATGGAGTCTCATGTTCTTTTCTTCCTTCTCTCCTTGGGAGATGGAAACCAATGCGTGAAGAAATTCTGACTCAGCAAAAGGTTTTAACACTGGGGAGAGGGAGATGGGGAGCAGAGGGTGAGGAGGCCAGTTAGTGAAGAAACATAGACGTGTGAAAAGTCTAGATCATGATGGCAGGTCACTTTATATTCTTCTTTGTAGAGTTACCTTGGACCTGTAATCACCTACAGGAAGGCCTGGATTTTGTTTGTCCTAGGACTCCTGTGCTTGCACATCCTTTCACTGAGCTCAGTATCACTTGAAGTAATTTGAATGAGTTTCAATTTCTTTCAACCAGATAAACTTAACTAGAACAGTGCTATAGGAGATTGGAGGGAAAGGTGAAGGCTATAGGCAGAGAAAGAGGTGTCTGACTTGTGTGGAGAGTCTAGATGAAGACATGTTTCTCTGTGGTTTTCTTCTTTCTTCTGAAAAAGTCTGTGGGCTCCAAAAATTCTGGTGCATTCCCCAGCATTCATTGTAGCACTGTTTACAATAGCTAGAACATGGAAGCAACCTAGATGTCCATTGACAGATGAATGGGTAAAGAAGCTGTGGTACATATACACAATGGAATACTACTCAGCCATAAAAGGTAATGCATCTGAATCCATTCTAATGAGGTGGACGAACCCAGAGCCTATTATACAGAGTGAAGTAAGTCAGAAAGAGAAATATAAATACCGTATACTGAAACGTATATATGGAATCTAAAAAGATGGCACTGATGAATTTATTTTCAGGGCAGCAATGGAGAAACAGAGAACAGACCTATGGGCATAGGGAGAGGAGAAGAAGGAGAAGGCGAGATGTATGGAGAGAGTAACATGGAAATTGGCAATACCATATGTAAAATAGATAGCCAATGGGAATTTGCTGTATGACTCAGGGAACTCAAACAGGGGTTTTGTGGCAGGCTGATGGGTGGATGGGGAGGGAGATGGGATGGCGGTCCAGGAGGGGAGGGGACATGGGTGTACCCATGGCTAATTTTTGCTGATATATGACAGAAAACCACAAAATTCTGTAAAGCGCTTATCTTTCAATTAAAAAATAAAAAGAAAACAATGAAAAATGAAATTCTGGTGCATTTAGAGTTCCCATGAATTCAGAGTTTACTGCCATTCATTCACTAATGAAAATGCACCGATGTTCTCATGCACAAAAAGATAGGCTTAGTTTTTGTGGCAGGCTGATGGGTGGATGGGGAGGGAGATGGGATGGCGGTCCAGGAGGGGAGGGGACATGGGTGTACCCATGGCTAATTTTTGCTGATATATGACAGAAAACCACAAAATTCTGTAAAGCGCTTATCTTTCAATTAAAAAATAAAAAGAAAACAATGAAAAATGAAATTCTGGTGCATTTAGAGTTCCCATGAATTCAGAGTTTACTGCCATTCATTCACTAATGAAAATGCACCGATGTTCTCATGCACAAAAAGATAGGCTTAGTTAGGTTTAAGCTAAAAATCAGAACTTTCTCCCATTAGGTATAAACATTATTGTACATTGTGCCTCTAGCCCTCAATAGTACAACTTTAATCTATTATTAACGATTCAGAACTGTATATGAAAATTACAATTTTTAAAAAACAGTGGAGCTGAAGATCTTAAATTTTTTTCCTAAGAATTAAAAATAATTAATGTTTAAAAATATCCACAAGAGTGATTCTTTTATTTAGACCCCCAAGGATAAAACTTTCCATAGGTGGGGAATCCTCCGTCTAAGTGTAAGGGAGCCACAAAGTTAACAAAGTTAACAAGAAACTCTGCAGCACTGCTGAGCCCCGTGGGTCTCATTTTGCCTGGGTTTGATATATATAAAGGCAGCCCCATTAACCACTGCTCTCCCCTCTGGTTGACGAAGATGAAAAGCTCAGCGATCCTGAGGGTGGAGAAAGCAGGTTTTGTTCCCTCTTGACAGATTGTATTCCTAGCAATCTGTTGAGAGGAGGAGGAAGGCAGGTCTGGAATAAAAATAAAACCCCTTTAATTTTGAAAATGGTAAGAGGAAATTAAAATAGCAAGAGCAGCAGCCAGTCCCGGAGGCAGACAGTTGTGACGCTAGCACTGATGAAACAGACAAGGAAAAATGATTACAGGAAAATGTGGGGGTGATGTGGAAGGAACGTTCCTACTACCCCACATCAAGTACTTGTCAAATCTCTGCAGTCAGCCCAAGTGCTCGGTGTGGACCATCGAAAGTCTGGGATTAGACATGCGTGGGAGGATATTTGTCGTCTTTCTCAGCTTTGAAAGATTCTCTACCCTGATCCCACACCAACACACAAATCTCTCCCGAGGTGTGTGAGACAAGATTCTCATGCTGAGGGTAGGGTTTCCATGCTAGCTGAAGTTGGCCATGGCTGGCTATAGGGTAGAGCAAAGTATTCCATGACTTCTGAACTCTGGTGACTTTTTATATTTTTTCCATTAAATTGTAGATTTTCCTGCTTAAAAAAGTCTTACTTAATTAGAAGAGAAGCAGCTATCGAATTGTGGGAAATAAATACTAGAGACAAATAGCTCTTGCTTTGCTGTGAATCTAGACAGGTGAGATGAACCACTGAAAGTACCAAGAAAAGGTGACATGAGGGAACAGAAGGAAGAAACCTAGTTCAGCCTGCCCAGCTGTCTAGCAACAAACTTTATTCAAACACCAGAATCTTCTCAGCCTGATATAAGATCCTAGGAGAGGGATTCAAGTGGGTCCTTCAGTCTAGATAGGAAGATAAGACATATTTGTATATGTGTGCATATATACATGTATGTGGAAATACATTAAATATTTTAGAACACCATAAAATCAAAAGTAACCTTGCTTGGTTTAGACAGTGATGCTTGAGTTCTGAAGGAAAGGATATTAGCAAGGGTTAGAATAGTCTGAAGATTTGGGAGATCATCTCAGCGTGAGCCCCAGCTACCTTCTCTTGCAACTTTCGCAATCTCTCTCAATTCATCGCCCACCTCAGTGCAGGAATGAGCACCTTGGAACAGATGAACAAGTTCAATTTTATAGAATATAAAATTTGAAAAGAATAGAGGCTGGGGAGGTAACAATAATGGTAATGTTGATGATGATAGCTAAAGTTTAAGCGTTGCTGCTAAGCACTTTAATACCTTGATTACAATCTTGTAAGTAAATCATGAGGTGATAATAGCAACAAAACTAAAAATCAATGGTACTAATTATCTTAGCCACTCATAGTTCCCAACAAACCTGAAGCTTAGGCAGGAAGCATCTATGGTATTATTATTTTTTTGGTCACACCACAATGCAGCATGTGGTATCTCAGTTGCCTGGTACTGCAAGTGCAGAGTCTTAACCACTGGACCTCCAAGGAAGTCTTCGCTTTTCTTTTATCACACAATGCAGTCTCAGGTTTCATGAGTCAAAGACCAAGGTGAATAATGCAGGCAAGGAGGGAGAGCCCACACGAAGATGCTGTCCATCTGGCCACCAGTGTAACTCACTGCTCAAACCATGGACTGCATCTCTGAGAAGTTATATAAATTCTGTCTCAGAACTATCCTTGGGTGGGAAAACAAGGGATGGGGAAGAATTTCTACACTAACCCTTGCCTCCCATTGTCCAGGGTGTTAACTTCCTTGCATTTCCTGATTGTGTATTTGAGCCTGTGGGTACTAATTAGGGTCAGACACGACTGAGTGACTTCACTTTCACTTTTCACTTTCATGCATTGGAGAAGGAAATGGCAACCCACTCCAGTGTTCTTGCCTGGAGAACCCCAGGGACGGGGGAGCCTGGTGGGCTGCCGTCTATGGGGTCGCATAGAGTCAGACATGACTGAAGCGACT
>SJYX01003232.1:113020-125491 GCA_006410675.1 Oreotragus oreotragus
CCCAAAAAAATAAAGTCTGACACTTTCCACTGTTCCCCCATCTATTTGCCATGAAGTTATGGGACCGGATGCCATGATCTTTGTTTTCTGAATGTTGAGCTTTAAGCCAACCTTTTCACTCTCCACTTTCACTTTCATCAAGAGGCTTTTTAGTTCCTCTTCACTTTCTGCCATAAGGGTGGTGTCATCTGCATATCTGCATAACTGAAGCCTTAGTTAATATTTAAAATCCACCTCTTCTACCACCAGTTTCCCTCAGTCTCAAATGGCCCTTCAGCTGGTCCGGTTGGCTTGCCTGTGGGATGCTGCAGATCCTCATCCCATGGAGGTCTTAGGCCTAAGTTTTTCTGCCCTCATTTGACTGTGGTTGCTACAGATGCCCCTTTACACTGTTATAGTTGGATATGGAAATGATGGAATACTCTAGGATATCCTCTGGGTTCCAGACATACTCTACTCTGTTCCCATTGTGTGAGGATAACTTTGGTTCTTCATGTAAATCTCTTGCAATTTCAGTAACTCCTTCATGTCTGCTGGTCCAATAACATGAAGAGCAAATTGATCAGGTGGTGGTCACAGCCTCACATTCAGTAGAATCTTTACTGTGTACTTCCAGAGGCAGTGCTTCCTACTCTCTCCCCTGAACTTAAGATTTCTAATCCAGTTGTGGCTAAAATCATGGGCTGGGCAGCAAAATTCCTCAGTGGGTTCCTGGGGAGGGGCAACCAGAGGGACCATTCTGATTTCTACCCCTTGATTTTCAGACTCATGTAATCTAGCTATTAGGGACAGAATACCATAAATACATGTGTACTTTCTCATGTGTATCCCTCTATTTTCTCTTGTATCCCAAGCAGCTAGGACAAATGAAGTTATGTACAATTTCATAAGGTTTTACTGTTAAACTGGTCCTTATCTGAATGTTGCATGTTCAATTCCTGGGTAGTTGACTCTGGGACAGAGATTTGAGTATAGGGGTTTCATTAGGCAGTGCTTTGGGCTCACCATCTGTAGATGGGAAGGAATGTGAAGGTACCAGGATTGGGAAAAGAGACATATTGGGTAGTGATTCAGTTCTGATTTGGGATGAGGAGGCCGTCCTTTATACCTCCATGCCATGGCCGGAGCCATGACTTTATACCTCAGTCGTGGCTGCCCTGGGAAGGAGTCATGTCCTTGGGTGGATGGTTCCCTTTAGTGGGGACAGTTCCTAAAAGGGGCTGACAGCTGAGGCCTAACTGTTGTCAGCAGTCCCAGTACCTGGGAGAATATGTCCTTATTTCCTGAACAGGGACTTTGGTAGTATATCTTGGCATCCACCTCGCTGTGCCTTTTCAAGTGCATTTCTCTAGTCTATTAGATTGGCCTCTTCTGGGGGTAGATGGTAAGATCACTGTCACATGCTTATATTACATCTCCTTTACGTAGGACAGGACTCTAAGTCTGAGGCACAGTTGTTTGGGTCTCAGGTCAATTGATTAGACATTGGATAAGCATTTAGATAATGGGGCTAAAGGGGATACTGAGGATAAGGAAGATTGACTCATTCTGGAGCATGTGTCTGTTCCAGTAAGGATGAACTGTTACTTCTTCCAGGCTGTAAGGTGTCTGGTGTAACTGGTCTTCCACAGATTGGTTCTTCTCCTGGGGGAATGGTTCCATATCTAAGGCTAGAGACCTGGATCTGAAGTACTGGCAGGGGATAGGGCAGCCTTGTTGAGAGGAAGGCCATACTATTGAGCCCCTGCATAGTCCCCTGTCTTGTCGTCATGACTAATCTATTCATGGGCCCACTGTGCAAACACTGGAACGGCCCAGGAAGGAGGCTGGCTCAAATTCATGTTATTCTCCCTGGCCGTTGAGAGTCTCCTCTGTGATGAGTTCTCACTGATGAGCATTAGCAGAAACAAAGTGTCCTCTGCCAGAAACATACATCTCTTCCCCAGAATTCTTTGTCTATGGTTTTCTACTCTTGTTACTTCTGGGACCTTAACCTGCCTAGCCATTTGCTATACCAAGGAGTCTGTGACTATCCTTTTCTTTCTAGCTACTTTTCTTTCCATACAAGTTGGACCATCAAGTATAGTTATTACAGATCTGCCCACGAGGATGATTGGTTTTTTCCTCTCTCTTTTAGGACCACTTGCAGCGGTGGAGTGCTGTTATACGACAGTAAGACACTTTTTTTTTAGCACCAACATATTTCCCAATTCATCCGTGAACCAAGTCCAACTTTTCCTGCCTTAGTTTGTCCTGGGGAAAGAGTTTGTCATGAGCTGTGGGAGAGGCATCAGTGCAGTAGAGGTCAAGGATGTGGTATGTGGCTCTGTTCAAATCATTTAATCATCGCTTTTGGACTTGCTCTGTCTCTACGAAGGTCTGGTTGCACACCAAAAGCTACTTTTCAAATGGTGCTTCTCTAATGCAGTAGGATCAGCCGTGCTCCAGGCTTCCAGGGCTGTGTAGTGTACTGCTCCTATTTGGGCTTGCTAAGGATTTTACACATCTGTGATACCCTGCTGTGCATACCATCAGCAACAGTGGATCATCAGGGCCATACAACCTGAGTAGTAAGGAAACTTGCACCCCACCTTGCATTTCATTCAAAATTGTCGGTCTCCAAAGTCATCTGGTTACGTGGGTTAGGTGTGATGGATACTAATATTTTACAAACGTGGCAGATTCATGTCAATGTATGCCAAAACCAATAGAGTACTGTAAAGTAAAATAAAATAAAATGGAAAAAAAAAAAGTGTAACATATACTACCTCCAAAATCCAAAGAAGTAATCAAGTGCTCAATACAGGAGATAAATATTAAAACAATGTGTCTTTTGCTTTGGAGGGGAGATAATGACATGCCCTAGACCCCTACATTCCTTAAAAGCTCATAGTTGTGGCAGGCTTCTATATTTTCATAGGATTTTTCTTACATCTTCCAGTATAATGTGTCTTTCCAGAGCATCCATAGTATTTGCCATGTTAGTGCGTGTAGTATGATGTCATCAACATAGAGGAGTATTGGTATGTTCTGTGTAATGTCAAGATGATCAAGGTTAAAAAAAAAAAAGATGATCAAGTTTCCTGGGGATCATACTTTGACACAGAATGGGTTAATTAGCTAGGTCCTTGGGTAGGATATTTAAAATATAATTCTGTCCTTGTCTCCCTTTAGATCTCTTTATCCTCGTCATTAGACCCATAGCTGCAGAACAAGGGCCCAAGGCCATTTAGTTTTGCTCCACAAGAGATGCCAGGTCTGAAAGTAACATCTGTGCCTGAGGCTCCCACCTTTAAGCTTGTGGTAGTCTACTGTCCTCTGCCACACTTCATCTGTTTTCCTCAGTTGTCAAAACGCTACAGGGGGAATATGATGGAGAGTATCAACTTTGTTTTTTTCTTTGGTGGATAGTGCTAATCTCTGAAGTTCATCTTGGGATATAATATTGTTTGTGACTTACTATTTCAGCCAGTGCTGAGGCAGTTTCAGATGCTTTCATTTGACCTTTCCTTCAATAATGGCTCTTATTCTGTAAGTTGCACAACAAATGTGAAGCTGCTTCTAGGAGCTAAATATATCTCTCCAGTTATATACTTGGGAACTAAGAAATGAGCATAAAACAGATCTGCAGTTTTTTTCAGACCCACTCTAAAATTATATTGGTATAATACTTAATTTATCACCTGCCTTCCAGAGGCATTGGCCATAACAAAAAAGAATTATTATGGAATTTTGGTTTTCCTACCATTAGGGGCACCGCAGATCCTGTATCTCAAAATCCTCAAAAAATTTGGGTACTTTGGACATTTCTCTTCCTGCTGTACAGTTACCCTACACAACGGCTTCACACCTTTTGGGGGAAGAACTGGAGAAATAGTCATTGTATAAACTTGGGGGGAGTGGTTATGTGGCTCTCAGTAGGATCTGTATTCTTCTTTAGTTGGTGGTTTCTGAATCTAAGAACAAAAAAAGGGCAAGGAAATAAAAATGTCATGGAAACCAAGGAATTGGAATGCTTCAAGGGGACTACTGTATCCTTGGCTTCCCATGTGGCTCAGTGGTAAAGAATCCAACTGCCAATGTGGGAGATGTGGTTTGATTCCTGGGTTGGGAAGATCTCTTGGAGGAGGCAATGGCCAGCCACTCCAATATTCTTACCTGGGAAATCCCATGGACAGAGGAGACTGGTGGGCTATAGTCCATGAGTTTGCAAAGAGTTGGATATGATGGAACATGCACACTGCTTATGCGTGCAGACACACACACACAATATTTACCTAAACTAATGTCCTTTATTTCCTGGGGACATAGCTAAATGACTTTTCTCTGGCAGTTATTTGAGGCCATGTGATTAAGTTTTCTGAGCAACAGAATGCAGAGAATGCAATGTCCACAGCTCGCATATGGGGTGCTTGTTCCATAGAAATCTCTCACATAATTTTTCATCTTCTCATTTCACTCATCACAGGGAACAGAACAGAAGGATGAGGGGCACTAGAGACATGTTTTGCATAATCCCTGGTTTCCTCTTTGTCTTCTCTTAGGCTCTAGTAATTAATGCTCTTTTAGATGAAGGGGGATTGGAGCTGGAGTTAGGAGTCTTGGGTCTGCTTCCTAGTTCCGTCATATCTATCAGCTCAGGTGAAGCACATAATCTCGACTATTTACTTGTTCAGTCGCTAAGTTATGTCTGACTCTTTGTGACCCTATGGACAGGAGCACGCCAGGCTTCCCTGTTCTTCACTATCTCCTTGAGTTTGCTTAAACTCATGTCCATTGATTCAGTGATGCTATCCAACCATCCCCTTCTCCTCTTGCCTTCAGTCTTTCCAGCATCAGGGTCTTTCCCACCTTTGCATCAGGTGGCCAGTGTATTGGAGCTACAGCATCAGTCCTGTAAATGAATATTCAGGGTTGATTTCCTTTAGGATTGACTGATTTGATCTCCTTGCTGTCCAAAGGACTCTCGGGAATCTTATCCAATACCACAGTTCAGAAGCATCAGTTTTTCAGCACTCAGCCTTCCTTATGGTCCAACTTTCACATCCATACATGACTATTGGAAAGACCGTAGCTTTGACTATATGGACCTTTGTCAGGAAAGTAATGTCTCTGCTTTTTAATATGCTGTCTAGGTTTGTCATAGCTTTTCTTCCAAGGAGCAAGCACGTTTTAATTTCATGGCTGCAATCGTCATCTGCAGTGATTTTGGAGCGCAAAAAAATAAAATCTGTCACTGCTTCCACTTTCCCCCACCTATTTGTCATGAAGTGATGGGACCAGATGCCATGATCTTAGTTTTCTGAATATTGAGTTTTAAGCCAGCTTTTTCACCGTTTAGTTACTGCATTTGTAAGATGAAGCATCATGTAAGGTGATCTCTCAGCCTCTCCTAGTCCCTAAAGTTGTGTGAAGATGGAATATAATTTGAAACTGATTCACAGTAAGAAATCAATGAGTGATTTTGGGGAATTACCTGTTTCAGGAGTCTTTGTTTTAGCAGATGTGAGAACTACTTCCTGGCTTGGCTTGTTTTGCGGGGGAGTTAGAGCAGTCTCCGTCCTGACTCTAATAAATCCCATTTCCTTTTCACTTGAATTTCTCCTGCAGATTGATGCTGGTCCTGAAGATTAGTTTTGGGCCTTGATATAGCTGGGGAATTGCAGCAACGCAACATACTAGGATGTGCTTAATCTGTGTAAGAGGCACAGCAGGCCCTGTATACGTAAGTCCTCTGGAGACCATGATTGAATATTCAAGTAAAGTTTCCATGAATGGAACTTTTATGCCTAACATCTCCTACCAAAATAGCATTTGCTTTTCTGATCTCAAAGAGATCCTCTGCAGAACAAATAAAATGTTCACACTGAGGAAGAACACTCTGTAACCATAATTATGTTACTCTAAAAGGCTATAATAAACTTTAAGCAAGTGCTTCCTATTTTATTCTCACTGCAAACAATTTATAAGCATAACTGTCCTCTTGACATGATAATGAAAGAGCAGTCACACATGTCAGCTGGGGCAATTATGTTCTTCAGATGTCTGCCATAAGTATTACATGATTCCTTCCTGCTGACACCTTATCAACTGTGACATGCATATTAAAAAGAACACTGAAAAGAGCTAACTTTAAAATTTTGAGTACTTTCAAGGAGTTCCATCTGTATTAAAAAGCCTTGTATCTCTCTTCCAAGTTAGCTTTGGATCTCAGATGAAAAAAAAGAAAATGAAAAACCCCACAGAAATATGTTTTTTGATAGTAAACAGGAGCTTATTTTTTCAGAGCCTTAAAAATATACCCGGTCAATCATCTCTGTGAATTAAAAAACCCAGAGTCAGATAGGTATGGGTTTAAATTTCAGCTCTGTCATGTCCTAGCTTTTGAACTTTGGTCAAGGGACAAATTCCTTGAGCTTCACACATAAAAAGGTTAAAGTGCACACCACACTGCCCAGTTGCAGGGAGGCTGAATTAGAGACCAAGTATGGAGCGTAAGCTGAGGGTCTGTCACAGGAACCCTGACATGTTAGTCTCTCCTTCTTGCATGCAGGACCCAGAGGGTGTCTGCTCTGGGTGTGCTTTAGATGTTATGGAGAGGGTCCCTAAGCCCCTGGCCTTTCTGCTGAGGAGGAGGAATGGGAGATGAGAGGGTCCAGAGAGCATCTTGCAGCTCAGTCTAGCTCCAGAACTCTCTGTCTACAGTTTAAACATATTTTCTCTGCTCTTTCTTTCTCATCTCTCCTTTCTTAAGACCAAATCCCCTGGCCCAGTTCCTCAAAATGTTCCCCAGTGTCATCAGGGCCCACTGCCCAGAGGCCTCTTAAGGTGTGAGTTTCCCCATCAGACACTGTGCCCCTGCCACGGTGCTCCTCTGATTCTGAAGAGTCTTCAGGCACCTGCCTCGTCCAGGACATTAGCAGCCCAGCAGCCCTCTGCTCTCCTCTTCACCCAGCACAGCCTTCTTGTAGTGATCTTAAGCAGGTATAAGCAGTTCTGGGTGAAGATGACTTCAGGACTCCTCCACAGGCTTTTTCAGAGCATTGTTAACTGGGTGGTCCAGATACTTTTGTTATGAATAACCTAAATCTCCTTCTGACATCTCCAATCTTGTCCCTCTCATACAGTTCACTTTTGGCACCAAATTCCATCAGGTACTCTTTCTAGCCATGATCCATTTACTAGGAAGACAAGTAGATCCTACACAAAAAGATTGGCTTGGTTCCTCTACTCGGATTCTCTCCAGCGTAGCCACCTCCTTTTTAAAGCTGGCAAAAGAAATTGCACAGTCTTTTAAGAAGGGTTTCACTCTATAAAGGAAAAATGATATCTGGTCATTGTGCTACTTTTGTTACACCCTGGATCTGTTACCTTATTTTTTCTTGCACAGCACTATTATATTGCTGACAGATATTAAAAATCTCTTGCTGTAATTGGTTAATATATGCTAGTCTTATTAGTAACTTCATTGGTATTAATTAGTCATTTTCAAATGTAGTGTGTGTTTATATGAGAGAGGAAGAGAGAGATTTTGACTTATGTATTCGTTTATGAACACCTATAAGACCTTCTAGAACTAACACCCAAAAAAAGATGTCCTTTTAATTATAGGGGACTGGAATGCAAAAGTAGGAAGTCAAGAAACACCTGGAGTAACAGGCAAATTTAGCCTTGGAGTACAGAATGAAGCAGGAAAAATGCTAATAGATTTTTGCCAAGAGAATGCACTGGTCATTGAAACTACCTCTTCCAACAACACAAGAGAAGACTCTATATATGGACGTCACCAGATGGTCAATACCGAAATCAGACTGATTATATTCTTTGCAGCCAAAGATGGAGAAGCTCTATACAGTCAGCAAAAATAAGACCGGGAACTGGCTGTGGCTCAGATCACGAACTCCTTGTTGCCAAATTCAGACTTAAGTTGAAGAAAGTAGGGAAAACCACTAGACCATTCAAGTATGACCTAAATCAAATCCCTAATGATTATACAGTGGAAGTGAGAAATAGATTTAATGGACTAGATATGATAGACAGAGTGCCTGATGAACTATGGAAGGAAGTTTGTGAAACTGTACAGGAGACAGGAAGCAAGACCATCCCCCAAAAAAAGAAATGCAAAAAAGCAAAATGGCTATCTGAGGAGGCCTTACAAATAGCTGTGAAGAGAAGAGAACTGAAAAGCAAAGGAGGAAAAGAAAGATCTCCCCATTTGAATTCAGAGTTCCAAAGAATAGCGAGGAGAGGTAAGAAAGCCTTCCTCAGTGATCAGTGCAAAGAAATAGAGGAAAACAATAGAATGGGAAAGACTACAGATCTCTTCAAGAAAATTAGAGATACCAAGGGAACATTTCATACAAAGATGGGCTCAATAAAGGACAGAAATGGTATGGACCTAAAATAAGCAGAAGATGTTAAGAGGTGGCAAGAATACACAGAAAAACTATACAAAAAAGACCTTCACAACCCAGATAATCACGATGGTGTGCTCACTCACCTAGAGCCAGACATCCTGGAATGTGACATCAAATGGACCTTAGGAAGCATCACTATGAACAAAGCTAGTGGAGGTGATGGAATTCCAGTTGAACTATTTCAAATCCTAAAAGATGATGCTGTGAAAGTGCTGCACTCAATATGCCAGCAAATTTGGAAAACTCAACAGTGGCCACCAGACTGGAAAAGGTCAGTTTTCATTCCAGTTCCTAAAAAGGCAATGCCAAAGAATACTCAAACTACTGCACAATTAGTAAAGTAATGCTCAAAATTCTCCAAGCCAGGCTTCAACAGTAAATGAACTTTGAACTCCCAGATGTTCAAGCTGGTTTTTGAAAAGGCAGAGGAACCAGAGATCAAATTGCCAACATCCAGTGGATCATTGAAAAAGCAAGAAAGTTCCAGAAAAACATCTATTTCTGCTTTATTGACTATGCCAAAGCCTTTGACTGTGTGGATCACAACAAACTGTGGAAAATTCTGAGAGAGATGGGAATACCAGACCACCTGACCTGCCTCCTGAGAAATCTGTATGAAGATCAGGAAGCAACAGTTAAAACTGGACATGGAACAACAGACTGGTTCCAAATTGGGAAAGGAGTACATCAAAGCTGTATATTGTTACCCTGCTTATTTAACTTATATGCAGAGTACAGCCTGAGAAATGCTGAGCTGGATGAAGCACAAGCTGGAATCAAGATTGCCAGGAGAAATATAAATGACCTCAGATATGCAGATGACACCACCCTTATGGCAGAAAGTGAAGAAGAACTAAAGAGACTCTTGATGAAAGTGAAAGAGGAGAGTGAAAAAGTTGGCTTAAAGCTCAACAGTCAGAAAACAAAGATCATGGCATCTGGTCCCATCACTTCATGGCAAATAGATGGAGAAACAGTGGAAACAGTGTCAGACTTTATTTTTCTGGGCTCCAGAATTGCTGCAGATGGTGATTGCAGCCATGAAATTGAAAGACGCTTACTCCTTGGCAGGAAAGTTATGACCAACCTAGATAGCATGTTAAAAAGCAAAGACATTACTTTGCTAACAAAGGTCCGTCTAGTCAAGGCTATGATTTTTGCAGTAGTTATGTGTGTATGTGAGAGTTGGATTGTAAAGAAAACTGAGTGCCAAAGAATTGATGCTTTTGAACTGGTATTGGAGAAGACTCTTGAGAGTCCCTTGGACTGCAAGGAGATCCAACCAGTCCATCCTAAAGAAAATCAGTCCTGAATATTCACTGGAAGGACTGATGTTGAAACTGAAACTCCAGTACTTTGGCCACCTGATGCGAAGAGCTGACTCATTTGAAAAGACCCTGATGCTGGGAAAGATTGAAGGTGGGAGCAGAAGGGGACGACAGAGGATGAGATGGTTGTATGGCATCACTGACTCAGTGGACATGAGTTTGAGTAAACTCCGGGAGTTTTTGATAGACAGGAAAGCCTGGCGTGCTGCAGTCTGTGTGGTCACAGAGAGTTGGACATGAGTGAGCCACTGAACTGAACTGATTCTTTTATTCATCCATTCACTCAAGAATTACTTTCTTGTCCTTTAACTGTGATGACTGAGCTCTGAGATATCAAATCAGGAGTACTAGGTTCCTGTGCTGACTAAAATCAACTTACTGTGTGAGCTTGGGCAAATGGTGACTTAACCTGCTTTAATTTTAGAATCTCTAGCTGTAAAATCAAAGGTAGGACTAGAAGAACCTTCTCATGTCAGTATTCCAGGAGCCTGTCCTGTTTACATTTTATGCTTGTTTTTCTTTAAATTAATTGATGCTGCTATACCAGGGCCATCAACAGTATATGGGAAGTAGGGATAATTATCTGAGATTTTGTCTGTATGTTGTGTATGCACATGCATGTGCAGGCATGCCCTGCTGTTGTGGCAGGTGACATAGCCAACTGGATAGTCAGTGGAGGATTAGGAAGTGATACAATTCATGTTCATCTACCTATAAGTTACAATGTAAGGTTTCCTGCATCTTACCCTTTCCTCTTCCCACTGTCACCAAAAGTTAAGAGCTGAGTGCTTAATAATATCCTTCTCTCCATACAGATTGCATGTTTCTTCTTTATATGTTTTTCTTTTTTAAGATTGTTCTTGACTATCATCATAACCAAATTTCTGCAGCCTGAGGTCTGAGAAAAATAAGTGGATTATTTCAGTTCACCTTTCTAGGGAAGGAGTTTATGATTCCTTGTTATAAATTATGGCTGTGACAATTCATATTGGCCAAGATTTTGGACACAGATTGGAATGGAACCTTAGCTCTATTGCTTACCAGATGTATAGACTTGGGCAATTCAGATTTGTGTTTTCCCATTTGCAAGTGAAGAAAATAACTACTTTGCAGTGCTGTCGAAGGAGTAGGGAAGGAAGAAGATTATAGGTAATGTGTGTGTAATTCCTAAAAGATAGTGGCTACTCTGTGACCTATTCTTGTATTCAACTATATCTGTAAAGGATGGAAATAGGCTGTAGGTATTTTTCTGGAAACAATCACCCAAGTAAATCACCCTGGGTCAAGGATAATCTCCTTGAGTTCTGTGCTGCAGACTGAGTTCTAATTTGCCTCTGAAAATCTCCTGAGATTGAGACTCAGAATTGCACTGAGTTCAGGAAAGACTTAACTCAGCCTCTCCCATCCCTCCTGTCCTTGAAGATAACCTGTCCTTCTGTTAAATTACTGTGCTATGATTGGTAGCTCCCAGAACTACTTGATTGCACTTTTTGGCTCTTCATTTTCTGAGTGATTATAAATCGATCATTTGATGATCTGTTCCAGTATCACCCAAGGTTTGTGACAGTAAGCTGACATATCTATCATTTTCAAGGTCATTCTTCTTTTCTCTTTTCTAAGTTCATCTTGACATTTTCCCTTATCCAAAACATGGGGAACTCTCTAATGAAATTTATTTTAAAAATCCTATATGCCACATGGTGCAGCAAAAAACAAACAAACACACAAAAAAACACCTAAGTAGTAGTTTGACAGTGATGTTCATCCATTGATTTAAATCTGCCATCATCACCAGCCCTTGTCCTGGAGGGACCTGGCAGGTAAGACAAGACCCACTGCTTCTCCATTTGGAGATCTATGGAAGGAGGTCTTTAACTTAAACTTTATTCTCATTATCTGCTTTCAGACCTTCAAACATGTACAAGACAATATGAATCCTTTAGTTTCTTAATTGAGAAGACAGCTTCACCCAGGTGGGACGTGCAGTTAGTTACTAAGGTGCCTTTCCTGTCCCTGCCACCTAAAGGAAGGGGCTGCAGTTGCTCTAGTGGAATAATTGGATGTGGCAGCTGCTTTGTTGCAGTGAGTAGTCCTTGAGATCAAGACGGGAAGAAGCTCAACCATCTCTTGTTAATTCAATAGTGGCTAACATTTATTGAGCACTTTCTATAGGCCAGACAGTGAGCTAAGCAATTTATATGGATTATCTCATTTAGTGATGAAAGTATTTTTATGAACTATATTCTATTATTATCCTTACTTTACTTATGAGCCTGGGATTAGCTCCAGGCTTCGTATCCTGGCAGGGTCAACTTGGCCAAAATACTGAGTCGAGCTTCTGGACTTCACCTAGACAAGATGGCCTTTCTGTAGTACCACTAGGTATTACAAACCTCATAAATGGTCTGAAAACAACATGAACAGTGTCAGGGAATCTAGGTCTTGGTGTAGTCACCTCTGTGTGTGTGTGTATCACTTGCTCAGTCATGTCCAACTCTTTGTGACCCCATGGACTGTAGCCCACTAGGCTTCTCTGTCCATGGGATTATCCTAGCAAGGATACTGGAGTGTGGCACCTAAAGCCAGTGCTCTGGGACAACCCAGAGGAGTAGGGTGGGGGGTTTCAGGAAGGGGTACATCCATATAGCCGTGGCTGATGCATGTTGAAGTATGGAAAAAACCATCACACACACACACCCACACACACACACCCACACCCACCCACC
>SJYX01003232.1:127939-140329 GCA_006410675.1 Oreotragus oreotragus
ACCCCCACACCCACACACCTACACACCCACCCACACACACACACACCCACCCACCCACACACACACATACACCCCATTTCCTTCTCCAGGGAATCTTCCTGACCCAGAGAACAGACCTGTATCTCCTGCATTGGCAGGTGGATTCTCTACCACTGAGCCACCTGGGAAGCCCAAAATCACCTCTAGAGATCACTTATCTAGCCCATATTTTAAGGCCAGTTTTGACACCACTGGCCTGTGGCAAGCTTCCACATCCTCATTTGTAGAAGCTCTATTGTTAGTCATTGATAAAGGCAGGACCTACAGGAAAGCAGAAGAGAAAAGATTTAATAGTTGCAACTCTTGCATAGGCTTTTTTCACTTAAAAAAAAAGAAAGCAACCATTTGACCCTATTTTGTGCCTACTTTGTGCCCACTCACTATAAAGTCCATGGTGTATCATGGGCAAGCAGGTGGATTGGCACGTATATGAATGTAAAAAGTGTCCTAACAGAGTGTAGGTTTGGGGGAGGGGTGTATGGAGACCTAGTTAACATATAAATATAAAATAGAATTTAAATGTAGGGAAATGGAAGGGTACATAGAGCTAATTTGGTGGGAATGACTCTTTCTCAGCATTTTCAAGGCAATAGTTCAGAATGTTTATTTTTAAAAAAGCAGATGTCAGTCACTAATGTAATAAAGCATCTGCAGTATACTGATAACACATAATACTCAAATACAACAAATATGTGTAAACAAACATTTTACATCTCCCTACATAGTAAGAGAACTGATAATTTTATTAGATGTTTTTCCTAAGATACCACACAGTTGCTTCCTCTTTCCCCTGGAACTGTTTCTAAGTGACATTTCTAAATGGTAAGTCCAGTGGTTTCTTTTCTCCTGGAACTTCTCCAGCCATACAATATCTCAGACTAATAAATACTAACTCTATTTTCCCTAGTTCCATTTCGATTTGTAGGTATGAAGGGTAGAGAAGGTTTGACGTTATAGGAATTGGGTCTAATTAATTCCTCAGGAGCTCTTCTTATAAATTTTAGGTCATATACACTTAGGAATTCTTTCTAACAGTGAAAAAAGCAGGTATGTGGATGATAAGGAGAGACAAGCTAGCTGTAGAAGTTTTTATGGGTAATATTTCTGTTTTGTGAGGAAATATAGGTAGTATGTTAATAAATTAGTTGAAATAATTTAAACCCTAATTCCTACAGGTTACACTGAAAAGTAAATTATGTAACTAATGGAGAATGGTGGTGAAGTTCTAAAATTCCAAACCCAGGGAGTTCAGAACCTAGAAATATTTTACATTTGATTTTTATTTAAAAAATTGAGGAAGATGGTAATTTTATTTATTTATTTCGGTCATGTTGCACATCATGTAGGATCTTAGTTTCCCAACCTGGGATCAAACCCGTGTCCCCTGCAGTGGAAGCGTGGAGCCTTAACCACTGAACCATCAAGGAAGTCCCTACATTTTATACAAAATAGCACCAGGAGGCGTATTAATATTTGGGTCTACACATTCAGTTTTTCCCCCGGTTCAGGGAAAACTTTAGAATCTGGGAGCAATGGCAGAGGAGAATAGGGAACTTGAGTGAATCCTGGAATGTTAATGTCAGTCAAGAGTTTAGGGATACTGTCTCTATAGATATAACTCTTTTTCTAAAGTATCTAAAATTAATGAGACTATTTAGACTCATCGACAGAAATTAAATTCATTCCCTCTCTACCAAACGAGTTTTTTCATGGGTTTATACTCTCATATGTACTTGGACCCAAACCCATGTCTTTGACCAGAAATGTGCTAAGTCGCTTCAGTTGTGTCTGACTCTTTATAACCTCATGGACTGTAGCCCACCAGGCTCTTCTGTCCATGGGATTCTTCAGGCAAGAATACTGGAGTGGGTTGCCATTTCCTTCTCCTTTGATCAGAAATGAGAAGGAAGAAAAAGGAAGCTATGGAGAAAGGTGAGAAATCTCCTTTGCAACAAATCTCAAGTATGTTCTTCCTTTCTGTTTCCTTTACTGCAAGTCCAGTTCAGAATCCTACATTGCATGCAGTGTTCCCTAATGATGATGATGATAATGACAGTGAAGATGATAATAACACAAGCTAACACTGTGTTTGAAAGAAATGTCAACCCACTCCAGTATTCTTGCCTGGGAAATCTCATGGACAGAGGAACCTGGCAGGCTGCAGCCCATGGGGTCGCAGAGAGTTGGATATGACTTAGTGACTAATGGTCCCTGGGTTGGGAAGATCCCCTGGAGAATGGAATGGCTACCTACTCCGGTATTCTTGCCTGAAGAGTTCCATGAACAGAGGGGCCTGGCAGGTTATAGTCCATGCGGTCGTGAAGAGTCCAACACGACTGAGCAACGTTCACTTTCACTTTAGCAACTAAAACAACAACACCGTGTCACCTATGAAGTGCTTTGCATATGTGAACTCATTTAATCCTCACAGCCAGTTTCTGAAGTAGGTAATATTCCTATGCCCACTTATCCAGTGTGGAAATGGGTTTGGGGTGGCTGAGTAACTTGCCTACATTCACGCAGTTAGTGCCAGAGCAGGAATTCCATATCAGGTAGTTGGGGCTGCAGAGTCCAAGTCTGTAATCACGAATGCTTTGCTGTCTTCTCACCAAATGTCTTGCCTCTTGGCTAGCCTTATGCTGCTGTTAGATTTAATGTTCTTAAAATACTACTTCAAACATTTTATTTCTGTGCTCAGAAGGCTTCTTGGCTTCTTCCCAAACACAGAGTAATGTCTGAACTCTTCAGCCAGGTATTATGGTGTCGGCTGCAGCCTAGCTTGTCAGCACCACCTCCATATGCTCCCAGTGAGGGTTCGCTTCTGGCAGGCTGGCCTGCTCACTGCGTGTCTAGCCCCCAGTCTTCTCTGCACTTACCTAGTACTTTTCCTCTTTCTGAATATTTGATGATATCATTTTCTCTGCCAAATATTTTTTTTCCCCTGCTCTATTGAAACTCAGCATGAGATTTGTATTCAGCAAGGAGTGACTAGGATATGATGGGATTTTAAGCCATGCCCCAAAACATGGGACTGGTAAGCCTGGAGGAAAGATGACTCAGAGGGACAAAACCAAGCATTTTTAATTAAAAGACTGCCATGTGGAAGACATTTAGAGTAGCTCTGTTCAGTCCATTATCAACCTGATGTGTCAAAAACAGATCCAGAATTCAAGTCCTTTCTTTACATGGCATTCACCCAGAGGGCACAATTCCACTGGATTTTACCACAGAAGGTATCTAAATGAAGGCTTATTAAATTTGGTACTCATAAACTGAAATACGTGCTCTTATCAGCTTCCTGAGGAATACTAATTTAACAAACGGTGTTCAGCAGTTGACAGCATAGTACCACCATTGTGCATACTTTTAGATAAAGACTAGGAACTCTAAGGAAAGTCCCAGACACATTGCTTCATGATTAACTAATGCCTTTCTATTTAAACTATGATAAACTAACATTTATGATGCAATTATAACAAAATTTTTGAATTAAAATTATTGGTTTACTGTTATTATCTATTTAGTTGATTGTGTGTATTGTTACATTAACAATATAGTAGGATCTATTTGCTTTAAGAGCTTTTTGCTTTGAGAGCTTTTTGCACCCATAATTTTCCATTAACTGAAGTTTAAAACCATATATTGAGCTCAACCATGAGTTTTCCTTACCTCTATTGACATAGCTCTGTCTTTAAGGTTATAAACCCAGACCCTGCTCTCACCCTTCCAAATTACTTTGGAAAATTTGCTACCCCAAAGAATAATAGGGATCCTAGGGCTTTCTGGATGTGCCAAGTATGCTTCTGACAAATATGTATACTTGATTTTTTTTTTTTTTTGCGATTAGGATTCAAAAGTCAGATGGTGATTCAGTGAAATGGCCTTTGTGCTTTCTTCTGGTTTTGATATTTTATGCTTTTCAAACTTTCTTCTGCAGTGAAACTTGGGGGTCATTCACTCTTCTTAACCCAGAGGCTACACCACATATTTTGACATTCCCATAGTTTTCTTTTCCACCAGCAGAAGTTTCAGTGTGATTGGAAAGTGCATGGGACAGGGATTTTGACTACTGCCTTGCTATGAAGGGCTTCCCTTTGACCCAAAGCATTAGAAACACAGGTTCAAAAGAGAAGAAGGAGGTGTCTACCTGTTCTATACAAATCAATTTAATTTCTATTGTTATTGAGCCATTTTGTTTTATAAACAGGACTTTAATTTTTAAGATCAGCTTGTGTTTTGACTGAGTGTTTTAGAAAAGGAACAGTCATTCATGCAGATAGCAGCCAGGTATTCCAATAGGGTTTAATTTCATACTATTATAGGCTTTTCCTAAAAGAAACAGTAATCTTTTTGGTGAGCATAGGGAGCTGTTTCTTCAATACAAATCCAATTTATTTGTACCAGCTGATTGATGCTTGAAGCCAGATCAATGGACATGATATTAATTATTCATTATGGTACTTAGGATGAAATTTGCACTCTCATGCAGTCAAAATTAATGAGGTTTTGCATTTGTACTATAGGAATAGCTTCCAACTCAATGCTTAAACTCAATATAATCTTAATAAAAAATTTGAAAAAGGCACCAATAATTTGAACTTTCTCATATCCACAGAACATTTGTTTTATTGGACCCTTATGTCCTATTAAAAGTGTGTTGAAAATATTCTTTTTATGTCTAATCAAACAGATATGGCTTAAAAAAAATCTCAAGAACATTTCAAATGCAAGGTCATAATCACTGTAATAGAGCTTAAAAATTGTGATTTGGAGAACAAAATTGCAACTCATATCTTTATAAAAGACATTTACTGTAGACATTTACTGTAGCACATCTTCAGTGTTTTATTTCTCAGATAAGAAAATATTGGGACTGTAATGATCTTTCATAGACAGGTGAGTAGTATTCCTGTAGATTAGAAAAACCAAGCACAAGAGAGACTTGTCTTAAATCAAGAATATGTTTGGAGATATTGCATAAAGGCATGCCCTTTTGGTCACATATAGCAGGCTTTGACTGATAATTCTGACTTGTGTCTATAGCCACAAATAGGACTATAGAAGGTAGGCCCCTCCATTTATCTCATACTGTCAAGGGTGTGTGGAATTCTGTTATAGCACCTGGCTGGAGGGTATCAGGGACAGACATGTCTGACATTTTGTGCTTTCCTCGGTGGCACTAGTCATAAAGAATTCACCTGCCAATGCAGGAGATACTTAAGAGATGCTGGGTCCGGAAGATCCCCTGGAGGAGGGCGTGGCAACCCACTCCAGTATTCTTGCCTGTAGAATTCCATGGACAGAGGAGCCTGGTGGGCCACAGTCCATGAGGTCCACCAAGAGTTGGATATGACGGAAGCAACCTAGTGCAGGAGGTAGAAGCGGCCAGTGGTACTGATTCATGTTTTTCTGTATTATGTTCTGAATTCTGTAAAAAAAAAAAAAAAAAAAATGATTTCAAAGGCTGTACATGTTTTGGAAGGACATACTTCTAGGAGGAGGGTGTGTCTGTATGTGTGTGTGTGTGGTGTATTGGTTAGGTTGCCTCTGGTCAAAATAACACAATCTAGGCTCCTGAAAAAAACAATAAGGAGACAAATCTCATGTATGTCTGGGCGCCCAGAGGCAAAGCAGGCTCCAGGCACAGTGATCAGAGGTTCAATGATGGCATCAAGGACCCTGGTTCTTTTCATTTCTCTGCTCTGCTACTTTCTAGGGATGTTTTCCTTATGGTTGCAAAATGACCAGCAGTGATGATAAGGGTACACAATCCCTTATTCACAAACAGCAAGAGAAAGAATGAGAAAAATCTTCCTTAAGCGTGGAAGATACACATCCCACAGTTGGCCCACCCTAGGTCACATGCCTGTATCAGGACCAGCAATCATTTTTGGAAAATGTTATGTGGAGATTAAGTTTCATTTATCAGGATTTCAGGAAATGGGATGGATGCCTGGACAGCACTGGGGTTCTGCTAGAAAGGAAAAAGAAGAGAGATGGATCAGGGTAAAAAACCAAAGTTTCTTCTACCAGAGAACAGGAGCACTCTTCCTGACTTAGACAAAGCCTGTATCTGGAGCCCTATTCATTCAGACTCTTTAGGTATCTGCCTTCCTATCTCTCTTCCTCTTGCTCTCAAACTAATAAATGCCTATAGGATACACTGGTATTGCTATTATGGCTTAATAAGGACATGTTTTTGTATGTTCTATATTTTGCTAACCTCTTCAGATCTATTTATCTCCACTAAATTTGAGATAATGGAGAGAACACTTTTGATACACATTGTCCACTTTCCTCTATAAAAAATGTTACTAATATTCGTTTGTACCAGCTCCATGTGACTGTCCAGTTTCTGTTCCTTAGACAGCATCAAGCTAGAAAATAGATTGAGAGATAATAATATGTTTTCTTGTTCTAAAAATTATATATTTGGGTCTTATTAGAATTGATTCTAAAGCACATATTTACATGTTATTTGTTATAAATTATATTTCTTTATTCTAAATGATTTAGATTTCACATTTTAATTTTGTATATCTTTTTTTTGTGTTTGATGCTTTCGTTGCTAAGTCATGTCTGATTTTTGTGACACCATGGACTGCAGCATGCCAGGCCTCCTTATCCTTCACTATCTCCTGGAGTTCGCTCAGATTCATGTCCATTGAGTCAGTGATGCCATCCAACTGTCTCATCCTCTGTCATCCCCTTCTCTTCCTGCCTTCAATTTGTCCTGGCATCAGGGTCTTCTTTTGCAATTACCTGAGTCTTTTGACCATTTATCAATTTGGGATGAGGTGATTTTCTTGATTGATAGATCATGTATGAGATTGGTTACATTAATGGTCTCAAATTTTCACTTTTTCCTTTATGTATCCATTATACCTTTTGTCTATGACTTTGGAATTCCTCCCATAAAAGCAGAGTCTGTTTCCCACCCCAAGGAATTTCTTTGATTGGTAGAATGATGCTGAAGTGATTTTGAGCCACTTTTGAGCCTAGGCCCCAACGGCTTTGCAAATTTTTCATTTCCTTCCTGTACTCATGCCTGATATATGCTGGGACTGGCTTGCTGGAAGATGAGAGACATGTAGAAAGATGCAGAGGCTGTTGTAAATCTGCTGACATTAGCTGACACCAGACATGGGACTGAATACAGTCAAGATCAGGAAAGCCACCTGGCAGCTCCTAGTTGACCCAGACTGAGTATAAATGATAAATGTTGTGTTTCTCTGAGGCTTTGGTTTTTTGTCAAGCAGTCTCGTAATGATAGTGAAGTAGCTCAGTTGTGTCCGACTCTTTGAGACCCCATGGACTGTAACCTACCAAGCTCCTCTGTGCATGGGATTTTTCATGCAAGAGTACTGGAGTGGGTTGCCATTTCCTTCTCCATTGTAATGATAATAGATAACTAATACAAGTACTATCCTCTTTCATCCATTAAGTTACATACACATCCTAGATCTTACCCTTTAATTATGCTTATTATGTTTTGAACTGCAGAAGTTTAAGAGGTTTATAAAACCAAATCTGTTTTTTCCCTTTGTGACTTCTTCCATTGTTTTAACAAGTAGAAAAAAAAACAAAAACCTTCTTCACTGAGAAATTAAATAAACATATACACAGAGGGCTTCCCAGGTGGCACACTGGTAAAGAATCTACCTGCCAAGGCAGGAGACACAAGACATGCAGGTTTGATCCCTGTGTCAGGAAGATCCTCATCGCCCTCTGCCGCCACTGCCCTGAGAAGGAAATGGCAGCCCACTCCAGTATTCTTGAATGGAAAATTCCACAGACAGAGGTGCTTGGCCAGCCAAGCACATGGCTGATGTGGTTGGAGTACATAGCCCATGGGGGTCTCAAAGAGTCGGACAAGACTGAGCACACACAAACACGTATTTCTTTCAACTAATGGTTTCAGCTTGGCATCCAATTTTTGCATATATTTGGGTCATTTTGTTATGTGGTATACTGTAAGGATCTAGATTTTTTTTCCCAAAATCATTTTTCCAATGAGTTTTGAAATAATCCAATCCTGGTTTGATTAATGAAACCACTTTCATATATTAGACTTTTAGATGTTTATCGACATTTACTATAAAATACTTTAAAACAACATTTTAGGTATTGAAGTTTTATAATATGTGTTGTGTGTGTATGTGTTCAGTCACTCAGACTTGTCTGACTCTTTGTGACTCTGTGGACCATAGGCTGCCAGGCACCATGGAATTTTCTGTCCATAGAATTTTCTAGGCAAGAATACTAGAGTGGGTTGCCACTAATATTTGTAAAGATTGGATAGCCCCTATTTGTGGAAACAGCAGAAACAAAGTTAAAAGAATATATTTATAAATAAATCAGCACTTTGACAATATCCTAACCACCAGTAATCTTTGTAAAAGTTAACCATCCCATTAATAATCATGCCAAAAAATACCACTGAAGTCATTTATATATATTAGCACATTTTCATATGTCTTACACACTTAAAATTTTTTCTCTAATTTTTTAGCTGTTATTGTTATAGGTATCTCTCCTTTATTTTTTTAGAATGTGTGAAGTTAGATGTTTTTGTCTATCACAAATCAAACTATATTTTCAGAAGTATTAATTTGAAGAATTAGTTGATTTTAATGATTTAATTTCAAAGGAAATTATTTTGTTCATTTGAGTAAACATAATGGACAAAGATGGAATCAAGGCAGAGAACTGAGCTGCCCTTCTTAGGAAAAATACTGGAGGATTAGAGCAGTGGTCACTATCCCAGATGCCAGATAAACAAAGTCTGCATCATGGTAGGTAAGAGGAATAGGGGCTGCTTCTCCTCTTCCAGCTGGTGGTAGCAGAGGACTCCTGTCATCCTCATCTCTGGGGACGTAGGGATTGTGCTCCCCTAGCATTTTCTAAGAACCACAGCACTCATAAGTGTGGTGATAGCATTTCTAGGACTGTTCTGTTTTGTGCCTTTTGTCCTAGTGTAATTGTTAATGCTTCCGTCCTTCCCTTTCAGAAGTGGTCTGGTCTGGATGATGTATTACAAGTCCCCCTACTCATCAATTCAGTTCAGTCACTCAGTCGTGTCCTACTCTTTGTGACCCCATGGACTGCAGCATGCCAGGCTTACCTGTCCTTAGCCATCTCCCTAAGCTTGCTCTA
This sequence comes from Oreotragus oreotragus, assembly GCA_006410675.1. Taxonomy (NCBI): domain Eukaryota; kingdom Metazoa; phylum Chordata; class Mammalia; order Artiodactyla; family Bovidae; genus Oreotragus; species Oreotragus oreotragus. The sequence goes on from SJYX01003232.1 coordinate 137,135, forward strand.
ACTCATGTCCATTGAATCAGTGATGCCATCCAGCCATCTTGTCCTCTGTCCTCCCCTTCTCCTGCCTTCAATCTTTCCCAGCATCAGGGTCTTTTCCAGTGAGTCAGTTCTTCACATCAGGTGGCCAAAGTATTGGGGTTTCAGCTTCAGCATCAGTCCTTCCAAAGAATATTCAGGACTGATCTCCTTTAGGATGGACTGGTTGGATCTCCTTGCAGTCCAAGGGACTCTCAAGAGTCTTCTCCAACACCACAGTTCAAAAGCATCAATTCTTCGGCACTCAGCTTTCTTTACGGTCCAGCTCTCACATCCATATATGACTACTGGAAAAATCATAGCTTTGATTACAAGGACCTTTGTTGGCAAAGTGATGCCTCTGCTTTATAATACTGTCTAGGTTTGTCATAGCTTTTCTTCCAGGAGAATTTCCTGGCTACAGTCATTGTTCACAGTGACTGTGGGGCCAAAGAAAATAGTCTGTCACTGTTTCCATTGTTTCCCCATCTAATTACCATGAAGTAATGGGACCAATTGCCATAGTTTTCAATTTTTGAAATTTGAGTTTTAAGCCAGTCTTTTCACTCTCCTTTCACCTTCGTTAAGAGGCTCTCTAGTTCCTCCAGCCATAAGGGTGGTGTCATATACATATCTGAGGTTATTGATATTTCTCCTGGCCATCTTGATTCCAGCTTGTGCTTCATCCAACTCGGCATTTCGCATGATGTACTCTGCATATAAGAAGCAAGGTGACAATATACAGCCTTGACATGTCACTCCTTTCCCAGTTTGGAACCAGTCTATTGTTCCATGCCTGGTTGTAACTGTTGCTTCATCACCTGCATACAGGTTTCTCAGGAAGCAGGTCAGGTGGTCTGGTATTCCCTTCACTTTAAAAAATTTCCACAGTTTGTTGTGATCCACACAGTCAAAGGCTTTAGCATAGTAAATAAAGCAGAAGTAGATGTTTTTCTGGAATTCTCTTACTTTTTCTATGATCTGATGGGTATTAGCAATTTAATCTGAATGTTTGGAAGTTCTTGGTTCATGTGCTATTGAAGCCTAGCTTGGATTATTTTGAGCATTACCTCACCAGCATGTGAGATTAGTGCAGTTGTGCAGTAGTTTGAGCATTCCTTGGTATTGCCTGTCTTTGGGATTGTAATGAAAACTGACCTTTTCCAGTCCTGTGGCCACTGCTTAGTTTTCCAAATTTGCTGGCATATTGAGTGCAGCACTTTCACAGCATCATCTCTGAGGATCTGAAATAGCTCAGCTGGAATTCCATCACCTCCACTTCCTTGGTTCATAGTGATGCTTCCTAAAGCTAATGAAAACTGACCTTTTCCAGTCCTGTGGCCACTGCTTAGTTTTCCAAATTTGCTGGCATATTGAGTGCAGCACTTTCACAGCATCATCTTTGAGGATCTGAAATAGCTCAGCTGGAATTCCATCACCTCCACTTCCTTGGTTCATAGTGATGCTTCCTAAAGCCTACTTGTCTTTGCATTCCAGTGTGTCTGGCTCTAGGTGAGTGATCACATCATTGTGGTCATCTGGGTCATTAAGATCTGTTTTGTATAGTTCTTCTGTGTATTCTTGCCACCTCTTCTTTATGTCTTCTGCTTCTGTTAGGTCCATACCATCTCTATACTTTATTGTGCCCATCTTTGTAGCGAATATTCCCTTGGTATCTCTAATTTTCTTTAAGTGAGCTCTAGTCTTTCCCATTCCATTGTTTTCCTCTATTTCTTTGCATTGTTCTCTTAGGAAGGTTTTCTTATTTCTCCTTTGTCTTTAGCTTCTTTTCTCAGCTATTTTTAAGGCCTCAGACAACCATTTTGCCTTTTTGCATTTCTTTTCCTTGGGGATTATTTTGAGCATTGCCTCCTGTACAGCATTACAAACCTCTGTCCATAGTTTTTCAGGTACTCTGTCTATAAGATCTAATCCCTTCAGTCTATTTATCACTTCTGCTGTATAAGGGATTTGATTTAGGTCATACCTGAATGGTCTAGTGGTTTTCCCTACTTTCTTCAACTGAAGTCTCAAGAAAATAAAAAGTTCATGTTTTGTGGAAAAAAAAAAAAAAGTTCACAATCTGTGCCACAGTCAGCTCCTAATCTTGTTTTTGCTGACTGTATAGAGCTTCTCTTCAACTGCAAAGAATATAATCAATCTGATTTTGGTATTGACCATCTTGTTATGTCCATGTGTAGAGTCATCTCTTGTGTTGTTGGAAGAGGATGTTTGCTATGACCAGTACACTCTCAGCCTTTTCCTTCCTTCATTTGTATTCCAAGGCATAACTTGCCTGTTACTCTAGGTATCTCTTGACTTTTTGCATTCCAATCCTCTATGATGAAAAGGACATGTTTTTTTTGGTGTTAATTCTAGAAGGTCTTATAGATCTTCATAGAACCATTCAACTTCTCTGCTTCTTTGGCATTAGTGGTTGGGGCTTAGACTTGGATTACTGTGATATTGAATGGTTTGTCTTGGAAACAAACCAAGATTATTCTGTCATTTTTGAGATTGCACCTGAGTAATGTGTTTCAGACTCTTTTGTTGACTATGAGGGCTGCTCCACTTTTTCTAAGAGATTCTTGCCCACAGTAGTAGATATAATGGTCATCTGAATTAAATTTGGCCATTTTCATTCATTTTAATTCACTGATTCCTAAAATGTTGATGTTTATTCTTGCCATCTCATATTTGACCACTTCCAATTTGCCTTGATTCATGGACCTAACATCCCAAGTTCCTATGCAATATTGTTCTTTATAGCATCAGACTTTACTTTCACCAACAGACACACCCACAGCTGGGCATTGTTTCCTCTTTAGCTCAGCTTCTTCATTCTTTCTGGAGCTGTTTCTCCACCCTTCTCCAGTAGCATATTGGACACCTACCAGCCTGGGGAGTTCATCTTTTAACCTTTTCATTCTGTTCATGGGGTTCTCAAGGCAAGAATGCTGAAGTGGTTTGACATTCCCTTCTCCAGTGGACCATGTTTTGTCAGAACTCTCCACCATGATTCATCTATCTCGGGTGGCCCTACATGGAATGGCTCATAGTTTATTGAGTTCGACTAGGCTGTGATACGGGGAAGGCAATGGCACCCCGCCCCAGTACTCTTGCCTGGAAAATCCAATGGATGGAGTAGCCTGGTGGGCTGCAGTCCATGGGGTCGCTAAC
>SJYX01003232.1:141133-156401 GCA_006410675.1 Oreotragus oreotragus
CGGGGAAGGCAATGGCACCCCACCCCAGTACTCTTGCCTGGAAAATCCAATGGACGGAGTAGCCTGGTGGGCTGCAGTCCATGGGGTCGCTAACAGTCGGACAGACTGAGCGACTTCACTTTCACTTTTCTCTTTCATGCATTGGAGAAGGAAATGGCAACCCACTCCAGTATTCTTGCCTGGAGAATCCCAGGGATGGGGGAGCCTGGTGGGCTGCCGTCTATGGGGTCACACAGAGTCGGACATGACTGAAGTGACTTAGCAGCAGCAGGCTGTGATCCAAATATCAGTTTCGTTAGTTTTCTGTGATTGTGGTTCTCATTTTGTTTGCCCTCTGATGGTTGATGATAAGAGTCTTCTGTAAGCTTCCTGATGGAAAGGGCAGACTGGGGGGAAAACTGGATCTTGCTCTTGTGGGCAAGGCCATGGTCAGTAAATCTTAATCCAGTTTTCTGCTGATGGGTGTGGCTGTGTTCCTTCCGTGTAGTTTGGCCTGCCAGTATACCTCCCAGGATTGCTGCAGCCAGTGTTTCTGACCCTGTGGCAGGTCACTGTTGACCCACACCTCCACTGGAGACCCCTGAACACTCACAGCAAGTCTGACTAAATCTCTCGTGGAGCCACTGCTCCTTTCTTCTGGGTCCTGGTGTGCACAAAGTTTTGTTCATGCATCCAAGAGTCTCAGTTGCCCCCGTCCTGTGGAAGTTCTATAATCCTGTCCCGCTGGCCTTCAAAGTCAGATTCCCTGGGGGCTCTCAATATTTATGCCAGGTGCCCAGGTTGGGAAATCTGCTGTGTGCCCTGTAACTTTCTCAGCTGTGCAAGAACGTCTTTGGTGTAATTCTCCAGTCTGTGGGTCGCCTGCTCGGTGGCTATATCGTGGGGATGATGGTGACCTCCTCCAAGAGGACTTATGCCGTACCTCCCAGGTTTGCTGCTGCCAGAGCCCCTGTCTCTGAGACAGGCCGCTGCTGACCCATGCCTCTGCAGGAGACACTCAACACTCAAAGGCAGGTTTGGCTGTCTCTTGTGGGGGTCGCTACTCATACGGCACCATGAAGCAGTGGCTGCAGCTACGGCGGCCACTGTACCCTTAGACTGAGGACTGGGGTGGGGAGAATAGGTGCTCAGCACTCAGTGGAGCTTCTGTTGCCACAGACGCAAGACCCAGACTGCTAACTGGGAGTGGAAAAGGTCACCTTTGTGCACACAAGCCCCCTCCTTCTGTTTAAAGTGCAGCGTGTTTTAATGGAGAGGGCAGCGGAGCCTGCTTTTATCAGCTTTTGGACCAATCTCTGCACCAAGTAGCAAAGCCTTCTTTTCAGAGCCCTGGGCTATTATATTTACTTAATTGGAATACAGTAGTTTTTGGTGCCTGCTAGAGCAGCAGGTATGAGTCATCTCCAACCCAAGCAGCGAGGAAGGCTGATTCTGAGAAGACAGTGGGAGAGTCTGGAGAGTGACTCTGGGGATTGCTGGTGCTCTTCCTGTGTTATCAAAGGGACTGAGTGGCAGCATCAGATGCTGGACGTCTGTGCCCTGCTTGGAACCTCACCCTGGGAGTCGTCATCCCTCCCAGGCCTTCACCTCACTGACAGAGGTGCATGCTCCTGGTAACTTCGCCCATGAAGGAGATCTGGATTAGGTTTGGTCATGCTCCCTCTCTTAAGCTTCTGGCCTTTTGTTCTTTAGAGACTGGGGGCATTGTGTGCGTTTGTGTGCGTACTCGGTCAGGTCTGACTCTTTGCCACCCTATGGATGGTAGCCCGCTAGGTTCCTCTTTCCATGGGATTTCCAAGGCAAGAATAGAAGAGGTTGCCATTTCCTCCTCCAGGGCATCTTCCCGACCCAGGGATGGAGCCCATGTTTGCATCTCCTGCATTGGCAGGTGGATTCTTTACCACTGAGCCCGTTACAAATCCCCTGGGGACATTGAGAAGGAGCTTATTAGGTTCCTGTGATTTGTTCATATCATTTCCCTTAAACAATATTTCCTGAGGTGCATCCTCCAGAGCTCCAGTTCTGAGAGGTTAGAGTGGTACTAAGGAAAAGGGGGTGGACCTGGGAAATGATTGTTTTGCGTTAGTCTGTGTTCTCTCACTTCAACTTGAAGATCTTAGTGAAGTCCTCCCAGGAGATGCGGTGAGAATGGAGCTTTGGAGGATTGTGACAAAGAGTCAAAAAGTGAGTAGAATTTAGAGAGGGAGAGGGGTTATACTGTGGAGATTTGGGTGACATGACAATGTGGACTATAAGATGAATTTAGTTTTCTTCCCTTTGCTGGAGAGAGAGGCAAGCAGCTAGAGGTGGGAAAAGGGGACTGTTCTTGGACTCTGTTGCCATAGTGTAGCTATGACATGGTCAGGGCCTGATGCAGGCTGGCAGCAATGGGGATAGAAAAGAGAAGTTAGATGTAAGGAAATTATAAAACTATGGGAGGTGTGCCAGTGGGATGATCACCATTGTGGGGACAATGATCATCATCATCAGCAGCAGCGATGGTGTGTTAACAGCAGCTAAAATCTGAGCCCTCACCATGTGCTATGCACTGTGCTGAGGGAACGCAGTCCATGGAATGTCTCATGAAATCCTCCCAAGGATACTAAGAGGCAACGTGTGTATTTTACTGATTAAGAAATGGAGATTTATAGAGGTGAAGTTGTGTAAATAACCTAGAGCTAGTAAGTGGTTCATCTCACTTTGAACCTCTGCAGAGCCACAGAGAGGAGTGATCAAGGAGGGTGAGTTCACCTGCCCAGAGAGACTGCGTAGACATGATGCTCAGAAGGAGCAGGTGGCTGCCTCCCTTTTGCATATTATGGGCTGATAATGCAACCGATAATGCCAATTTCACCACGAAGGAGATGAGTTTAGTCCTCCCATTACCTTGAAGGTTGTTGGTGGAGGCAGAGGTGTGGGATTTGAGAAAAAGAGTGGCCTGGCTGATGTGGAAGTCAAATTAAATGTGACAAGTCTGACTAAGAGGGCCCCCAACCCAGTGCTCTAGGGGCTTTGAATAGGTCCAGTGCTTATTATATTAATTTCAATCTAATATTTACTCAAAGAAAACAAGTGATAAAATCACTTGCCCCATCATTTTGAAATGGGTGTCAAAATCCTATTAAAAATCTGAGGATGACTGAAGACTCTGCGGCTGGGAGGAAAAACACTTTCTAGTTTTTGTAAAATAACTATGGGACATGTCAAGTATTTGCTTCCCCTTGCAGTTGGAATGATACTTCAGTATCCCCTGTGGTTGGACTGGGGAGGGGGAGGAGGCATTTGTATAATTTAAAAAATAAATTATGATGCCAAATATTCTTCACAACAATTTGAGTTAGTTTCTGAGCCGGTCTACAGAGGCTGTTAGAATGCGAGATTACAGCAGAAAACCAATTTCAATATAAGCCTATGGAGATCCCATTACAATATAAAAATGAAATGTTGCCAATACATGTTATACACTACACCCAGAAATAGAAAGCAATACAAAATCCCTCATGCCTGTATGATATTTTGGTTCAGACATCCATCCACTGATTGAGCAGCATTTTCTAATAGGAAGCTGACACAGCATCCTCACCTCAAATTGTGGTTGTTATCATCCCACAGATGATGTTTTATTTAAATGGATTATCCTTTAAGTCACCTGGGGAAATGGCACAGAAACGGAATTCCAAGTCTTGGGCCATAACTAGACAACTCAAGGATATTAACCAAGAGATTCATGCACTCAGCATGTCGAGGACACTAGTGACTCTCAACCCGACTGTACATGAAGATCACCTGGGAAGTTTGAAAAAAATAATTCTGCCTGGGTTCACGTCCAGAAACTGTTTAATCAGTTTGCTGGTGGTGTGCAACACTGATTTACATAAACCCCAAAAGCTGGCTTCAGTAGGGACTGCCATGTGTGCCACCAAAAATATTGGGAGCTCTGCCAACTGGAACAAAAACTGCCTGCAAATAGGTACAATAATATATGCCACTTTCTCTCTCACCTCAGCTGCTGTATCACTTTAGAAGTTTGGTGGAGGGAATGTTGAGGCTTGGTGGGGTAGAGTTGGGAACATTTCAGGTGACCTTGGGGAGCTTGGATTTCCAGCTGCTTGCACATTGAACTATTACTGAGGTAGATACTGGGTAGTCAAGCTCAATTCAGTACCTAAGTCTAAATTATAGGTGGGTGACAGGATTTTGTGTCTATTCAGGTATCCATTCTATTTCCAACTTTGAAGGACCAGGAATGAGCATAAGATCTAAATTTGCCAAATTGAAAGGGCTTTCTATTTCTTCTTTACCTCCTATGACCAATATTAGCAAGCAAATATACTACTACTGGTAACAGTCAATGCTAACTTGAAACCCTGAAGGGAATCAGACTGAGGAGGAAGGTATACCCAGGAAGGCAGAGTGGTGAGAAGGAAAGAACCTGGATCTTTGACGACATTGAGTGGCTGACCTGGGTGCCCGGCACTTACTCTGTTTGGGGGCCTGTTTAAGCTGATTTCAGTAGTGGAAAGTGAAAGTCGCTCAGTCATGTCTGATTCTTTGTGACCCCAAGACTATACCGTCCATGGAATTCTCCAGGCCAGAATACTGGGGTGGGTAGCCTTTCCATTCTCCAGGGGATCTTCCCAACCCAGGGATCATACCCACGTCTTCCACATAGAAGGTGGATTCTTTACCAGCTGAACCACAAGGGAAGCCCAAGAATACTGCAGTGGGTAGCCTATCCCTTCTCCAGTGGATCTCTGCAACCCAGGAATTGAACTGGGGTCTCCTTCATTGCAGGTGGATTGTTTACCAACTGAGCTATCAGGGAAGCCTGATAAATGCATAATTTAAATTATGTGTAATACAAAGTAAATGTATAATTTACTTTGAGTAAATTATGCATAATTAGTGAATTATTTCAAATGGACAGAAAGAAGCGAGCATTCCAGTTAGAATTAGGAATCCCACTATGACATTAACTCAAAGATCTTACACCAAGGGAAACCTGCCTGAACCTCAGTTTCCTCTTTTTGTAAAGCCTGGGATCTGAACATGATCTATGATTCTTTCAACAGTATCAGTGTATGCTTAAGAATTTTATTTGTTTCTCAGTTATTGCTGATAAAAAATTTTCTTTTTTTAATGTATCTTCTGTTTGTAACCTAGCAATTTAAAATTTCTGTGGACAGTTATTCCCAAGTGAAATTTCCATACATCTTCATTGATTTGTTTTGGTTTTGGGGTATAAGTGTCAGTCTAGTCTTTGGTTTCTACTTTGGCTTTACTTTCTGTCTTGGACTTGGTTTGTTTTTCTACAGTAGTCTTCTGTCTGGCTATGAAATGGTGTTATACATGGAGACACGATTATATATGTTTATATGTGTTCACATGGAGCTCCTCAAGCAATGAGTGACATGTTCAGAAAAAATTATCTAACAGAATGGTGGAGATACAGGCAGAGTGCCAGGGATTTTGCTCACTTTGAGTCCTGAATTATTGACTCTAATTGTCCTTCAGTGCCTATCTGTGTATATACCAATATCCAAAGAGGTTCATTATTAATATCTTGAGCTTTACAGAGACTTTTATCTTTCAATAAATTTTTAAAAAAATTGAAGTATAGTTGATTTACAGTGTTGTGTTTTGGGTATGCAGCAAAGTGATTCAGTTATATATCTATGTCTATATATGTCTGTCTGTCTATATACTTTCTCAGATCCTTTTCCATTAAGGGTTATTATAAGATAACGAATACAGTTTGCTGTGCTATGCAGTAGACTGTTTTATTTATCTATTTTATATATTGTTGTGTGTATCTTTTAATCTCAAACTCCTAATTTATCCTTCCCCCAACTCTTTCCTTTTGGTAATGATAAATTTGTTTTCTTTGTCTGTGAGTCTGCTTCTGTTTTGTAAATAAGTTCATTTGTATCTTAAACATGCCACATATAAGCATTATCATATAATACTTGTCTTTGGCTTCATTTAGTATGACAATCTCTAGGTCATCCATGTTGCTGCTAATGGCATTATTTCATTCTTTCTTATGGCTTATATTCCATTGTATATGTGTACCACAAATCCTTTTGAGCTTACATTCTGAAATGAAAATTGTGTAAAATTTACTGTATGTACCCACCTACGGAACAAAATTTGAAAGTGTACTGTGTGTCTTGATGTCAGTCTTTAATTTTTCTCCTGAAAACTGAGGTTCCCTAGCCCTCATGCTCATGGCAGCAAATTCACAGCTCATCTGGTCTCCACCTTTTCCTGTTTCCCACATTGCTCTTGTCCTGATGACTCGGTTGCTGCTGCTGCTGCTTTCCTCCTCTCCTCCCTCGGCTACCCTTCTTTCAACAGTTAGTGAGTCCCTGTTATGTGCCAGGTGCTGTGCTGGGAAGTGAATATACAAAATTGCTCCCTATCTGAGGGGGGAAAACAAACACAACAACAAATGATTAAAAAGAATGTAATGATGTCCATATAGAGGCAGGGGGAAAACTGCCTCTTTGGTAAGATACATTTTGTCAAGAAATGACATGGTAATGAATTTTTGAACCAAGTAAAGATTTATACTGTGATCTTTCGCATATAAAAGGCATATCTAGCATGTGAGTGGTAAAAACTTAGTGTATATGAGACTCACTATAATATACTAATGCCATCTTCCATTTCATCCATAGCTTTGTGAAACGGTAGGGTGTGATTCTGTGGGATCTGAGAGCAGAACAAGTCTCCAGCAAGGCACACCGGAAGGCGACTTGGTTTGTGGTTACACGTGGTCACTGTGCTTTAGTCCCAGTGTGGTTCTTGCTTATAAGGTCTTTAGAAAGAACTTCTTTTCTAACATTATCAACTTGCCTCTCACTCACCCTCTACGAACATCTCACAAACCACCAAAAAAGTAGCCTTGATTGTAGATCAAAATTACCATCTTATGCCAGTCTAGGGAAAAACAGAAACTTTTTACAAAAGTTTTTCTCAGGTAAACTCTTCTGCAGGGCAGTTAATGGCTCTTATATTGACAACTCTTACTCACTTGTAAGCATATGGTCTTTATGGTAGGGCTGCCCAGTAATTTAAATATTGCCCAACACAGAGTCTAATCATGTAGCAGATGCACAGATGGTGCTGGAATGAACACACGGGTGGGCCCTGAAGTTAACTTTCCTGATTTTCTGTTGCATTTTAATGTTTTGTGACTTACTGACAATGAATTTGATTAGAGTGGAAATCTGCTCGGTAGTTTTCAGATTACGTGAGCTATGGGTCTGGTAACTTCAGAGTGAGTGTGTTGTCTGGTTAGTTTTGGTTTTAAAAGCTTGTCTTTGAGTAATGCTTTAGAAAATTTAAAACCTTCCCATGCCAGGTAATTGAATACCAAGAGTAGCTGACACTGTATCAAGAGACTTAGACAATGAGGAGATTTATTTAGACCATTACAGTGAAATGTAAATAAATGCAAGTATTATTCCCCCCAAACAAAGAACACTGTGTCTAGGATTTTGGTGTTTTTATTACAGTTTTAGATTTTAATAACTAGTTATATGGGCAAACACAGGTAATCTATCTGGACTCATGTTTTTCATCTGTAAAATAAGAGTTGCACTAAACTAGAGTCTTTTCCTGGACTTCCCAATGCTAAAGAATCTGCCTGCCAGTGTAGGAGATGCAGATGTGATCCTTGGGTTGGGAAGATCCCCTGGAGGAGGGCATGGTACCCTACTCCAGTTTTCTTGCCTGGAAAATCCCATGGACAGAGGAGCCTGGTGGGCTACAGTCCATAGCATCACAGAGAATCAGACACGACTTAGCGACTGAGCTTGCAGGCACACAGAGTGCCTTCCTGCCAAAAAATTTGAGAGTAGTCTTTAAATAAAATAGTAGGGGAAAAGATATAATATAAAAGTTATACAACTGGAACTGTAATTGAAGCAGGAATATCCAAGAATCTAGGACTCAGAAATGCAGATGCAAACTTACTAGGAAGCAAAGACAGCTTCCAGTGAGCGAGTGAGGACCATGGTTTCTTCTCTGTGCTGATGGTACAACAGCAGTGTAAACTTAGGTGATGTGTGGGAGGGTGAAGCTCCTCATTTAGAATGGCAGATCAGGGAACTATGTGTACAGGTGTGCTACCTGGACAGTAACGGCAAAATCCATCTGTGCTTGTTCCAAACTGAGTTTTTAGATGAGTCATTTAGTCTTCAGCATTCTGTCACCTTCAAACTATGAAATTCTGTCTCTAATCCTCCCAAGTACTGGAGGACACAGTGAAAACACCATCCTCTGAGATAATCATCTATTCCTCAAGTGGTGACAGCCTTGAAAAAACTTTCTCATTGTCAGAAACCAGCATAGAGCAGTTTTAAGCAAAGCCCCCAAAGTAATCCTGTTTGTGGGTGTTCTCATTAAACACTTGTTGTGACTTTCTTGATGTGGAGATGATTTTTCTCCCTGACTGGGGAAGTACTCATCTCTTCAGCACTTATTTAATATCTACCCTATGGCAGGCATGTGTTCAGTGCAAGAGATAAAAGCTAACTCTTCATCTTCAAGAAGTTAAGGTATAATACGGGAGGCTGCCACACAATCCAATTCCCATGCACTATGGTGAGCCCCTCTGAAGTCTGAACAGGATGCCGTGGGGAAGATGGACTTATAAACCAACTCAATCGAGCAGAAGGAGGGCTTCTCGAGGAGATGATGCCAGAATAAGCTGGGAGGGAGGCTAAGAAGAGGAAGGAAAGTTTTTCAGGCAGAGCACACAGCAACTGGGGAAGCATTGAGGCAAGAAACAGCGATCAGAGTTGAGGAGCTCAAGTATCTTGTGGTGGGTAGAGAACTGACCAGTATGCGTAGGCTGGAAACAGCTAGAGAGGTGGGCAGAGCCCCCATCCCATGCTGTGACGCAGGACTGCGCTTTGCTTTGAAGGCTGCGGAGAATCTGATGGAGTGAAAATAGGGAAGCAACAAAATGTAGATTCATCAGGAATATTAGGAAGCCTATTTGGTCAGCAATATAAATGATCAGTGGTGGTGGGATAATGGAGAAAGAGAGAAGGCATGCACTTAGAGGGTAGGGGTTCATTTACAAGACAGGTTCAGGGAAGAAGTGATCAACATCAGGTGAAAGGCCATAGCTTTTAATTATTCTGGAATCCTTTCATTTCTCAGTAAACCTTACTTGGTCATGGTGTGTGTGTGTGTGTATACACACACACACACAAACATGCATGTATGTGTGTGTGTGTGTTTTTCTGTGTATTTTTTAATGTTCCATTGGGTTCTATTTGCTAATATTACATTAGAAATTTTTGGAATTAGCAGGATACTTTGATTTCTTTTTATCTCTTTTCTATGCTTTGAAAGATTGGACATAATATCATGTTATTTGTTTCTTGAAGATTTGAAGCAAATGCATTTGGGGGGATTTGTTGTGGTCTCAGAAGAAAAATTTCAAATCTGTGATCATGAAAGAAATTAAGAATGCTCTTGGAATTCCCTGGTGGTCCAGTGATTAGAATTCTGTGCTTTCACTGCAGGGCCCTTGGGTTCAATCTCTTGTTGGGAAACTAAGATCCTATATGATGTGTGGTGTGGCAAAAAAGAAAAAAAAGAAAAAAAGAAAAAAAAGGAAGAATACTCTCAATTCTGATAATTTATAGCTTCTTAGAAACTATCCATTTCATCTAGAAATTCAATATTATTTTTACAGAGTTTCACAAAAGTACTCATGTGAAAGTGAAAGTTGCTCAGTCGTGTCCAACTCATTGTGACCCCATGGACTATACAGTCCATGGAATTCTCAAGGCCTTAGAATACTGGGGTGGGTTGCCAATCTCTTCTCCAGGGGATCTTCCCAACGCAGGAATCGAACTGGGATCTCCTGCACTGCAGGCTGATTCTTTACCAGCTGAGCTTACTAGGGAAGCCCATCACAAAAGTACTCATATCCTTGGCATATGAGTCATCGTTTCATTGTTGATTTCTCTCCATTCTCCGCTTCATTGTTGATTTTTTGTTTGTGCTTTCTCCTTTTTAATTTTTTGCTTATAGTAACTGCTGGTTTATCTCTATTACTTTCCCCTCTAAAAATCACCTTTTGGTGTGATTGATTAATTCTTTCTTCTGTTTTATAATCTATCAATTTCTGCTTTTTATTGGAAATAATTTGTTTCTGCTGCTTTCCTTACATTTTATTCTTTTAAAGTATTGAGTTGAATTCTTGTCTAGTGATATAAGTGCATAGACCTTTATATTTTCACTTGTGCAAGGCTTTCAGGGTTTATATTGAGTTTTATTAATGTAGTATTTTCAATGCTATTATTTGATAGATATTCTGAAACAGTGGAGTCAGAGAAATTATGATCATTATTGTCAAAGAATGAGTTATAACATCTCAGATGGGGGTTTTATTAGTTAATAATTTCTACTTTACATTATAACCAGAGATCGTGATCATTACTACTATTCCTGTTTGTTTTGTGATGCTTTTCTGGTGCCTACAATATGATCAACTTTTGTAAACTTTGTAACAAGTATTTGAGAACAGGTTTATTTGGTATTCACAGCTGAAGTTGTAAAAATGTTAATGTAATGAATTAGGCTCCAGATTCTTTATATCGTCACTCTTTTTGAGTATTTGACTTGTTTGGGGTTGAGAGAAACAAATGAAAATCCTCTTCTGTTTGGAAGAATTCCTTAAATTTCCTAGTTTTGGAAGCTTTATGTCCTCTTTTGTTTTAATTGTTGGAATGTAAAATAGAATAGTGGTTATTTCTTTACTGTAGATTGAAGTATCATAATAAAATACCCTTTTGTCTCGCTTAATGCTTATTGCCTGGAAGTCTGGTAAATACCTGACAAATAAAAAAAAAAGAAAAAATCTGAATTACTTGTAATTTTACTTTTTATAAGTATAAAATTTATATTTTATATGTATATCATTTTACTTTTAATATTTCTAATTATTAAATACAACTGGAGAATCTTTGAAGGATTTACAGTATTTCACATACGTGTACAGCATACATTACATCAGTAAGCCCTTTCAATACTGTTATGTTGTTGTTTTTCTGGTGCTCATGTTGTTTCCCAGTTTATACTATATGGTTATATCCTTTTTACTTTAGTTCTGTTGTTCTCCTACTTTTGATAATTTATAATCTGGATTTTAGTTCTTCTGGTGCTACTTTTATGACCATGAATGCTTTTTAAAAAAGCTAGATCTATTGATTCCTTGCTATGAAATATCAGGAAATTCATGTCCTTCTCCATCTCTACACCACCCCTATATCACTATCTTGAATTTTTAGTTTCTTTATTTTCATGACGTTAAAGTTCACAGCACATATTAAATGGTATAGGCTTCCGGTGGCTTCAGTGTTCAGCACCAGTTTTTAAATACCACAGCTTCCCCACTTCTGGCTCCTTACCGTGGTCCATCTTTTGGCTGGCTGGGGTTCCTTCTCTATCATTTTTCCCCGTAAGGGTCTATAGTTGTTGTATTCTGACTCATTGCATAGTTGCAAATGCATGACTAATGTTTGTATTCATGATTCATAACTAATTGGCTTGAAATTGTTGAAGCCATGGTTATTTTTCTCCAGTACTCTCTAAACATTGCTTTGGCATTGAGTATTTTGTGGATGAGTTATGCTAGCCCAGGATTTTTGTTATGATTTTATTTACATATACATATATAACATATGTATTATTGTACATATGTAACACATATTCTGTTTTGATTATTGCTCCCTTTCCCAAAGAACCTTTAATATCACAGATATATTTTATACTTATTTATATACGAGAGCCCTCTGGAGGACCACAAACTTATGTAAGACTTTTTCACCCCTCTTTTCTCAAGAACCAATTTTTGTCCCCTTGGGAATGACATCATCCCTATTAAGTATATATGTGCTAACCTGGTTCCCCCATGTCCTCTTGTAAATGACTTAATTGTTTTCAGTGTGCATAGTATTTTTTCTGCAGTTTTTCTTGGGACACAGTGTGATCTTCGCTACTGCAGATTTAGGGCTTTCTTTTTTCTTTGCCAATGTTTATTATATTTTTGAAAAATTTCTTGTGTTCGTTTGTTCCACTCCCTTGTTGAAAAATATCAGTCATATCTGTGTCAGATATCCCCTTCCATATTCCACATCTCTGATCTCCTAGCCTCTTTTTATTTTGTATTTTATTGCACAGTTGTCTTAAAAAGTTCAGGCCATAGCATTTCAGCTATATCTATGTTTTTGCTGCTTTTAATGCTTTTAATTTTTATAGTGGTTTATTATAGTCTCTTTCTGATGTTATCCCCCCTTTTCCTAATATGTGCATTTTCTGACTTTCTTTTGCCTCTTTTATTCCTTTCTTCTTTTTGATTTTCCACAGCATCTTTGCAACCATCATCCCTCAGATTTGGGGCTAACCTGCCTCTTCTCTTCATCTCCTAATAGGCAGGTCATCAGTCAGAAGATCGGTGTGAATTCATGGACTCCTCTGTAGCTCGTAGGTCTTTTGTTTAGTGATTTTGTACTTTTCTTGCTTAGTTGGGTATAATAAGTAGGTGCATATCTGCTTACTCTTTCTGATCTGTCTTCGACCTTGCCTGACCTCTAGCTGTTTTCAACACTGTAGTCCTAACTAGAGGAAGTGAAGACAGAAACAGTTCTCCTTCAACCCTTGTCCTTCTGTTTCTCAGTGTGCCAGTGTGTAACGAGCCCTCAGGATGGTCTGCTTGGTCTTGGCATGTTCTCATACTCATCCTTCCAGATAAAGCTGTGTCCTCCATGTCTCTCTCACTTAATTTCAGAGAAATCTCTATTCTTTTCCTTTTTTTAAAATTGAAGTATAGTTGATGTACAATATTATGTTAGATGCAAGTGTACAATGTAGTGATCCAGCATTTTTATAGATTGTACTCCGTTTAATGTTATTGCAAAACAATGTATCTTTATTGCTTATCTCTTTAATACATAGTCATTTGTATCTCTTCATCCCCTGTTCCTATCTTGCTCCTTCTTTCCCTCTCCTTGCTGGTAACTACTAGTTTGTTTTCTTTATCTGTGAATCTGTTTTGTTATGTTCACTTATATGTGGAATTGTGTAGATTCCACATATGTGAGAGCATGCAATATTTGTCTTTCTCTGATTTATTTCACTAAGCATAATACCCTCTAAGTCCACCCATGTGGTTGCAAATGGCAGAATTTCATTTTTTTCCTGTGGGTGAGTAATAGTCCGTTGCATTTATTATTGTTGTTTAGTCACTCAGTCATGTCTGACTCTCTGTGACTCCATGGACTGCAGCATGCCAGACTTCCCTGTCCTTCACTGTCTCCCAGAGTTTGCTCAAACTCATGTCCATTGAGTCGGTGATGCCATCCAACCATCTCATCCTCTGTTGTCCCCTTCTCCTACCATTTTCAATCTTTCCCAGCATCAGGGTCTTTTCCAAAGAGTCAGTTCTTTGCATCAGGTGGCCAAGTATTTGGTGCTTCAGTTTCAGCATCAGTCCTTCTAATGAATATTCAGGATTTATTTCCTTTAGGATTGACTGGTTTGATCTCCTTGTAGTCCAGGGGACTCTCAGGAGTCTTCTCCAACACCACAGTTCGAAGGCATCAATTACTCAATGCTCAGCCTTTTTTATTGTCCAGTTCTTGCATCCCTACATGACTAAGGGAAAAAGCATAGCTTTGATTATATGGATCTTTGTAGGCAAAGTAATGTCTCTGCTTTTTAATACACTGTCTAGGTTTGTCATAGATTTTCTTCCAAGGGGCAAGTCTCTGTTAATTTCATGGCTACAGTCACCATCCACAGTGATTTTGGAGCCCAAGAAAATAAAGTGTGTCATTGTTTCCATTGTTTCCCCATCTATGTATGTGCTGTGAAGTGATGGGACCTGATGCCATGATCTTTGTCTTTTGAATGTTGAGTTTTAAGCCAGCTCCGCTGGAGCTGAGCTCCATCATTTCCAGCTGAATTCCAGCGGAGATGATGGAACTGCATATACATACCACAACTTTTTTATCTATTCATCTGTTGATGAAGACTTAGCTTGCTTCCATATCTTGGCAATTGTAAATATGAGCAATTGCTTCTATGAACATTGGAGGGCTTGTATCTTTTTGAAAATAGTGTTTTATTTTCTTCAAATATTTGCTCAGGAGTGGAGTTGCTAAATCATGTGGTAGTTCTATTTTTAGGTTTTTGGGGAATCTCCATAGTGTCTGCACCACTTTCATTCCCACCAACAGTGTACAAGTGTTTCCTTTTCTCCACATCCTTGCCAACATTTGTATTTGTGTTCTTCTTGATGATACCATTCTGATAGATGTGAGGTGATATGTCATTGTGGTTTTTACAGAGTAATCTTCACTCTTATCAAGACCTAGGAGGTATGCGTCAGTTTTTGCTACCTCTAGTTTAGGCCCCAAATTTGCTGTATTTTGGCAATATTCTTTACTGTGACTTAGGGTTTTAGCCATTTCTTATTTTCATTTTCAGTGGAATTTTCTTTAGTTTTTATCCTCTTTATATCTGTGGCTTTCTGTGAAGGAAGAAGAGTAAACATAGCCTTATCTCCCATCCTAAACTCATGATTATACACGTCCCCCAATAGATACAGCTCACACTCCCTGTCCAGAGTTGTGTCTAGGATCAGGAAATAGGCCACCAGTTATAAAACATGTCAAGGTTTTATAGTCAATATTTTGTAATAACTGTAAATGGGATATAACCCTTAAAAATTATGAATCACTATATTGTGTACCTGAAAGTTATAAAATATTACACATCAACTGTTCTTCAATAAAAATATTTAAACACAGGTAAAGCACTCTTAGGAATGTATTTGAGATAGTTAAAGTGAAAATGTTACACTGCTAATGAAAAATAGAATTTGAAGTGAAAGGGTGAGAAATAAGGGTGAAGAGGCACAGAGAAAAGAAGCTGGGAGATTTCTGTCACGTTTCTGACAGGGTGGCTGTTGCAAATCAGCATTGAAATTAAGCTTCCTGGTATCCAGCACTGGAGAGGATAACCACAATGGCTGATTCACTTTCAGTTCAGTGCAGTTCAGTCGCTCAGTCGTGTCCGACTCTTTGCGACCCCATGAATCGCAGCATGCCAGGCCTCCCTGTCCATCACCATCTCCCGGAGTTCACTCAGGCTCACGTCCATCGAGTCGGTGATGCCATCCAGCCATCTCATCCTCGGTCGTCCCCTTCTCCTCCCGCCCCCAATCCCTCCCAGCATCAGA
>SJYX01003232.1:159481-189679 GCA_006410675.1 Oreotragus oreotragus
TGAAGATCTTTTCTGTACAGTTCTTCTGTGTATTCTTGCCACCTCTTCTTAATATCTTCTGCTTCTGTTAGGTCCATACCATTTCTATCCTTTATCGAGCCCATCTTTGCATGAAATGTTCCCTTGGTATCTCCAATTCTCTTGAAGAGATCTCTAGTCTTTCCCATTCTGTTGTTTTCCTCTATCTCTTTGCATTGATTGCTGAAGAAGGCTTTCTTATCTCTTCTTGCTATTCTTTGGAACTCTGCATTCAGATGCTTGTATCTTTCCTTTTCTCCTTTGCTTTTCGCCTCTCTTCTTTTCAGTGCTATTTGTAAGGCTTCTCCAGACAGCCATTTTGCTTTTTTGCATTTTTTTCCCATGGGGATGGTCTTGATCCCTGTCTCCTGTACAGTGTCACGAACCTCATTCCATAGTTCATCAGGAACTCTATCTATCAGATCTAGGCCCTTAAATCTATTTCTCACTTTCACTGTATAATCATAAGGGGTTTGATTTAGGTCATAGCTGAATGGTCTAGCGGTTTTCCCTACTTTCTTCAATTTGAGTCCTAATTTGGCAATAAGGAGTTCATGATCTGAGCCACAGTCAGCTCCTGGTCTTGTTTTTGTTGACTGTATAGAGCTTCTCCATCTTTGGCTGCAAAGAATATAATCAATCTGATTTCTGTGTTGACCATCTGGTGATGTCCATGTGTAGAGTCTTCTCTTGTGTTGCTGGAAAAGGGTGTTTGCTATGACCACTTTATTTTACTTTATTGAAGTATAGTTTAATTCACTTGTAATAGCTTGTAAAAGGGAAGCATATAATCCATCAACCATTTTCCTGGCTGAAAAAAATTCATAGAAACAATTTGTTCAATGGATGTCTGTTGTTCAGTGTATCACTACATATCACTTACATGTTTTAAACCGCACAGAGGTAGGTTATGCTCCTGTTTGGATGAAAGGAGCTAGGGAGACACATATGGCTGATTACCAACAGTGAGGATCAAAATTGAATCTGCCTTATGCATGAGCTTACTGGTTCTGGATCTTCTTACTGTACTTACACCTAGACCTGCATTCTTGCCAATATTGATTCCCGAGGCCTTATTAATTCTCCTGTTTTCTTTTCTCCTGGTTCCCAAACTTTCTACTTGCTCCAGATAATGAGAACCTCTTAGCTTTACCACTGCCTGGTATTTCCTGGGCCCTTGGTTCGAGCCATTTGCTTGAAATACTGGTGTCTGATGTCATATCTGAGTCTCCTTACATAGAAGCTCAAAGGGTCAGGTCAGCCCTTCAGTAAATGGTGGAAATAATCATGGTTGAGAGTGGCTTCTGGAGAAGAGTGCTGAGATGTGCCATGCAGAGCCCCTATCAGACGTGAAGGATCATCCCCGCAGCTGCTGAGAGGGCTGATGGAAGCAGGACCTCAGCTCTGTCTCCTACCATCTTGGCTGAAGGTGATGCCCCTTCCCAGGCTGGCTACGTTCAATGACTGCTCTTCATGGGGATATGAAAGCCTGGATCTTTTCCCCTGCAGGATTCAGACCTCCCTGCAGGGTGGGCAGAGACCTTTATTGAAACTAGATTGCAGCCAACTTCTCCCTCCACTCCAATCTGGCTTTCTTTCCTTTTCTTCCCCAAGTACACTGACTAACAACCCTCCTGCTCACCAATTCCCATCAAGGGGTCTACTTCCTGTGCAGTGCAAAAGGGAACACCTTCTTAAACCAGCTCAGGCCACTGCATCATCATGATCAGAACAAAATGTAATTGACCCACATGCCATAGTATTAACTAATAGGAACTTGTAGAACCAGGAAGGATACACAGGATAGTAAAAAGGGGTTGAAATTCTAGGGGGGAAGAGAGCGGATTAAAGGGGTGGGAAAGAAGTGAAAGAGGATAAGCAAGGATACTGGTGTGCTTACATCTCTCCTCAAGATACAAGTTTGGGGAAGTTAGACATTGAAGGAACATCTGAAAACCACTCCAAATTCTCCCAACACAGTACCACCTAAACAAGGAACACTGCAAACATCCAAAAGACTCCTAATCTCAAACCTTTAAAATGCTTCTCCACCCTTCCCATTTGATCCTTACAGTCTGAAGTGGTGCCACCTTCATCTCATGGAAGGAGACAAGTGAACTCTTCAGAGAGCTTAGGTGACATGTCCAAGGCTACCCAGCAGAGCCGAGGGCAGCAGGGCCCAAGACCAGTGGTTCTGCCATGTCCATTTCCTATGCAATGGTGGGGCTCAGATGGCTAACACAGGCTTCCGTGGTGGGTCAAATGATAAAGAATCTGCCTGCAATGTGGGAGACCCAGGTTCCATCTCTGTGTTGGGAAAATCCCCTGGGGAAGGGAATGACAACCCACGCTAGTATTCTTGCCTGGACAGTCCCATGGACAGAGGAGCCTGGCAGGCTACAGTCCATGGGGTTGCAAAGAGTTGGACGTGACTGAAATGACTGACAGCCAACAGCTGGCATTTACTCATGCAAACTAATCTCTTTAAAGTTGCTCATCGTTGGAGTTATTCACACACCTTGAGCAAAACACTCTGGGGTGTCTGGCCTGCATGAGGGAACTGCAAAAATAATGGTAAACAAGTTAGAGTCGGTGAGAGAAACTCCGATCCTCTCAGCAGCCGCCTTCTACTCTCCGCAGGTGTAAATACTACTGCACAAATCCCTTTAGTGTGTGGAGTTAGAGGCCTATTTATTTTTACAGTTAAAAAAATAAAGGCTTTCTGAAATCTTGCTTGGGGTTTCAGAGCTTCCTGCTATGCCTGTGGGCACCCTAGTGTTGGTGTATATATGCACAGAGCTTGTCCCCTGAAGTTTCCATGGGGTCAACATGAGGTTTATTTTTGTGTGTGTGTGTGTGAGTTGAAGCAGCATTGAGCAGATTAGAACCAGTTCCTGGAAGACCATCTCATAGAGAGTTGTGGCTTAGCTCTTAAGGGACTCTGTGCTATGAGTCTTGCTACTGAATAGTTTGAAACAAAAATAGATCAAGGAGCTGGAGAAAGTCTCCCGCTGTCTTTGCCCTGGCTGCCCATCCCTGCTCATTCTGGTCTCTGCCAGCACACCCTCGCTGCCTGCACTGGCTGGTGGTGGACTCCCAGGGTGCGGGCATAGTCCTTGTTCCCTTTGTGACTCCCTTAAGCCCTATGGTTGAATGGATGATTTTTTTTTGCATACATAATTAAATAAGCAAATCTCTAAGAATACCAATAGGAGAAAAAATGAGCGTGTTTCTCCTTCCTCCCTTCCTGAAAAGCCCCCTACCCATGCACTGGATGGGCTGGGTAGCTACACCTCCCCCTCTAAGCCTGATTCAGCAGTGGCTTTTATAAAGCTTTTCTGGTATGTGAGATGTTTCCCTAAAACAAAACAGTAACCAATGATCTTTTCTTTCTTTTTAAAGTCTCCGTTTTATTCTGGTATTTTCTTTCTAATAAGAGGTAGTGGAATCATTCATTCCATACTGTACCTGTGGAAGAATGCTATGGGGTATAGGAATGCTTTGTGGAAGGTAGAAGATAAAGTGGATTAAATACAGTTCATCTGTGCTGGCATATATTTCTCTGTGGGGAATTCTTTTTTAAGAATGACTAATGCAAGAACACTGGAGTGGGTTGCCATTTCCTTCTCCAATGCATGAAAGTGAAAAGTAAAACTGAAGTCACTCAGTCGTGTCTCACTCTTAGAAACCCCATGGACTGCAACCTACCAGGCTCCTTCGTCCATGGGATTTTCCAGGCAAGAGTACTGGAGTGGGTTGCCATTGCCTTCTCTGAATGCAAAATGAAGTTGTGGGTGATGGTTGGGGAAAATCAGTCAAGAGCCAGTGACTTTATCTAGTTTTGTTTTCAAAAGAACACAAAAAATTTTTACTTGCATATTTTAAAATTAAGAACAGGATAAAATACTATTCTATCCAACTGAGTAATTATAGTTACAATTGAAAAAGAAAGTGGGGTAGTATTGGAGGCAAAGTGTTGGAGGAGACACGCAGGGTGAGGAATCATGTATGTTTTAGAGATTACAATTAAAATGGTCATGATTATGCTGCAGTGTACTAGGTAAGGGTATTTAAAAATATTTTTATTGAAATATAGTTGATTTACAATGTGTTAGTTTCAGGTGTACAGCAAAGTGGTTCTGTTATGTATATATACATATATATATATATTCTTTTTTAGTTTCTTTTCCTTTACATAGATTATTGCAAGATATTAAGTATAGTTCCCTCTGCTATACAATAAGTCCTTATTGGTTATCTTTTTGCCCAAGTTTGCCTTCTTAAGAGGGAGGCCTGAGGAGCAGGAACCAGCATCTTTCTAACCAGTTAGATCAACCGAGTCAAACTTTATCGTCAAAGGCGTGACAGATGTTTCTTCTGGATCTTTCCTTCACTGCATTTGCACAGAGGTTAACTTCCACAGAACAAAACATGCAATCCTCTTACCACATGCAGTTCCGTTGGTGTACTGTGCAGTGTTTTGGATCAGACAGCTCCTGTGTGAGTGTGATTGTGTGTTGATTCTTTGAGTCTGATGGGAATGGTTTCAAAAAATGATTTCAGACTTAAGATAACCTGGGACAAAAAGCAGCAAAATAAACCTTCAAAAATATCCTCAGAGGATAGGGAGGACAAGCATAGTAGACCTAGATACGTGCCCCTTTTTGTTGTTGCTTAGCTGCTCCATCATGTCCAATTCTTTTGCAACCCTTGGACATAGCCCACCAGGCTCCTCTGTCCATAGGATTCTCCAGGCACAAATATTGGAGTGGGTTTCCATGTCCTCCTCCAGTGGATCTTTCCAGCCTAGGGATTGAACCCTCATCTCCTATGTCTCCTGCATTGGCAGGCAAATTCTTTACCTACTGAACCATCAGAGAAGGCTGTGTCCCTCTTTAGAGAAGGACATCTGCTCCCTCGTGGGCAGTGTGTTCAGCAAGAGGGCCTCTGGCTGTCTGCTGCTTTGGGATCTGTCTCAGCTACAGAGAGCTGCTCAGCAAGGCTGCTGCACCTCCTGGGACAGCCTGCAGTTGAGTGAGGTGGAGGGACAAAACCTTGCCATGTCAGTCCACCAGATAACTCATATTGGTGACACATACTCCCGAACTTCCTGCCAGCTTTCTGGAGACTTTGTTGGGTCTGCTTTGCAGTTCAACTGTTTCTGCTTCCATAGCTTTCCTATGATAGGTGTTGACTCTTAATAGATATCCTGTGTCCCAAACTCCAGCTAGAAGTTGGCTTTTGGAGAGCCCACTTTGTGATATTGTAGTTGATGATTGTTCCTGAGAAAACTGGCAGTGAGACTTGGATTTGGAGATGGTTTGCTGATACTCCCTGGCACTGAACACTCCATTACTTGTAGAAGGTGAAGCATAATGTGCAGTTCAGTGTGAAAACTTGTGTCAGTGGTAAATTGGGATGATGTCCAAGTGAAAGTGTGTTGAATGCATTGGCAAGTGTTTGAGATCCATGGAGGAAGTAGCTCTATGGGCAGTAGCATTGGGTGGCTATGGCTACTTGCCAGCCACAGCACAGTAAGATGACTAACACTTGAGGGCAAGGAAAAGATGGCTCTCATCTCCTGCAGGTGGAGGGCTGAGAAATTCACAGGTCAAACCCAGTATTTAAAAGTCAGAGTGCTTAACCTTCAAAGGTAGTTAAACACTCAATAAGGCAGCCATATTATGCTAAGGTCAGGGCCCAGGTTATGAAAATATAGACTGAGACACAGATATAGACTTTATGGATGTCCTGGAAGGTGTTTTTTTCTCCCCAGACTCCTCTCAGCATGCCTCAGTAAGAACTACCCTTCCCCCCACCCTCTCCATGCTGAAACTGAGAGCAGAGGCTTCTAGCCTAAAGGCTGCTTGTTCCCCACTCTGGGTCTGCCTCGCCTTCCTCCTGGCTCCTAGGCCTCCTGTAGGGTTAAGACACAGTATAATCCAGCCAGGCACAGCAGCCTAATCCTGCTGCCTCGCCCTTTTTCTCAAAGGTGTCTATTCCAGACCCCTCATCATCTTCTTAAGGAGGTCTGCTTCTGGAGAACATGTCCTGTGAAAGGCAGAGAAGCTTGAGGCAGTCACAAGATCATTTTTAAATGTCAGTGTGAAAGACTGGGGAGTGCAGCACAGGAGAGCACATGGATTACATTCTGACAAGATCTAATCCGGGAGGGTTGTTTTTAGGTAGGACCGCTTTGCCATCACCCTATCTGCTCCTTGCATCCCGCTTGACCCCCCAGCCCCAACTGCCAAATGTTCTCTCCCCGACATGTAAGGTCTTGCTCTTCTGAATGCCCCCACCATAGTGTGCTTCTTCCTGTATACCCAGATCTCTTGCTTTGGTTTCCTCCCCATATCAGAATTTATCTTTTTTTTTTTTTTTTGATGTGGACCATTCTTAAAATCTTCACTGAATTTGTTACTACACTGCTTCTGTTTTATGGTTTGGTTTTTTGGCCACAAATGGCATGTGGGATCTTAACTTTTGATCAGGGATGGAATCCATACCACCTGTCTTGGAAGGCAAAGTCTTAACCACTGGACCACCCAAGGAAATCCCTAAAAATTTATCTCTAATGTATAATACATATAGGCATGTTGTTTCTCCCACAAAATGTTTATTCTTTAACATTACAGCCAATCAGAATTCTTAAAAACTTACTTAGCAGTGTCATTGTTCCACCTGCCTTCAACTTTGTCATTTGTAAAGGCGTTCATCACACTGTCCCTGGAGCAAGTGTAAACTGATTATATTTGCCTTGCCTTCTTGGCCTGTCTCCATGACTTCCATGAGCCTCAGTTTTAAATAATAAGGATGATAATAGCTGTCTTTTACTAAGGACTTAGGGGTCTTCCCAGGTGGTGCTAGTTGTAAAGAACCTTCCTGTCAATGCAGGGGATGTAAAGAGATGTGGGATCCCTGGGTCGGGAAGATCCCCTGGAGAAGGAAATGGCAACCCATGCCAGTTTTCTTGCCTGGACAGAGGAGCCTGGTGGGCTACAGTCCATGGGGCTGCAAAGAGTTGGACGTTACTAAAGCGACTTAGTATACAGTGTCTGCCAGGTACTGTACTAACATTCTTTGTGGGTTAGCTCAGTAGCTCCTCGCCAAATTCCTATGTGGCAGGGAAATTGTAATTTCCATTTTATGGCCTTGATTCAGGTGTGAGTCCAAGATTTGAGATCTTGCTCCCCTAACAACTGTACCACATTGCCCAAATCTTTTTTGTGGCTTGTAGAGGCCCTATATAACATGGCCACAGCTTTTCTCTCTAGCCTCATTCCATCTCTGACCATTTCCCTACCTGAACTCACTGGGCTCTGTGATGCCTCCAGACCTTTCTCCCTGATATTTTCTAGAACTCCTTGCCATGGATCCTATATCCTGCTGCTCTCTCCTCACTTAAACTTTATTCATGCTTCCAGAATCCAGCTAGACATTGCTTCCAGTGTCAGCTCCTCTCACTATTCTCCAAACATCAAACATGGTTGGTGAGGGTGTGTGTGTGTGTTCCCTGTATCTGTCCTTATTGTGACACCTGTTTGCCATCCTCACTGGCCTGCAGGTTCCTTGAGTGGGGGGGGCACATCTTGCTCACTGCCAGTTCTGATAAAACCTGCCACAGAGTAGATACTTGAAAACAGTACTTGTGGTATAAATGAATGAATGAACCCCAAAGGAAATACATGAGGTAGGAATTTTATGGTGGTGGTATAGGTGTATGATGGTTAATCTTATGTGTCAACCTGACTGGGCTGAGTGATGCCCAAGTAACTAGTAAAACTATTGTGGGTTGTGTGTCTGGGAGGGTTTTTCTGCAAGAGATTATCGTTTGGACCAGTAGGCTTGAGTAAAGATGACCACTCTCATCAGTGTGAATGGGCATCATCTGATCTGTTGAAGTCCTGATAGAGAGAGGAAAGATGAATTGACTCTTCACTTAAGCAGGGACATTCATTCTCTTGTGCCCTTGGATATCAGCACTTCTGGTTCTTGGGTCTTAAGACTTGGACTGGGACTTACACCATTATTTACCTCCTCCACCTTGCCACCTCATTCCCAAGCTTGTGGATTGCAAATTATGAGACTTCTTGGCCTTTGCAGTTACATGCATCAATTTATATACATCATACATATATAGAGAGCATAAATAGTGCTTCCCTGGTGGCTCAGATGTTAAAGAATCTGCCTATAATGCAGGAGACCCAGGTTCGATCCCTGGGTCAGAAAGATCCCCTGGAGAAGGGAATGTCTACCCACTCCACTACTTTTACCTGGAGAATTCGGTAGCCAGAGCACCCTGGTGGGCTATAGTCCATTGGATCACAAAGAGTCAGACACTCCTGAGCGACTAACACTCATTTTCTTTCATTATATATGTGTGTGTGAAGTCATTTCAGTTGTGTCTGAAGTCATGATACTGGGAAAAATTGAGGGCAAGAGGAAAAGGGGGTGACAGAGAATGAGGTGGTTGGATGGCATCACTGACTCAATGGACATGAGTTTGAGCAAACTCAGGGAGATGGTGAAGGACAGAGAAACCTGGCATGCTTCTGGGGTCGCTAACAGTTGGACACGATTTAGCTACTGAACAGCAACAAATATGTATGTGTTGTTATACATATATATATACACATACATACAATATATATTATAATATATTACAATATACAATATATTATAATACTATACATTATATATATAACAATATATATTGTATATATACAATATATATTACTATATATATATATAGTATATATATACACACAATAAATTTTTCTTTTTTTGGATAGCCTTGTGATAATGTAACATAACAGTGAGAAAAGAAAAATGGGGGTTTGTGTACTGAGCTCCAACTATCTTGGCCCCACAGTTCACCTATGGACTTTCTTGTGTTTGGTGTTAAATTTTGGATCTAAGTCAGGTCCAGAGTCTGTTGTGCCATTTTGTTCCTGACCACGTGTGCCACCCAGGAGGATTTGAGCTGGCAGTATTCCAAGCCAGAAGAAGCCTGACAATTGCTTGTTGAAAGAAAATTGTTACCAGCTCTCTAGATATTTGCAGCCTGACAAATAAACTGTCTTCCTCAAAGAGTTTAGACACACTTAACTAAACACTGAATACCCAGATGGCCCATCACAAATGAAAAGGTGGTAAATAAGAAAAGCCCAGTGTAATCAATGTTTCTGTCTTCTAAACTACATAGAGAAAAATCCCAATCAATATTTGAGATAGTTCTTTTAAAACTAGGAAATGTTCAGAACAAGATTTGAGGAAGCCTGTATTCTAATTCAAAATGTTCCCATTTTTGCAATTCGTGAGATTTCCTCTGTAGCAAATGAGGAAAACTATTGTATATAAATTTTGACAGCTCTGGATAAAACTGAGTAAATACTAGAAAAACTTTTCAGTGTTTATCCCTCTACAAAACAATAAAGGAAAATAATAGCTAAAAGGCAGCAAGCAGAAAGCAGGCCTTGGTTTGGAGGGCATATGCATTTTTTTCAGTTAAAAAGAAATTGCCTCAATTAATTGCTCTTAGAAATAAGACATAATGATAATGTAAAAATAAAGATTGCTGGAAAGTATGGATATTTATTTTAAACCAGCTTGTTTAAAATGCCTTTAATGTGCAATATATTTTGCTGACTTAATATTTACCACACTAAGAAGTCAGATCTCTTCATGATCTCTTTTTTCCCACAGAGAAGGGAGGTTTTCTCTTTCCTGGTTGGGCTTTAGTAATTCAGAATTACTGGTCAAATATTTATCGAGTGCTCGTGATTTGACTGTTGCTGGTCCACTGTTTAGACTTTAATTCTGACCATGTCTCTGTTGCTTTCTCATGTGTGAAAGTGAAAGACGCTCAGTTGTGTCTAACTCTTTGCGACCCCATGGACTGTAGCCTGCCAGGTTCCTCTGTCCATGGAATTCTCCAGGCAAGAATATTGGAGTGGGTTGCCATGCCCTCCTTCAGGGGATCTTTCCAACCCAGGAATCAAACCGGAGTCCCCTGCATTGTAGACAGAGTCTTTACTAGCTGAGCTACCAGAGAAGCTTCTCATATGTAGAGAGTGGTTTCTACTGGTCTTGAGCAAGCTAAAAGCACATTTTCCCCATGGATATTGTCTCTGTCTGTCTGTGTTAACTCTGATGTTCTCATGATGTGTATAGTATGCCACTCTCTTAGGCCTCCGAATCCTCCCACCCACATCTTCACCCTCCCCAATCTTAGCACCCCAGTCCTCTAGATGCATCTGACCAGGCTGAATGGAAACTCAGGGCACAAGGCAGAGGACCCACCTTGCACTGTTGTTCTTTCCTTCTTTCAAACACTTAAGCCATCTGTGTGTGCTCTGGGCACTCTTCCAGGTGTTGGAGAGATGGAGAGTAATGTGTAAGCAGGTAAATAACCAGGAAGATGTCAGAGACAATGAGTGCTCAGGAGAAGTAGGGCTTTACTTTTTATTGGGAGGGTGGGTTGACTGTCAAGATCTGCAAAGATATGAGGCAGACAACTGGAGACACAGAAATAAGCAACAGTGGAGAAGACTCTTGAGAGTCCCTTGGACTGTAAGGAGATCCAACCAGTCCATTCTGAAGGAGATCAGCCCTGGGATGTCTTTGGAAGGAATGATGCTAAAACTGAAACTCCAGTACTTTGGGCACCTCATGTGAAGAGTTGATTCATTGGAAAAGATTCTGATGCTGGGAGGGATTGGGGGCAGGAGGAGAAGGGGACGGCAGAGGTTGAGATGGCTGGATGGCATCACTGACTTGATGGAGTGAACTTTGGGAGTTGGTGATGGACAGGGAGGCCTGGCGTGCTGTGATTCATGGGGTCGCAAAGAGTCGGACACGACTGAGCGACTGAACTGAACTGAAATGTGGTAAGGTGGAAACAAAAAATCCAGCCTGATAGGGTCACAGTGAGCCAGGACTAGTGCCTTCTAACAGAAGCTGGAGATTAAGTTATAGAGGCAAATCCACTGCTATTTGGTGAATCGCTCCCCTTTTCTCCTCTAGGTCTGCTTCACTCCAGTCTGTGTCCCGGGGCTGACTTTTTCCTGCTCTCTGCCCCTTGGCGGGATCCAGCCAATGAGGAGTCCTAGCAGATGGGAAAGGAGGGGCCTGGGTATTTAACTGGAAGTCTCAGCTCCACACAGCCTTTCTGTCTTCAGGTAATCAGCCTTCCTTTCAGGCCTGGGGTGCTAACAGTGCCCTGCAGTGACTAGCTCTGAGGATTCCACTCTTCCCTATAGCTTCACAACAACCTGTCCACACTTTTGAGTAGCATGTATATAACTTTTTCCCAGTTTGAAAATGTCTTCTGTTTCTTATGTGACTCTGAATCAAATAGCCATTCAAACTGTGGCAAAGAGTGTGGATCTCATATGCTACGGAAAGCTATTTGAGATTTTAAGTTAAGTCGAGTTTGTTGAGATATAATTCATATATAATAAAATTCACTGCTTTTAGATGTATAGATTTATGAATTTTGATAAAACTCTATGGTCATATTAGGGCTTCCCAGGTGGCTCAGTGGTAAGGAATCTGAGACATAGGTTCAAGCCTTGGGTCAGGAAGCTCCCCTAGAATAGGAAATATTAACTCCAGTATTCTTGCCTAGGAGATCCCACGGAGAGAGAAGCCTGGCAGGCTATAGTCTGCTGCTGCTGCTGCTGCTAAGTTGCTTCAGTCATGTCTGACTCTCTGCGACTCCATAGACGGCAGCCCACCAGGCTCCCCCGTCCCTGGGATTCTTCAGGCAAGAACACTGGAATGGGTTGCCATTTCCTTCTCCAATGCAGCAAAGTGAAAAGTGAAAGTGAAGTTGCTCAGTCACGTTCGACTCTAGTGACCCCATGGACTGTAGCCCACCAGGCTCCTCCATCCATGGGATTTTCCAGGTGAGAATACTGGAGTGGGGTGCCATTGCTTTCTCCGGGTTCACAAAAGAGTCAGTCATGACTTAGTGATTAAACAGCAACAACAAATGGTCGTGTTATCCCCACCGTAATCATGATGCAGAACATCTAATCGTTCGGGAGTTTTAACTGAGAGGGTTCCCTGATCCTTCCCCCTGCCACGGTTTTTCAAACCTTACTCAAACTTGAAGAAAGGTCAGAGGAAGGCAAGAATAGATACAAAGAGGCTGGTTAGGAAGCTACCATGGGGTCGCAAAGAATCAGACATGACTGAATGACTTTCACTTTCACATAGTATAGGCACTGTGCTAGACAACCAGGGTATAATAATGAATGACTCTCTGTTCTGAGAAAGATGATAATCTAGTGGGAAAAATTAACAAGGAACCAGAACATTATAATTCAGTGTGATAGCTTGTGCCAAGATGTTGAAGTATGGGTTACTCTGGGTATAACTGGGAAGGACATGTAGGAGGTTAATAATGTACAAATGCCACCTTCCCATGACCTTTCTGAACTAACCAATACCTTTGTCCTGGGTTGAGAGTCTCCATCAGAGGTCTGATTCCATCAGCACCAGTATTTGTGGCCTGAGGGGAGCATAGTTTTTGAATTCTCTAAATCCCAATATGGTATGAAAACTCTCCTTCAAAATATAGAGCAGAAACAGAAAAAAGAGTAATGCATCAGTATCAGATAACATGTGTTAGTGCCACTTAACGTTTTCTACATCATAGTCCACACAGCACAGTCTGCTAAGACAGAGGCTGCCCACTGCTGTGAGAGGACAGCAGGGTGTCTTGACACACAGTTCCCACCCAGGCACTTTGAGGGCTGAGGAGTCAAGATTTTGGCTCTCCTACAAGCTGAGAGGTGCTAACATTGTCTCCTTCCTAATTGGAAAATTGTCATAGGAGAATGAAAAAAGCCATGGAACTTGGAGCCAGGAAATCTGGTTTAAGTCTCATCACAGTTTGGATCATCTCTACCAAGGGACGACCCCTCTGACCCTTGGTTACCTCACCTAGAAAATGAGAATATCTTCCTATCTTATAGGTGGTTAAGTACTTCTCAAGCATAGTTATTGCATTGCCCCAAACTCATTAAGCATACAGAATCCCCAAGATTGAACACAATGCTCCGCCTGATGTGTGCACTGGAAGGATGCTCGTGGTTGACTTTGGCCACACTGGAAGGACAGCTCCAGGGAGGGCAGGGGAGAAGAAGAGAAAAACACTGATGGCTCCTTGCCACTGGTCACTTGTCACTGCTGGCCTGAATGAATCACCTGTTTTCACCTGTGTCAACAACATCAGCTCTAATCATTACCTCCACCAAGTCCCCAAGCCCCTGTAGAGCAGAGACTAGGGAAAAAAGGTGAGATAATGTGGCTGGGAGTACCATCTGGGTTGATTTTAGCTTATCAAATAACAGACGTGAAGGGAGTTGAATGTCATTCTTTTATTACCAATTCAATTCTTGGTTCTATTTTCCTAAGTTTTAAAATTGACTTTCCTCTTTGTCTGATTCCATCAGCACCAGTATTTGTGGCCTGAGGGGAGCATAGTTTTTGAATTCTCTAAATCCCAATATGGTATGAAAACTCTCCTTCAAAATATAGAGCAGAAACAGAAAAAAGAGTAATGCATCAGTATCAGATAACATGTGTTAGTGCCACTTAACGTTTTCTACATCATAGTCCACACAGCACAGTCTGCTAAGACAGAGGCTGCCCACTGCTGTGAGAGGACAGCAGGGTGTCTTGACACACAGTTCCCACCCAGGCACTTTGAGGGCTGAGGAGTCAAGATTTTGGCTCTCCTACAAGCTGAGAGGTGCTAACATTGTCTCCTTCCTAATTGGAAAATTGTCATAGGAGAATGAAAAAAGCCATGGAACTTGGAGCCAGGAAATCTGGTTTAAGTCTCATCACAGTATGGATCATCTCTACCAAGGGACGACCCCTCTGACCCTTGGTTACCTCACCTAGAAAATGAGAATATCTTCCTATCTTATAGGTGGTTAAGTACTTCTCAAACATAGTTATTGCATTGCCCCAAACTCATTAAGCATACAGAATCCCCAAGATTGAACACAATGCTCCGCCTGATGTGTGCACTGGAAGGATGCTCGTGGTTGACTTTGGCCACACTGGAAGGACAGCTCCAGGGAGGGCAGGGGAGAAGAAGAGAAAAACACTGATGGCTCCTTGCCACTGGTCACTTGTCACTGCTGGCCTGAATGAATCACAGGTTTTCACCTGTGTCAACAACATCAGCTCTAATCATTACCTCCACCAAGTCCCCAAGCCCCTGTAGAGCAGAGACTAGGGAAAAAAGGTGAGATAATGTGGCTGGGAGTACCATCTGGGTTGATTTTAGCTTATCAAATAACAGACGTGAAGGGAGTTGAATGTCATTCTTTTATTACCAATTCAATTCTTGGTTCTATTTTACTAAGTTTTAAAATTGACTTTCCTTTTCATTTGTAGAACTATCTGACATGGCTTGTTATAAGTAAGCAGTGGCTAGTAGGCAAGTAGATATCTGTCCAGATAATTAACAGAGGAATGCCTTCAATCCTATAAAATACTAAGTCAGTAGTAAACCCAGGAATGACAGAAGAAGGTGGTTTATTGATATTCAAATCACTAAAATGCTAATAAATAGAATAATAAATATAACCCATAATGATAATACTAATAGATGACATTTATTGACAAGAGGTCAGTGGTACAAATGAGGGCCAAATAAGTAAAAAGCATGAAATCCAGGGTCTCATTATTATAAAGTTAATGAAATGACCAGGGTGAATCTTCTGTGGAGGTCAGGAATGAGTTATTAAGTAGACTATCCATTTTTTCCAGGTTTCATTGTACATACTATGTACTGGGCATTGTGTTAAGCAGTTTACATGGATTTGCTTTATTTGGACAAATATCCATATGAGATAGGTAGATGCTATTGATCTCACCAAATAACCAATGAAAAAGCTAAGGCTTGAGGATTGAGTATGCGTTCAGCCAGGCTGAGGTTGGGGAAGGAGGTAAATGGCATATCAGAAGACTTACATCTTTGGGAGGCAAATTTGCCAAGTCTTGAGCCTCTTATTGGAGCCAATGCAAATGCAATTATTTGCTTCAAAGTCTTTCATGATGTTCTGATATTACTCTCAGAAGTCTCTGAAAGGGTCCAGAACATGATATCGATGAAGTTTACTCCAGGTCAATCTATACATTAGGCTTATTGTTTTCAAATTTTGCTGTGCATCATTGTCACTTGGAGAGCCCATGAGCCCACGGAGGTCTATCCTCCATGTACCTGACCTTAAATCAGAACATCTGGGGAAAGGGCCTAGAAAGATGCATTCAGACTACATTGCCAAAAATTTTGATTTGTATCTGTTGGGAACTACTGTAGTAGGCCAAGAAATCCTCTCTGACTCTATTTTTCATCTTAAATTATGTTCATATACGCTGTCAAAATCTTCTTTAGAGTCAAGAATCTGGTGTATACAGTGAAACAAATAGAATTATGCCAGCCATAGGTAAATACTGCACTTTTGTATCTCTTTTCTTAACTTTTAAAAATTAGTTTTACAAAATATTCACCAATTACAATTTAATGAATTATGGCAAATGAGGTTAATCATGTAACCACCACCATAATAGTAAAATAATATTTCCATCATCCCCCAAAGTTATTTTGTGTTTCTTTGCAGTTAATCCCTTTCTAGGGCCTGGGAGGGATTGGGGGCAGGAGGAGAAGGGGACGACCGAGGATGAGATGGCTGGATGGCATCACGGACTCGATGGACGTGAGTCTGAGTGAATTCTGGGAGATGATGATGGATAGGGAGGCCTGGCGTGCTGTGATTCATGGAGTCGCAAAGAGTTGGACACGACTGAGCGACTGAACTGAACTGAGGGCCCTGGCAACCACTGGTTTGCTTCTGTCACTGTAGTTTTGCCTTTTCTAAAATTCCATATAAATAGACAACCTGTAGACTTCCCTGGTAGCTCAGATGGTAAAGAATCTGTCTGCAATGCAGGAGACCTGGGTTCCCTGGGTTGGGAAGATCCCCTGGAGAAGGAAATGACAACCCACTCAAATATTTTTGCCTGGGAAATCCCATGGACAGAGGAGCCTGGAGGGGGCTATACAGTCCATGGGGTCTCAAAGAGTCGGACATGACTGAGGACTGATGCTTTCATTTTCTTTTTATTGTATATGGTCTTAAATTCTAGCTTCTATCATTTAGCATAATGCTTTTGAGATCTGTCCAGGCTATTTTGTGTATTGGTAGTGCTTTCTTTTATTATTATTATATTCTATCATATATTCTATGCAACA
This sequence comes from Oreotragus oreotragus, assembly GCA_006410675.1. NCBI lineage: Eukaryota > Metazoa > Chordata > Mammalia > Artiodactyla > Bovidae > Oreotragus > Oreotragus oreotragus. Next base: position 175,782 of record SJYX01003232.1, read on the forward strand.
ATTTATCTTTTCACCTCTTGACGGACATATGGTTGTTTCTAGTTTGTGCCTATTATGAGCATATTTGTGTGAACACAGTCTTTATCTCTCTTATATAAATATTAGGAGTTGGATTGTTAGGTGAAATAATGTCTATTTAACTTTATATCTGTTTTCTAAAGTGGCTATAATATTTTGCACTCCTGCCTGCATAGAATTAGTTTTGGTTGCTCCATATCCTCACTAGCACTTGGTATTATTGGTTCTTTTATATTTAAGCATTCTGGTTGTGTGTAGTGGTATCTCACTGTGATTTTTATTTTCTTTTTCCTGATGTCTAATGATATTTGGTATAGTTTCCTGTGCTTATTTGGCATTTTAAAATAGCTTTATTAATGTATAATTGATATACAAAAGACTGCACACATTTAATGTGTATAATATGAGTTTGTGTGTATGTGCTCAGTTGTGTCCAACTCTCTGCGACCCCATGATTTTAACCCTCCAGGTTCCTCTGTCCATGGAATTTTCCAGACAAGAACACTGGAGTTGGTTGCCATTCCCTTCTCCAGTGCATCTTCCCAACCCAGGGATTGAACCTGAGTCTCCTGCATTGTCAGGTAGATTCTTTACCACTGCACCACCAGACATTTGCTATTTGAGTTTGGACGCATACAAATACTTGTGATACCATTACTACAATCAAGGCAATATACACATCTAACACCTATCAGAGTTTTCCTTGTGTTCCTTTGTTTTTGTTTTGTGGTAAGAACACAGGATGAAATTCACCCTCTTAAATTTTGAACTGCATGAAATGTATTGTTAACTATAAACATCATGTTATACAGCAGCTCTCTAGAATTTATTCATCTAGCAAAACTTAAACTCTATTTACTATTCATATATATTCTTTGATGGAGTGTCTATTTAAATCTTTTACCCATTTTAAAAATTGAATTGTCTTCTTACTATTCTGTTGCAAGAGTTCTTTAAATATTCTCTATCAGATGTTGGCAAACTTTTTCTTAAATAGCCAGATAGTAAATATTTTATGTTTTTAGGCCATAAATTTTGGATCGCAATTACTTAACTCTGACATTTTAGTCTGAAAAAGCCACAGGTAATAAAACTTGACTTAAAAAACCAGCTGACTGTTATTTGCCAACCTCTGTTCTAGATACAACTTCATTATTAGATATATGTTTGGCAAATATTCTTCCTCAGGTCTGTAGACTTCTTTTTTTTATTTTTTAACAGTATCTTTTGATGTTTAAAAGTTTTTAATTTTTTTGAGGTCAGATTTATTAGTGTTTTCTTTTATGGATTGTGCTTCTTGTATTTTAATGTAAGAAATCTTTGCTAACCCCAAACCATAAAGATTTAGTTTTGCTTTTTTCTTGTGGTTTCTTCTAAAAGTTTTATAATTTTAGGTTTATCATTTAGATATATGAGCCATTTGATTATAGTAATTTTATTTTCTGTATATAAGTAATATTGGCATAAAGCAATATTATTTTGAGATAATAATATTTTTCATATAAATTTATTTATTTTAATTGCAGGCTAATTATACTGAGTGAAGTAAGCCGAAAAGAAAAACACCAGTACAGTATACTAACGCATATGTATGGAATTAAGAAAGATAGTAACAATAACCCTGTATGTGAAACAGCAAATAAGATATTAATTTTTAAATATGTTGTAATAGTCAAGATCCTTTGTTGTCTTTTTTTGCATTTGAATATCCAATTGTTTTAACACCATGTGTGGAAAGGATCATATTTCAACACTGAATTGCTTTTGTACCTTTGTCGAAAGGCAGTTGGCTAAATATGTGTGGTCTATTTTCTTACATGAATACTTCATCTCTTGATTACTCCATATATGTATGTTAACCTTGAGATCAAGGAAGCCCCACCTTTATTTATTTATTTATTTTTTCAGAATTGTTACAGCTACAGTAAGTCATTTTCATTTCCATATAAATTTTAGAAGCATCTTTTAAACAAATATGAAAGCACCTCCTGGAATTTAATGTTCATTGTGTTCAATCTGCAAATCAACTTGGAGGAAAATAAAAATATCAGCATTACTGAGTCTTCCAACCCATGAAGATTAGAAGTTTCACTCCATTTATTTAAATTTCTGTTAATTTCTTTAAGTAATATTTTGTAGTTTTTGACACACAGCTTCAATGTCTTTTGTCAAATTTGTCCAAATTTGACAAATTTGTCATGTCTGACTCTTTGTGGCCCCATGAACTGCAGCACGCCAAGCCTCCCTGTCCATCACCAACTCCCGGAGTTCACTCAAACTCGTCTGTCGAGTCGGTGATGCCATCCAGCTATCTCATCCTCTGTCGTCCCCTTCTCATCCTGGCCCCAATCCCTCCCAGCATCAGGATCTTTTCAAATGAGTCAACTCTTCGCATGAGGTGGCAGAAGTATCAGAGTTTCAGCTTCAGCATCAGTCCTTCCAATGAACACCCAGGACTGATCTCCTTTAGGATGGCCTGGGTGGATCTCCTTGCAGTCCAAGGGACTCTCAAGAGTCTTCTCCAACACCACAGTTCAAAAGCATCAATTCTTCGGCACTCAGCTTTCTTCACAGTCCACCTCTCTAATCCATACATGACCACTGGAAAAACCATAGCCTTGACTAGACGGACCTTTGTTGGCAAAGTAAGATCTCTGCTTTTGAATATGCTGTCTAGGCTGGTCATAACTTTCCTTCCAAGGAGTAAGTGTCTTTTAATTTCATGGCTGCAATCATCATCTGCAGTGATTTTGGAAACCCCCAAAATAAACTCTGACACTGTTTCCCCATCTATTTCCCATGAAGTGATGGGACCAGATGCCATGATTTTAGTTTTCTGAATGTTGAGCTTTAAGCCAATGTTTTCACTCTCCTCTTTCATTTTCATCAACAGGCTTTTAAGTTTCTCTTCACTTTCTGCCATAAAGGTGGTGTCATCTGCATATCTGAGGTTATTGATATTTCTTCTGGCAATCTTGATTCCAGCTGTGCTTCTTTCAACCCAGGGTTTCTCATGATGTACTCAGTTCAGTTCAGTTCAGTTGGTCAGTCATGTCCGACTCTTTGCAGCCCCACGAATCGCAGCACGCCAGGCCTCCCTGTCCGTCACCAACTCCCAGAGTTCACTCAGACTTGAGTCCATTGAGTCAGTGATGCCATCCAGCCATCTCATTCTCTGTCATCCCCTTCTCCTCCTGCCCCCAATCCCTTCTGTATATAAGTTAAATAAGCAGGGTGACAATATGCAGCCTTGATGTACTCCTTTTCCTATTTGGAACCAGTCTGTTGTTCCATATCCAGTTCTAACTGTTGCTTCCTGACCTCCATATAGGTTTCTCAAGCACTAGATTCAATTTGCCAATATTTTACATCTCTATTTGTGATTTTTCATTTATTTTGTATTTCTTAGGATGTTTGTATCTTATTTTCTGTCAGAAATTCTGGCTCATAACAGGACTTGAGAAGTATTTTCCTCTGTTTCTGGAAGAAGTTGGGGATGAATTGGCATCATTTTCTTGAAATGTTTGGTAGACTTCCCCAGTGAAGCTAACTGGCTGGAGTTTTGCTTGTGAGTTAGTTTTAAAATAAGAATTCAGTTTCTTCCATATGTATGGGACTACTCAGTTTCTTTCTTTGTGAACTTTGGTATTTTGTGATTTTTAAGTCACAAATATCCATTTCAGTTGTCATTTTTTTTGGCACAAATGCTTATAATATTCAGTTAGTATCTTTTAGATGTCTATAGGATCCAAAATCACTGCAGATGGTGATTACAGCCATGAAATTAAAAGACGCTTTCTCCTTGGAAGGAAAGTTATGACCAACCTAGACAGCATATTCTAAAGCAGAGATCTTACTTTGCCAACAAAGGTCCGTCTATTCAAGACTATGGTTTTTCCAGTGGTCATGTATGGATGTGAGAGTTGGACTGTGAAGAAAGCTGAGTGCCGAAGAACTGATGCTTTTGAACTGGGTGTTGGAGAAGACCCTTGAGAGTCCCTTGGACTGCAAGGAGATCCACCCAGGCCATCCTAAAGGAGATCAGTCCTGGGTGTTCATTGGAAGGACTGATGCTGAAGCTGAAACTCTGATACTTCTGCCACCTCATGCAAAGAGTTGACTCATTTGAAAAGATCCTGATGCTGGGAGGGATTGAGGGCAGGAGGAGAAGGGGATGACAGAGAATGAGATGGCTGGATGGCATCACCAACTCAATGCACATGAGTTTGAGTGAACTCCGGGAGTTGGTGATGGACAGGGAGGCTTGGAGTGCTATGATTCATGGGGTCGCAAAGAGTCAGACATGACTGAAGGACTGAACTGAACTGAACTGATAGGATCTTTGATAATGATCCATCTTTCATTGCTTTATATTGAAAATTTGTGTTTTCTCTCCTATTGTCTTTATTAGTATGACTGGTTGCAGATTCATCAATTTTTAAAATTGATCTTAAGTACCTGTTTCATTAAATTTTTCTGTCTTCTGTTTCATTGATTTCTGGTTTTATCCTTATTATTTACTTTCTTCTTATTATTTAGATTACACTTCTTTTTCTGGCTTATTTAGGTGGAAATTTTAGATAACTTATTGGAGAATTTTCTTTTTTTCTAATGTACACATTTATTGCTATAATTTTTTTTTCTAAGTTCTATCCCACCGATTTTGAGATGCTGTGTTTTAATTTTCATTCAGTTCAAAATATTTTAAAATGTCATTTGTGAGCTCCTCAACTCATGTAGTTATTTAGAAGTGTGTTGATGAATTAAAAATATTAGAAAATTTAAAAAGATACCTTTCTGCCTTTATTTCTAGATTAATCTGTTTTTGGCCATAAAATTTGCTTTGAGTCAGTTAAGTTCACTTAAATTTGTTGAAACTAGTTTCATCATCCAGGAGATGTTTTATTCCATGACGTGAATACCTCATGAACATTTTAAAGGGAAGTGTATTTTGCAGTTGTGGATAGACTTTGCAATAAAGGTCAGTTTGGTTTAGTTGACTGATAATGATGTTCAAGCATTCTATATCCTTATTAACATTTCTCTGTGCTTACTCTATTAATTACTAAAAAAAAATATTGAAATCACCACCTATCATTATAGATCCGCCTGTTCTCCTTTCAGTGCATTAATTTTTTTCTTCATGTATTTTGAAGCTCTGTTATTGGGTACATATACATTTAGGATTATTATGCACTGCTGTGAACTAACTGATTTGTGTCCTTCCAAAATTTGTATGTTGAAGGTCTAGCCTCCAGTACCTCTCAGAATGTGACTACATTCAGAGATAGAGTTTTTAAAGAGGTAAATCAATTTAAATGATTTCATTAGGTTTGACCCTAATCTAATACAATTGATGTATTTAGAAGAAGAGGATACTAGGACATAGATACACTCAGAAGGAAGACTATATGAAGACACAGGGAGAAGGTAGCCATCTACAAGCCAAAGAGAAAGGCCTCAGAAGAGCCCAACCTTACTGATACCTAGGTTTTAGACTTCTAACCTCTAGAATTGTGAGAAAATTGAAAGAGGAAATGGCAACCCACTCCAGTATCCTTGCCAGGATAGTCCCATGGACAGAGGAGCCTGATGGGCTACAATCCATAGGGATTGCAAAGAGTTGGAGATGACTGGGTGAGCACTCACTCTCACTGAAATGTCCCAGTCTGTGGTACTTTGTTGTGCAAGCCCTAACAAACTAATACATGTATTTTTTGATGAATCGACTCTTGCCATTAGAAAATGTCCCTTTTTATCTGTGGCAGTATTTCTCATTCTAAGACCTACTTTTCCTTAGTTTAGTCCCTTTTTCTTTTGATTGGTGTTTTTATTGTACATATTTTTGTATTGTTAATTTTTAACATATATGTATCTTTTAATATTCACTTCTTTGTGATGCTTGTAATTTCCTCTATATTTTTAATCAGATAGGGGATATTTGTAGCAGCTTTTTTATGCCCTTGTGACAGAGGATCTGGTGGGCCACGGACCATGGGGTCATAACGAATCGGACGTGACTGAGACTGAGCACGTCGTGTGCTGGTTCCATTGTCTCAGTCATTTCTTGATCTTCTAATATTTATTGTATCTTTTGCTTTGGCTGGCAATTGGTCACAATTTTATGCTGCTTGTCATGCCTCATAATTTTTGATTGCATACCTGACATTATGATTTTACACTCTTTATATTGTCAGCTGCTGGGTTTTGCTGCTTTCATTTAAATAGTGCTGAATTTTATCCTAATGTGCAGTTAGTTATTTGGAATCAGATGACTTGTTTTGAGTTTTGCTTGCAAGCTTTGTTAGGATGGATCTGGATCACCATTTAGTTGAGCATCAATTTAGCCTCTACTATGGCTTCCCTGATAGTTCAGTTGGTAAAGAATCCACCTGCAAAGCAGAAGACCCTGCTTCGATTCCTGTGTCTGGAAGATTTGCTGGAGAAGGGATAGGCTACCCTCTCCAGTATTCTTGGGCTTCCCTTGTGGCTCAGCTGGTAAAGAATCTGCCTGCAAAGCAGGAGACCTGGGTTTGATCCCTGGGTTGGGAAGATCCCCTAGAGAAGCGAAAGGCTCCCCACTCCAGTATTCTGGCCATGGGGTTGCAAAGAGTCAGACATGACATAGTGATTTTCACTTTCACGGTGGTGATATTCTACATAATGCCTTTGGTCTCATAATATCTTTATACTCTGACTGTAGGAACACAGATTGTTTCTATTCTGAGTAGGCTTCTAGGATTGTTCTTCCTACTCTTTTCTGATGATTTTTTACCTGTTACACATGTCTTTTTGTACTTAGCCAAAGATTCTAGGGGAGCTCTTTCTCTTACATGTCTCTCCCAAAGTTAGCCGCCTTGACCCTGTGAATTCCAGTCTCTGTCTTCTCACTGCAGGAAGTGCTTGGCTGTTTGCGCTATCCCTCCCTGCACTGAGGCCTGATAACTATCTGAACAGTAACCTGGTGTAGTTGTAGAGCTCATTTTATTTGTGGCCCTTCTCTCAGGGATCTGTATACTGCTGTTTTGTCATTCATTACCTGAAAACTGAGATTTCATGTATTTTGTCTAGATTTTTAGTTATGAGGATAAATCTAGTTCCTGTTATTCCACCTGTCACCTTTATTTGCTTTAATTTTAAACATTATCTTGCTTTTCACAGTCAATCGCTTGTTCTTAGGGGAATTAAAGGCCTAACAATATATACAGAGTACTTTTCCCCTAAATGTATTCTTGTCTGGGTGAGTCTCAGCTTTCTGGTATCTTTCTGGTATCAGATTAGTATCTGGATCTTTTCTCCAAACAGCTGTAGAGTGGGGCATTTCCCATAGGAAATAGCGCTGCTCCTTTGGCACCTCCAGAAATCTCAAATCTCCCATATTTCCAAAGTTCCAAGGAACTTTCAGGACATAGATCTACTGAACTAAATATTTATGGTCTGAGTACAAACTGCCTCATGCACATGTGTTTCCCAAGCAGTGCATTATTTCTAGTACTAAAGACAAATCCTAGAATCTAACCTTGATTGGCTGTTATCAATTAGAAACCAGTACAGAGCTGCAGTATATTTAGGAGATCATATAAACAGAGAAAGTAGACTAGGGGAAGAGAAAGGAGGAGGGAGAGAAAGGCTTTCAGTTGCTCCACATGCGAGTGTGCTCAGTTGCTTCAGTCGTGTCTGACTCTTTGCCACTCTATGGACTGTTCCCTGCCAGGTTCCTCTGTCTCTGGGATCCTCCAGGCAAGAATACTGGAGTAGGTTCCCATGCCCTCCTCCGGACAGTTTCTCCACAAGGCTTGGCTGATTGATACCAGTTATCTAGTCTGTTACCCTTGAATTTCAAACCCTAAGGCAATAGCTCTTCTTACAATGGACTTTGACACTGTAATTGTCATGTTTGGTATGAAGAGGGATGGGGAGAGGAAAATATGCACAACTCTGAAACATTACTGTCTTTTAATAAAATCTTGGAATTTCTCTGGCTGGCTGGTAGTTAAAAATTCACCTTCTAATGTAGGGAGTATGGGTTTGATCCCTGGTTGGGGTCTGCCTGAATGCGGGAGACCTGGGTTCAATCCCTGGGTCGGGAAGATCCCCTGGAGAAGGAAATGACAACCAACTCCAGTACTCTTGCATGGAGAATCCCATGGAGGGAGGAGCCTGGTAGGCTACAGTCCATGGGGTCACAAAGAGTCTGACAGGACTGAGCGACTTCACTCACTCACTCACTGCGGAGCAAAGGCCATATGTTTTGTGGCCAAAAAACCAAAACATAAACCAGAAACAATATTGTAACAATTTCAATAAAGACTTTAAAAATGGTCCACATTAAAAAAAAAAAAAGTCTTAAAAGTAAAATTTCTAAGTTTGTGACGGTGGTAAGATTCCTTTCTCTAGGTTCTTGTAAGGTATTTTTCTTCCATTTAGTATTTAAAGCGTATACTTTAACTCCCCGCAAAAGGGAAGCCATTGTATTTTCTATCCCTTTTGGACTCTGTGTTCTTGCTTCTTCTCTCCAGAATCCACACTTGAATGAGTGCAGGAGTCTCTTTTGTAAGAGATGTTATTGGTGCCCCAGCCATACCTATCCTCCTGGGCCTCAGCTTTGTGTTACACTCCCTGTCTTACTTCCAGGTGCCAGCCTGTATACCTCTTTGCTGAAGGGCTTGTCAAAGCACCTGGAACCTGCTCCTCGTGCCTAAGGTAGGCTAGAGTGCCCCATAACCCACAACTTGGATGGGATATCTCTGAATTGCTTCTTCTCCACTGATTCCTGAAGTTTCCCAGCAGAAAGATGCTCCAGTTGCCACAGTGGTAGCTGTCTCACTTCCCACTTCCCTGCAACTGTTTCTTGGATCACCTCCTGAATAAACTACTTGTACTCAATTCCCTGTTTCTGAGAGAATTCAAATTTAGCTATTTCTACTTTCTGGAAAGCAAGCAATTCCCCACAGACAACAGGATAATCCAGAAGTAAAATTCACAGCTTTGTATTCCCAGCAATGCTAGTCTCCAATTCTCACTGAATATAAGAGAAAGAAGAAAAACAAGCATAGGATAGCGAGTACCTTGCCCTCTATCTTCATACTGTCAGGCCCCCAGTACACTTCCTTATCTGAGATGAGAAATAAATTTCTGTCCCCAACTAAGACCAGGTCCTGTTGTTCCAGATTGGGATCTGTTAGAATATTGCTGTTACTATTTGTACTTCAGGAGCAAACCCTTCTTTTAGCCCTTAAGATAAATCCTTAGCCTCACTGAGATTACTTCTAGAAGCCCGATGGAGAACATCTCCCAATGCCAGACATTTTCTTCTCTCCACCTGGGGCTTTTCCCATGAAAAGTAAAGTTCTTCCTGCAGTTTGATGTTTCTGAATGAGCCTGTATCTAGTGCTTTTCTGCATATCCCCATCTCTATCAGGTGTGATTTTGGCACAAGGTTTAACTGGGATCATGAATTTTCAGATCTTTTCTCTACTGCCTATTGTGACGGTTGCCACTCTAGTTAGTCCCCAGGGATATGCCTTGGGTCCTTTCCAGTGAAAACAGCTACATCATTAGTAGCTTTGACCAAAACTCTTAATATATTACTTTGATGCATTGGTTATAACTGCCTAACTATTAATATGAACACTACTAATCTAGGGATTTCTGCTGCAGCCTCAGTGCCTCAGTGCCTTCTTGCCTGTGAGATCACGACCCTGGAAGAATACCTCCTGCCATGTGCAAAGAGTATTAGATCATTATTTTCAGAAAAAAACACATGAAGAAGTGAGTTATATCTTAAAAAGGGAGGATAAAAGAGCTTTCTACATGGAGGACAACTTTATATCCAGTGGAAACCTCCACCTCTGATTGGTTTTCTGAGTATTGATCCCATAGTGTCCTTAGATGCTCCTTGAGGAGGCTGTGAGGTTAGATTGGACTACCAGACTTGTTGAAAATCAATATTTTTTCTTGTTTCAAATAAAACAGATAAAGCTTGAACCAGTCTTTAGTGTATCAGAGAAATATCTAAACTAAAGAAAGACAAACAAAAAACCTGGACTCTTGTAGGAGACGGAAATAAGTACAGAATTTGTTACTGATTAGTGAGTACAATATTTTGGATGTGTTCTAGAAGGCCAGCCTGAGAGGACTGAATGTTAGGACACATGGACATACTGATGAATCAGAAATAAGTGAAGAACTTGTGAATGAAAAATGTTGCTAGCATATCCATAAACAAATGTGATTGCAGCCATCAAGCCACAACAGGCACCCCTGAGCATGAGCCCTGAGGGAACTCCGGATGGAGACAAACGAACTGCCAGCTGCCAAGCCCATCAGCTCTCCCAGATTGTGCATCCTTAGGGGACTCAGAATGGGAAAGAACACGATACTAGCCCTAGGTACCTAAGGTGCCTAATGAAGGAATGATTTTGATGAGCCCAGACTCTCGCATCTTCCCAAAGACAGAAAATTGCTCAATCCCTTAACTTGAGATGTCTGATTTTCTTTAACTAATGGTAATCTTTTGACATTCAGACCACTCTGTTTTTGGTGCATCATATCCTGTCTCCTCCCTTACCTCTTCTGAGCAGTCCTTCCGAGCTGTTTTAGAGGTTGACTCCTAGACTTAAGTCTTCAGTTTTGTCCACCAAATAAAACATAATTCTCAATGTTTAGTTTGTGCATTTTTTTCAGTTGACAAAATATGATGTCAACAAAATGGGATGTAATGGTAAAATAGACATGAGATCATTGAAAGAAATAACAGTAGGGATTGTGTTAAGTGACTGTGTGAGGTACTCTCAATGATATTGGATTTCAAAGGTCAAATGAGAGTGTAAGTAGAGGAATAGTAGGGAACAGATGATGACTGGGAGGCATTTCAGAAGAGGGAGAGAGTAGGAAGGAGAGCAATGAGGACTTAATAGATGCGATTTTATGTGATTACATGTGAGACAAAGATGAACAGTTAAGGAAATAAAGTCAGGAAGTAGAGGAGAGAGGACTAGATAGAGCAGGAGTCAGCGGCCTGTGGTTTCACTGGTGGACAGTCAGGTTCATCCATTTACATGTTTTCTGTGACTGCTCTCATGACCAAACAGCAGAGTTGAGTAGTTGTGACAGTGCTATGTTATCTGTAAAGCCTAAAATATCTATTTTTACATAAAAGGTTGCTGAGACCTGGACTAGAGGGAAGGAGGAAGAATAGGAGAAATCAGTTGGTTAACAAAAGAGTCATAGGTGACTAATTGCCAATGAGGATGCCTTTAATGGATGTTGTCACTGCCCTTCCTGGATCCTCCAGCTTCTGTGAACGTTATATTGACTGGAAAAAACAAAAAACAAAAAACGCACGATCTTAAAGTTGAGAGTTATATTTTATTCAGTGGACAAAACTGAGAACTTCAAGCTTAGGATGCAGCACCTCAAATAGCCCTGAGAAACTGCTCCAGAGAGGCAAGGTGGAGGGCAGGATACATAGGAGTTTTTGCATCAAAGATCGGGTAGTTGGAACATTAGAACTGGTTTAGTTTTATTAATTAAAGAAAACAGACATCTTAAGGAATTCAGTGCTTTTCTGTGTATGGGAGGATGCAAGAGTCTGCATCTGGGCTCACTCAAATCGTTCCTTTGATGTGCACCTCAGCTATCTGGGATCAGTATTCTGCATTTTCTTATCTCAGGGTACACTGTCAGGGGTGGCTACAGGACTGACTGCCGGAGTGTGGGGGCATTTTGCCTCCACCCTGAATTCCCTCAGGGCTCACTGTAGGGGTGACTATGATGTGATGGCTTGATGGCTGCAACATCCTTTGTTTACTGATATGGCAGGCAGTATTTTTCATCCACAGTTGATAACCATCGCAGATGTTCCCTTCTGAGAAATGACCTTGACTAATGTCTGCAGCTGATGTGTACGAAGGCCGGCCCACTTCCCTCAAGGTGTGAGCAACTCTGTGATGAAGTTCATCCCCAGGGCTTCTCCAGGGATCAGGCTGAAGCTGGTCTCCAGCTGAGAACACATTCCCTTGTTCCTTTGTTTCCCTGTCCTGTTTCCCTCACATCCCTACTCCTGAAAATGCTCCCCCACTAAATACCTTGAACCAGAATTCCTCTCTCAAGCCCTGCTTCTATGGAGTTTGACTTAGGCAGTGCTATTTAATGTAAAAAAGTACACTTAGTTGAGTTTTTAATAGAAATAAATGCAAAGCACCTAAGGCCACAGTGACTTTTATATTTTCTGTAGAAAATATGATTAAAATTGTCACTAATTAAGTTATGAATTATGGTCTGAGAAGAAGGCTAAAGCAGTTTGCAACATCACATTCTTCTTAATCATAAGCAGTGGATTTGCTTGTATATATGGTAAATACAAGCAGATCTGAGATCTTTGTCATCCATCGAGAAGCTGCTCTGGACCAGTGTGAGTGACTAGGCAGGGAGCCATTCTAACTAGCAACTACATTCAGATCATTCAGAACTTTCTCTGTGGCTTGAAACCCATGAAACCATTTGTGTTCTAAGCCAACCAAAAAATGCCTGGGCTTCCACAGCAGCAAAGAGATGTTTGTCCTGTTATCAACCTATTGAATTTCTTCTATTTCTTTTCATCATCTGAGAATATTGGGAAGTATCAACTTAAAAAGTCACAGCCTAAAAGTTGAGAGTTTTGTTTTATTTGGTGGAAATGTTTAGGACTTAAGCCTGGGAGGCAGCATCTCAAGTAGCCTTGAGAGAACTCCCCCTCTGAGGAGGATTCAGGTTATATAGAAGTTTATAGCAAGGGGCAGGTAGTCTGAAAATGAAAAGTATTTTTGTGAATTAAAACTAGATGTCTCAAGAAATTTAGTGCTTCTCTAAGTATGGGAAGATGCAAGAGTCTGGGCTCACTGAAATCCTTTCCTTCATATGCATCTTAGCTATGTGGGACCAGTATTGTGCATTTTTCACAAACTGAGTTCCTTGATGCTCACCATAGGGAGTGGCTGCAACCTCATGGCTGCCAGATTGCAGGTATTGTTCTCCTTCCTTGGTACCCTTAAGGCTCAGAAATCTACATTTGGAGGGCCAGAATCGCTGATGACTGTGACATCCTTATTTACTGATATGGCAGGAATACTCCATTTCTCAGATACATACTATGTTATACATCTTTTTTTTTAATTTTTTTTTATTTTATTATTTTTTTTTTGGTATTTATTTATTTTTTTACACGAACTCCCAAACATGAACCCCCCTCCCACCTCCCACCCCACATCTTCCCTCCAGATCATCCCCATACACCAGCCTCAAGCATCCTGCATCCTGCATTGAACATAGACTGGCAATTCATTTCTTACATGATAGTATACATATTTCAATGCTATTCTCCCAAATCGTCCCTCCCTCTCCCTCTCCCTCTCCTGCTCCCTCAGAGTCCATAAGTCCACTCTACACATCTGTATCTTTTTTGCTGTCTTGCATGCAGGGTCCTCATTACCATCTTTCTAAATTCCATATATATGTGTTAGTATACTGTATTGGTGTTTTTCTTTCTGGCTTACTTCACTCTGTATAATTGGTTCCAGTTTCATCCATCTTATTAGAACTGATTCAAATGTATTCTTTTTAATGGCTGAGTAATACTCCATTGTGTATATATACCACAGCTTTCTTATCCATTCATCCGCTGATGGACATCTAGGTTGTTTCCATGTCCTGGCTATTATAAACAGTGCTGCAATGAACATTGGGGTACATGTGTCTCTTTCTATTCTGGTTTCCTCGGTGTGTATGCCCAGCAATGGGATTGCTGGGTCATAAGGCAGTTCTATTTGCAATTTCTTAAGGAATCTCCACACTGTTCTCCATAGTGGCTGTACTAGTTTGCATTCCCACCAACAGTGTAA
>SJYX01003232.1:208350-239805 GCA_006410675.1 Oreotragus oreotragus
CTCAGTTGGTAAAGAATCTGCCTGCAATGAAGGAGACCTGGGTTTGATCCCTGGCTTGGGAGGATCCCCTGGAGAAGGAAGTGGCAACACACTCCCGTATTCTTGCCTGGAGAATTCCGTGGATAGAGGAGCCTTAGGGGGCTACAGTCCACGGGGTCACAAAGAGTTGGACATGTGTGACTAACTTTCACTTCATTTTCATATATATACATATATAAATTTAACTGAGGTATAGTTGCTTCACTTGTCACTTTCAGTTGTGTTTGTTTGATGGGGAAGGTCTGGGGGCAGGGATAAGGCACATTTGTTTGTATCTTTATTTCCTCTGTCTCACACTGTAACAGCTGGGCCACAGCTCAGTGTACATAACAGGTGTTGAACTAATTATGCTGATTGAGAGATCCGTGAAGGCAAATCTTTTAAGAATGATTTGATGATTAACAAAAAATGTGGCATGCTTGTAAATTATAAACAAGCTGAGTCCATTTACTTAGCCAAATATATCGAACCAACCAGAAACCTTGTACTCAACTCCCATTGCAGGGAAGCCAGGAGAAAAAGACTTAAGAAATGTTAGACTTAGAAAACAATAAGACACATGTTTGTTCTACTGGGTTCTGTTTCCCACGTATGATTCTTTTTTTTTTAAATTTTAACTGGAGGATAATTACTTCACAATGTCGTGTTGTTTTCTGCCGTACAATAAGATGAATCAGCCATAAGTTGTGTGTGGGTGTGGGTGTGTGTAGTGTGTGTATGTTTCCTCCCTCTTGAGCCTCCCCCCAACCATCTCACCCCTCTAGCTCATCACAGAGCACTGGGCTGGTCTTGTGTTATATAGCAGCTTCCCACTAGCAGTCAGTTTTACATGTATGATTTTTGCTTGTTAATCCGACTAAGATGCAGGACTTATTGTGAGCACTAGTGGATGGTTGAGCTCTTTGAACTTGCCTTCCTTCTACCGCCCCCTTCCTCAGCCCCTCTCTGCTCCCCGCCTTCACATCACCTCCATCCTTCTCTTTGCTCTCACTGCTGTAAGTCCTGTGTTTTGGTGGCTTTCTCAAAACAACCCCCACCTTCCTGACAAGTATTGCCCTATGCTTCTGTTTCCTGGTGTCTTCTGTGTTGGCAAGGACCTCTGGGACCAACGATTGCCCAACTCTCAGCTGTACTTGCTTTGCCCTTGCTACCATTCTGTTGCCCAAGTTCATTTCAGTCAGGTTTAGTTTCCAGCGTCAGCCCTACCATGCTTCTTGGTGAGCGCACTTATGGCCCTTACCTGCTACTCCACTTTATGAAATGATATTCAGGTCAAAGTGTGCACACACTGAACATGCTAAGGTAGGATGGAAGCCTTGTGTTTCAACCCAAAACATGAGCAATATTTGGAAGAGTGTGATTTGTGGACCACTTGCATCTGGGTGCAAACTAACAAATTCCTGGGCCTTCCCTCGAGCTACTGGTTTTTGTTTCTGTAGTTCTCAGATGCTATTAAAACAAAAACAAAACCAAAAAACTGTCCCGTTTGAGAGTCACTGATTTGTATCTTGTTCTTAATCTTGGGAAAGCCCCAGCATGGAGGAAAGGGGGAGAGAGGAGGGGAGTTTCTTAAAAAAAAAAAAAACAAACAAAAAAACCAACATGAGGGGCTGGCCACACAAGTAATTTCTGAATGTAGGGATTAACCACCAGTGTTTTAAAAAAGCCTCCAAAGGGAATCTAGAGTGTAGCTACATTTGAAAACAACTGCTTTAGTCCAGATAATTCAATGTATGCAGTTTTAAAAGTCTGTAATATAAAATTAGTTTAATAAAGTTTATCGATTTTGCCTAAAACCTTCCTGCCTGAAGGTCATATCAATGAATGTCTTCCTTTCTGTGTTTTGCTGTGGAATTATCTTCCCTTTTCTGGTATCCTTTCTGTTTCTGGCTTTTTTTCTGATTAAGTAAACAACAGGAGCAAATATAAAGCTGGCGGTCCACTGCTGGAACTGGTATAGCAGGTGTGTTTTGTTGTAAAAAGGCTATAGTTAAAAATAGAGATTTTTCACATGAAAAATCTAGGCAAGAATACTGGAGTGGGTTGCCATGCCCTTTGCCAGAGGATCTTCCCCACCCAGGTATTGAACCCGAGTCTCCTGCATTGCAGGCAAATTCTTTACCGTCTTAAGTACCAGGGAAGCCATGGGGAAGGCAAAACCGGAACTCTCCACACTGGAGCCACCCTCCCCAGGAGTGCTCAGCAGCACCTGTTACTCCCTCAGAGGGAGCGAGCCAGCCCCAGCCCACGGGCTAACTCTGAGTACTTCTGCCTGGCCCTGCAGGCACTGCGCTTGTGACCTGTAGTGTAAAGCGATGGATTTAATCAGTCAGCATTTGAGTACCCACTATGTGTCACATACTCCAGGATAAATGCGTTTCTTTTTTCTCACACAAATCTGTGAACTATACATTGTCCTATTTATAGGGAACTCAGAGGTTGGCCAGGAATGGAGCTTGGCTTGGCTGAGGCACTAGATCCAAAATCCATCCAACTCTATGTTCTCGAAGCTTCCCCAGTTTCTCATGCTTGTAGGAACTGCAGTAATTCTGGCTTAGTTTCATACCTCTTAGATTTGAGAGAAGGAACTTTCTGGGGCACCTGTGTGAAGTATTTTGCATTCTATTAAGGCTTCATCATCTGGATTAAGGGAATTTAAAAATCAGTAAATTTGGGGAGGGCTTTAATTAGGTTCAAGTGTCAAAGCAGAAGTTTTTGGGGCAATTGAAGACAGATTTGCAATCCTGTCAAGTGGATGCAGTCAGATATGTAGCCTGAACATTTCAAGGAGAGTTAATAATGGCTTCTCAAGGAACTGAATGGGAAGAACATTTGTTTTATGTAGTTAGTTATCTGAGCAGTTTTTTTTTGTAACACAAATTGCTAAGTGCACCTCTGGTGAAGTGAGGCCTCATGCTCACAACTCAATAGTAGTCACTTCAGCTTCTGATTGCCTAGAGTACCGGCCTTTTGGTATAGTTTTCAACTGGTGTTATAAATATTTTATCAGAGTTAGTTCATTAAATAGCATTTTATGTTCTTAGTATGATTTTCAGTGACATCTTGGGGCCAGAATCATTCTTTTAGAAATGAATCTCAAGTTACGAGGTATTAGTGGAAAAATTCCATTTCTATGTTCATTCAGTGACACAGCCTTTCTATAATGAAAGCATGCAACTGTTTTATCTAGAGCACTTTGGGGTCACTGAGTAAGGACTCAAAGGGAGGCAAAGCTGAGCCATTCTGTGTCTAGAAAACACATGGAATGATAAGGAATGGAGGACATTTAAAGTCCATAAAGAGGATAGTTAAAAAAAAGTTTTTTTTTAAATTTTGTATTGGGGTATAGCCAACTAACAAATAATGTTGTGGTGGTTTCAGGTGAACAGCAAAGTGACTCAGCCATACATATACGTGTATCCATTCTCCCCCAAACTTGCCTCCCGTTTAAGCTGCCACATAATATCGAGCAGAGTTGCATGTGCCATATAGTTGGTTCTTGTTGATTATCCATTTTAAATGAATCAGTGTGTACATGTCCATCCCAAATTCCCTAACTGTCCTTTCCCCCCACCCTTCCCCCAGCCCTGGCAACTGTAAGTTCCTTCTTTTTTTTTAATTTTTATTTTTACTTTATTTTGCTTTACAATACTGTATTGGTTTTGCCATTCATTGACATGAATCAGCCATGGGTGTACATGAGTTCCCAATCCTGAACCCCCCTCCCACCTCCCTTTTCAAAGTCTGTAAGTCTGTTTCTGTTTTGTAAGTAAGTTCGTTTGTATCATTTCCTTTTAGNGGTTATGAACAGGGAGGCCTGGCGTGCTGGGATTCCTGGGGTTGCAAAGAGTCGGACACGACTGAGCGACTGAACTGAACTGAACTGAACTGAACTGAACTGAAGGAACCTCCATATTGTTCTGCACAGTGACTGTACCAATTTACATTCCCACCAACAGTGTAGGAAGGTTTCCTTCTCTGCCCACTCTCTCCAGCTTTTATCATTCGTGGATTCTTTGATGATAGCCATTCTGGCTGGTGTGAGGTGATATCTCTCTGTAGTTTTGATTTGCATTTCTCTAATTATTAGCGATAGTGAATCTTTTCCTGTGCCTATTGGCCATCTGTGGTCTACTTTGGAGAAATGTCTGTTTAGGTCTTCTGCCCATTTTCTTGAGTGGGCTGTTTGTTTTGATGCTGTTAAGTGTCATGAGCTGTTTGTAAATTTTGGAGACTAACGATTAGTCACATCATTTGCAATGATTTTCTCCCAATCTGTAGCTTGTCTTTTCATTTTGTTTATTGTTTCCTTTGATATAAAAAAGTTTTTGAGTTTAAGTAGGTCTCATTTGTTTATTTTTGTTTTTATTTACATTATTCTGGGAAAAAGATACTGCTGTGATTTATGTCAGTGTTCTGCTTTTTTTTTTTTTTTCTGGCTATGTTTTAAGAGGAAATATTTGAAAAGCAATAAAGGAAAAGAAACAAATAACATACAGAGAACCCCATAAGGTTATCAGCTGATTTTTTTTTTTTTTCCAGTGGAAACTCTGTAGGCCAGAAGGGCACAATATATTAAAGTAATGAAAGGGGAAAATCTACAACCAAGAATACTCTAACCAGTAAGACTCTCAGTCAGATTTGACAGAGAAATCAAAAGCTTTATAGGCCAAACAAAAGCTAAGAGAATTCAGCACCATCAAACTAGCTTTACAAGGAACAAAAGACATTTAAAATATTAAAGTTAATAGTTATCAGGATAGGAAAAACATTTGTGGCTGTTTAGTGAGATCATGTTCAGTGAATTTTTCACCTTTGTACTCCTACAGTTTCTGCTGTGGGGTGGGTGGCTTTGTTTATTAAAGTATTATCTACCTCTGTTCATTGGCTCAAGGTCCAGCTGAGCCTAATCTTGACGGTAGTAAGACTTAACATTTACATCTGATGCAACTGGAAAAGACCAGATAGACACTTCACCTTCCTACTGCCTGGAGAGGTATTGGGAGACTGAGGACTGAAGGGTACCCTGTGCTTTATTGGTGATGATCTCAGGTGGCCTTGGCCTGCAGTGGCTTGAAGCAGGGTTTCCGTTCCCCAGCCAGACACTGAAGTCAGGCTGCAGCAGTGAGAGCTGAATTCTGACCACTAGACCAGTGGGCAGTGATTTGGACCTGGCCCATCAGCAGGGCAGAAATGAATTCCCAAAAAGAGATGGAAAGTAGCAAAATAAGAAAAATATTTATTAGGTAGAAAAAGAGTACATGTGGATAGATACACAGGCAGGCTCACAGAGTCATGCCCTTCTGATAATTCAGATCACTTATGTGGGGCATCTCTTCTGGGTTTCCTTTGGCCAATCATCTTGCTTAACCTCATTCTGGGTCCATATTTTGTTTATCTCAGGACCCTCCTGTGTGTGTACTCACATGCATTTCTTAGCTAAGGTGGATTCCAGCCAAGAGGCCTCTGGGTAGGTCTCCTTTTTTGACCTCCAAGGAGCCTTTCTGTGCATGTGTAGTCAAGAGGGTTTCTTTGACTTGGAGAATGAGGAGTATGTGGTCTTTTATCTCTTCTGGGCAGAGTTCAGCTCCTTTCTCCCTCCTGGTATTTTGGAGTATCGGTTCACAGGGGACAAACTCTGGCTGCTTAGCTTGGGGCCCTTATATCTCTTGTCCCAGAGAGAGTCTGTTCCTTCACCTCCTCTCTGATTAGTGCATTTCTGGGGCTACTAAAACCACACCCAAGATCAAGGAAGAGTCTGCTATCCTGCCTCTCTAATGAGGGAAATCATCTCTCTCCAGGATATAGAGCCTGTAGGTTCTGTCTCAGACCTGGTCACAGTGGGTCAGAGAGATCGGTATCCTCAGGCCCTCACATGGGGATTTGATTCTTATAGTCTCTTGAGAGAAAGGGCCCAGGACTGGAGACAACACTTCCTGAAATTCATCCACAGAAGTGCCTACAGGTCTGCCTTGGCTATAAGCTTAGTTTCCTTGCTTCCTTTTGGTGAAGGTTGGCCTAGCAACTGACAGCTCTTAATAAGGCAACAGTCTCGTGATCTTTCAGCATGGAGATAGTAGAGAATAGTGGTAATGAGTTCCAGGATTGGCTTCATTCAGACCAGCATTCCAGTCCTGATTTACCAGTTACTAGCTGTGTGTGCTGGATCACAGAGCTCTGAGCCTCAATTTCCTCATCTGTAAAATAAGATAATATCAAAATGTGTGGGAATATTAGAGGATTAAGTTATTTGTCAAGGGCTATCACAGACCCTGGCACTTAAGTCCTAGATTAATAGGTATTGTTTTTAATAAGGAAATGTTCCCCAAAGTAACCTCAAATTCTCATTCATCAGATGTCAAAAGGGTCCCTGAATTTTCAGAACTCCTTTCACAGATCACCATCAGCAACAGTAAAGATGCCTTCTGCCTGGAATTCTCTTCCCCAAGAAATTTCTATGTTTAGGTTCCTCAATATACTCAGAAATTGAAACAAAAGCCACCTTTTTGAGGTTTTCTCTTAATGCCGTCCAGCCATCTCATCCTCTGATGCCATCTTCTCCTTCTGCCCTCAATATTTCCCATCATCAGGGACTTTTCCAATGGATTGGCTGTTCGCATCAGGTGACCAAAATACTGGATCATCAGCATCAGTCCTTCCAATGATTTTTCAGGGTTGATTTCCCTTAGGATTAACTAGTTGGAGTCACTTCTTATTTTTCCTCTTGGCAATTATCACTATGTAGTATGGTGTTTTAATTTATTATCATTATCTTCCAGTAACTCCTTATATTACGAGGGCAGGGATTTTTGTCTGTATTGTATCCCCAGGGCCTAGGGAAGTACCTGGTACTTGGTAGTTAATGAAGGTTTGATTACTTTTGACAGAATACCATGTTCCTTGAATGAAGTGGGAAGTCATTGGAGGATATTGAGCAAGGAGTGACATGATCTGATTTACATTTTAATAGGATCAATCTGGGAAGCCAGAGTATTATCACTGTCACTTCTCCATTGTACCCATTTTTCATTCATTCATTCAGTAGCCAGTTTTGAAAATACAAACCCTCCAACTGGAATGGAGTATTTTCTATGGAATAATCACACCCCCACACCCCCACACACCCATATTGTTTCTGTTGATTGCCAAGGAAGAACCAAGCAGATATCACTACTTCATGGCTTCTTCCAAATGTAGATAGTCATAAGCTAGGTCCATATTCATAACCAGCTTTGAACAAACACAATCCTGCTTTGAACAAACACAATCCTGGTTGATGCCAGCATATGTTGGCACAATGAGACAATGAAATGCCAAAGCCTGTATGCAATGATTCAGGGAGAGAATGTTGGTTTGGGTTTTGAACAACTTCTCCTGGCAGCATTCTTGCTTCTGTCCCAGGTTCCCCATCTCCTTAAGGTACTTCTCCCATAGGGCCTTCTGGAGTCTTATCTTGGCAGAGCTCAGTATAACAAAATTAAAAGCAAAAATTAAAACCTTAAACTTGTTTGGTAAAGGCTTCAAGAGCAACTTTGGGTAGGGTTATGGTATTTTTAAGTGAGATTCATTGTAGAAGGTGATGAGAGAGGATTTATAGCCTTGGACTTAAGGTGTTTACAACCACATTTCTTATCCTAAGAAGGGAAGGGCTAATGACCACTTGCATCAGTACTTTTGAATATTTGCTCACCCCTGGTTTATACACCACCCATAATGCATATGCCCTAAACACCAGCCAGGTGAAAGATGCAGCTGCAGCGCCTACAATAGTGGAAAGAAAGACAGATGACTGCAGTAACAGAAAGGTTTAAAATAATCAGTAATTCATCTTTGTTGGTGAATTTAAAATAATTTATTTTCTAATGACACACTCAAGAATTTTAAACATTTTTCTAGCTGAAACCTCCTACACTCTGCCAAGACCTTCAGTCCCCTTCTCCACTTTTCTGGTCTTTTTGAGAAGAACTGGAGGGGAAGCAGAGATGGACAGGGGGACTCAGGAAGGGAGATGATATAAAATTTTTACTTTGAAGTTTGATTTATTGATCTCTCTGTCTTGTATAGATGTCAGTAATGTGAGACATGAAAACACACATAGAACATCACAAAATATTATTTAGTCCCATAAAATGTCATTCTGGGTTGACACTGGCAATGTCAAGTGATTACCGGAGTTTCCTTTCTATCACTTATCCTGTTCTTCAAATGTAAAGAAAAATGTGGACTGAATGGCCTGCTAATTACATTTCATTTTGTAAAATATATTTTTCTTTCATGATCAGTTTATAGACCTTTTCTTTCAAATAATGCAAAGTAGAACATGACCATTACCTAAAACTTATGAAATTTCACTTAAGTTACTGAACGATAGCTTTGAAAAGTTTCTCAGAGTTATGTGAAGAACAGTTTTATAATACAGATGGTTCTTATAATTGACAAAGACATTTACACTCTTTTCAATAAAATGTGTTCCAGCACCTTGACAAATTATTGTCTAGTACTGCGCAAATATGGCATTAATGAAGAAATGGAAAAAGTAAATATCACCATCAGCTTAACTATCAAAATCATCAATATTCATTTTAATGTGATTAAATACATGGCGATGTGTGAACAGATTGTTTCCTTGACTTGCTGGTTTAAATTTTAGACAGCTGACAGTATTGCAGAATTGTTTATTTTGTAATTGCAATGTATGTTATGTGTCTAACATAATATGAGCATTTTCTTAATAGAATATTCATATTTAGGAATTAAATCTTGGTGTAGTCAAGTTACATTTTTAAGCCTATTGGCTTAATAGGAACACAATACAGACTTGTGGTATTTCAAATGTTCCTTTATTTTAAAATGCATCCTTTAAAAATGAATTTCTACAGATTATAAAGAGTTGGATGAAGTGAAGAGAAATAGATGTATTGGGGGATTGAAAATTCAAGGTGACTTTTATTAAAAAATGGAATGGTCCTACTTTGGTTCAAATGCTAGGAGTTTTCCACTTCTTAGACCTTGCTTTGCAGATGGCAACACAGAACGGTTCTGGTTCAGTTAGTATCCTGCTAGAATGAATTATGAGAAGTCCAGACCTGATTTAGTGACTTGGAGCTGCTGCTTTGAGTTCTGAAAATGGTGAATGTAGTCAGGAAACATCAGAAATAATCACAAAAAATGACCCCATAAATCTTAAACACTTCACTGAAAAAACATGTCCAGAAAATAATGCTTACCATGTATTAGTGTCTCATGTTGAGGAAGCAGAGATTCCTTGAGTTATTCAATTGAGCCATTTTCTTAAGCTTAGTTGGCAAATAATCCATGGCCAGTTGTACCTCATCTGAAATGACAGACACTAGAATGACATGGATAAATGGGATGACATCTTTAATTTATCATTTAAGTATTTGATGGTGATGGCCTTAGTTTGCTTTACAATAGTGATTCTTCTGGGGGAAGGGTGTTAGAATTGAAAGAATTGGTACCAGAGAAATGCTCCTGACACATTGTGTGAGATGAATGCTTAGATTTAGGGCAGGGCCCTGTGGATTTAAAGGTAGCCCATACAGAGTTCACTGGAGTAGACAGGGGTTAAAACAATTTACTTGATTGGATTTCAAATTAACCAACCTAGAGACCATCATGTGCACGCTTATTTTTAGATGAACAATTGAGAATTAACAGGAACAAAATTTCCCTGTAATTCTTAATACCTTAAAAAGTCAATGACATTTTCCACAGAAGCTAACAGCTTCAAATATTAAAAAGGCTTTCCTGACTTACTTTCTGGGACACTCCCTCATGATAGACAGCATAGCATCCCGTCTTTTCATACATCTTGTTACTTGATTATTTCACTGAATGCCATCTTACCCGCTTGTTCCTGCCTGCTTTCTCTGTCACTGTATTTTTAGTGTCTGTTCAGTACACACTCAGTGGGTTTTGTTGACTGAATCATAAATGAATGAGTCTGGTCCATAGTCCTGAGGACCCTTGTGGCCTACATGGACAGGTAGAAAACATGGGTAAATGTCACCCAGTAATGCCCAGAGGATGATATAAACGTGCACAGAATACACTGTGTCCAGAGTGTGCCTCAAGTTCTGAGAAGCTTTATTTCCAGGAGCAATCAGGTGACAAAGGCCCATGCAGTGACACCATGTCCTCTCCACCTGGCCACTCATTTAGCACATCATTCTGATGCATGGGCGGCCACATCTCCCTCTAAATTATTAGGACTTTTTCATGTGCCAGTGACAGAAAACCTAACTCAATTTGGCTTTTAACAAAAGAGAATAGAATCCCATCTCTGAGAATATGGCTAGTTAGGTATTTGAACTGACATTTCTTCTTAAGGCAAAAATGCTATATTAAGTAAAAACTACTCTTAAAAGTATTGAAGAGAGGCTAAAAATATTTAAGAAGCTATTCTTAAAAGTATCAAAGATAGTGAAGAATTATAAGGTCATTGTCGAAGGTGGGAATCTAGAAAGGTAAATTGAGTGTTAAATTTTGTTTTGTTCAAAGAACATTTACCAAGCCTGGTTTGTTTTTTTATTGTTGATGTTATTTTGGGTTTTTTAGGGGGCAGCTTTGTCAGGTGCAGGCCTCAGAAGGCAAAGCAGAGCATTTCCCCAGGATGGGGCACCTCATGGTAGACCCTCCCTCCATAAAGCTGAGACTCCAAAGGCCATTATTCAGAATTAAATATGCTCTAGATTTCTACCTCCAGGGCCCTTAGGAGAATTAACCTTTGTGGTAAGCAAAGCAGGGAGGTAAAAAACCCTGAGAAGTTTGACCAATAGGTTGGCCATCAAGTAAAGTTTTAGCTTAAATATTTATCACTTTGTTGATTCAATGAGTAGTCCAGGACTGACAGAAGCAAATCCAGATCTTTGGGTGAATGTCCCTTTATCGTAGGTCCTGAAAAATTTTCTGCAAGAACATTTTCAAGTTGAATGACACACAGGAAAAAAAAAAAAAAGAGGGGGGGTTGGGCAGTTAAGCACAGAAGAAAATGAAGAACCATGTCCTAATTTTGCTTCTCATTGTAGCAGACTCTGCTTTTGGGGAGGATCAAATTGAAAAAACAAAATATTAATATAACTTGACCACATTAACAGATTAAAGGAGAAAAAAAATCATGTGATAATCTCAATAGATATAGAAAAATGCTATTATAGATTTTAGCATCTACTCATGATAAAAACTTTTAAAAATCTACGAATAGAAGAAAATTCCTTACCCTCACTAAAAACTACAGTTTGTGAAATGTTCCAAGCTTTCCCTTGGCTGATAATATGGCTAGTCTGTTACTCCTCTTAATCTCATAGTCTAGTCAGGAAAAAAGATTCTAAATATTACACAGGCAAAGAAGAGTTGAGAAACCAGAGAGAGGTGGTGGATTTCATCAGAGATTACAAACAGCAGGAACCACCTGGACTGGACTGATGTGGGGTAGGGGGAGTGATGTGGGACCCTAGTCACTGGGGTCCTCTGATAGAAGCTAGAACCATGGTGGCATGGGGACCACAGAAGGAAGGGCTATGCCTGGGAAGAGCTTCAAAGAAGAGACAGAGCTGCTGCCGGACACTGTCCTACAGTGACTGACAAACTCCCTGGTTTCTCCTCTCATGTTCTAATTTTCCTTCAATCCCTTGCCTTGGTCACATTTCACTGAAAACCAGAGGACAGGAGGACCTGTTAATGTAATACATGAACTTGTTTCTCTTGGGACAGAGAGCAAGGTGAAGGATGGATAGTATATCTGGAGGGTAAACAGAAGCTTGCAGAAGGGAATGGCAATCCACTCCAGTATTCTTGCCTGGAGAATTCCATGGGCAGAGGAGCCTGGCGGGCT
Organism: Oreotragus oreotragus; assembly: GCA_006410675.1. Lineage (NCBI taxonomy): Eukaryota > Metazoa > Chordata > Mammalia > Artiodactyla > Bovidae > Oreotragus > Oreotragus oreotragus. The sequence continues at coordinate 220,244 of SJYX01003232.1, forward strand.
GCGTTCCACGGGGTCTCGAGGAGTCGGATACGGCTGAGTGACTAACACAACATAAACGGAAGCTAGGTGGTACAGATGAGAAATGATGATCACAACACGCAGGCAGGCAGATGACTGCCTGCCTGGGGGTTGGGGGATGGGAGAAGTATGCAGGAGACTTCTGAGATACTGGCAATATTCAATTTCTTGCCTTGACTAGGGATTACATTGCTATTTGCTCTCCGTCTTTAAACCTCACATTCTCTTTTGTGAGTGTGATTAATTTCGCAGAAAGTGCAAAAAAGAAAATTCATAGTTCACATAACTGGAAACCTAAGAGAGAGGACTAACTTTAAGTGTATTTTAATTTAGAAGTTCAGTCATTGCCAAAAAGGCTCTTCTCTGTCATCACATCTCATTTTGAGGGTGGCTGAAATTAGAGACACCAAGGGAACATCTCATGCAAAGACGGGCTCGCTAAAGGACAGAAATGGTCTGGACCTAACAGAAGCAGAAGATATTAAGAAGAGGTGGCAAGAATACACAGAAGAACTGTACGAAAAAGATCTTCATGACCCAGATAATCACAATGGTGTGATCAATCATCTGGTGCCAGACATTCTGGAATGTGAAGTCAAGTGGGCCTTAGAAAGCATCACTAAGAACAAAGCTAGTGGAGGTGATGGAATTCTAGTTGAGCTGTTTCAAATCCTGAAAGATGATGCTGTGAAAGTGCTGCACTCAATATGCCAGCAAATTTGGAAAACTCAGCAGTGGCCACAGGACTGGAAAAAGTCAGTTTTCATTCCAATCCCAAAGAAAGGCAATGCCAAAGAATGCTCAGACTCTGTCTCTTATACACATCTAGATGTGTATAAGAGACAGGTCAGGGCCCGNGCACTCAATATGCCAGCAAATTTGGAAAACTCAGCAGTGGCCACAGGACTGGAAAAAGTCAGTTTTCATTCCAATCCCAAAGAAAGGCAATGCCAAAGAATGCTCAAACTACTGCACAATTGCACTCATCTCACATGCTAGTAAAGTAATGCTCAAAATGCCCCAGCCAGTCTTTAGCAATACGTGAACTGTGAATTTCCTGATGTTCAAGTTGGTTTTAGAAAAGACAGAGGAACCAGAGATCAAATTGCCAACATCCGCTGGATCATGGAAAAAGCAAGAGAGTTCCAGAAAAACATCTATTTCTGCTTTATTGACTATGCCAGAGCCTTTGACTGTGTGGATCACAATAAACTGTGGAAAATTCTGAGAGAGATGGGAATACCAGACCACCTGACCTGCCTCTTGAGAAATCTATATGTAGGTTAGGAAGCAACAATTAGAACTGGACATGGAACAACAGACTGCTTCCAAATAGGAAAAGGAGTAAGTCAAGGCTGTATATTGTCACCCTGCTTATTTAACTTCTATTCAGAGTACATCATGAGAAACGCTGGACTGGAAGAAACACAAGCTGGAATCAAGATTGCCGGGAGAAATATCAAATAACCTCAGATATGCAGATGACACCACCCTTATGGCAGAAAGTGAAGAGGAACTAAAAAGCCTCTTGATGAAAGTGAAAGAGGAGAGTAAAAAGTTGGTTTAAAGCTCAACATTCAGAAAACGAAGATCATGGCATTCTGCCTGCTTTAGTCCTAAGTTCAGTTCAGCTCCGTTCAGTCACTCAGCACTCCCTAATAAACATGCTGAGTACTAAACTCCATCAGAGCCTGCTTCTTGGAGAACATAGCTTATAACAAAAGGGAAGTAAAATATAGAAGGAACATATACTAATTTCCAGTTTCCCTAAAAAGAAATCCCAAATTCCAAAAGAAAGATATAAGAGACAAAACAATAGATCTGGGCTGAAAAGCAAGTTGACTCTGTGAAGAAGTTTGCTAGTTTGGAAGTAGAAAGGAAAGGGAAGTGAAACTTATTATCAAGGTATTAATCTTTTCCACTAGGGTAAAAGGCAACTTTGTCCCTAGCCTGCTACTGCTGAGGTTTGAAGAAGGAGAAGGACTTGAACAGAGAATTAGAGAGCAAGAAGTGCTTTGGACGGTTCTGGTGAGATACCAGGTGCATCCCCATTAGGAGATGGGATGAAAGTTGTCTTACATCTTTGTGGAAGAAAAGGAGAAATACTAAGTGCATTTATGTCCCTCTCCCTCCTCCTCTTCCTTCTTCCCCAGTACACTTGGGACTAATGAATTATATGTTCACACTCTAGTCCATTACCTTTGTAATCTGTGGCATGTGCATTTAAAAGGAAAATGTGTTTTTGTCCTGTGGTTACATTACTAACTCTAGTCAATTACTCACAAAATAAGTTTAAAGTTAGAGCAGTTTCATTTAGCTTATATGGTGGTGTTTAAGTCCTCAACTACCCTATAGACTTTGATTATTGCTGGTATATTTATTTCTGTTTCAGAGCTCAGATTTCACTTTTAGATTTTCCTAATTAACTTATCTCCATGGATGTATATCCCTTTGTCCATGTTGTGCTGAAATAAAGTGTAATATAGTGTGATAACTTGATAAAAACTTAATGTGATAGGACCTTGTGCAGTTGAGCTATGTCTTCTATTATCATTGTTGATTTTTACCTAAATAGAAATGGACCTAGCTCAGGGGGCCTATGTACCCAAATTGGTGAAAACCAAAATCATTCTTTTAGGTAATTGTTTCATTGGTGATATACAAAGAAGTGTGATTTTACTTCTGTTTTCAGGATGGTGGAATAATTTACCTTTGTGGCATTAAGGTAAATTACCATGGTAGATTCTGTTGCTCAGAATGTTTACTTTCTCCCTAAAGGAAGGATTATGTATATATATCCTCACATGATCCTTTGATATTAGCCTTGGCTATGAGTGTTGCAATGAAGCAAAATGGCTAATGGGTAAAAATTATGTGTCACTTCTGAATAGCAGTTTTAAGAATCATTGCGTGGCCCATGATTTGGCCCCTTTTTCCTCTCCCCAGAAATGCTCCAGTTAGGGGCTGCTCTATCAGTCTGTGCCCTGACATAAAGGTTCATGGAACAGAGTCATAGCTGACTCATGTTGATAATGCACTAGGTGAGAAATAAACCTCTGCTGTTGTAGGACACTAAAATTTTCCAGGGTTGCTTGTTATCACGGTATAATTTAGATAAAATGGATTGATAGTGTTTAATTTCATAGGTTTCGGTTTTGGTATAATTTCCATGTGGAGGCTTGATTATATGTACTTAAATGACTAAGGGGCGCTAGACTGTAATAATGCTGTCTGGTAGGAATATTGCTAAAGTAAAATTTACCTTTGCATTTTATTCTCGTAATCTGGTCCTTTCAGTGTTTCGTTTTTCTTTCACTTTCATGACAATAGCTAAGGCAAGGAGAAGAAAGGAAGACAGGGACATAGGGAAGGTAAACTGGTTAAAAAATCGTGACTGGGAGATAATGGGTGGAAATAACAACTGTAATTAGAAGAAAGAATTTTACTTTTGAATTTGCACATTTTGATGATATATATTGTTAATCCTTTTGAAAGTAATGCTATAAGTAGTCTGTTCTGCAATCTGGTAGGATCAGGGCAAAAAATGTAAGGTTTTCTTGTACTTAGCTCTCCCCTTAAAGATAATGCACATTTGGTGGATTCTCACACAGTTACACTCACATATGCACACATACTAGAGAAAGAAATGGAAACTCACACTGGTATTTTTACCTGGCAAATCCCATGGACAGAGGAGCCTGATGGGCTACAGTCAATAAGGCTGCAAAGAGTCGGACACGACTGAAATGGCTCAGCACAGCACATATGCATGTACACTTAGTAAAATAAAGCTTTTATTTTCGTCATTGAAGATTAGTACTTGAAATAGTAATCTAAATAACCTTAAAATAGTAACATAATTAACCAAAAGATAAATTTAGTTAATTTCTAGAAGCTTTTATGTGAGTTTGCCTGAATTATTTCTTCCATTTTGCAGGAGGCATGAGGGTTCTTGTTGGCCCTTATTGCTTCAGTTCTATACAAGTACAAAAGTATGATTCACTAAAAACACCTAACTCCTAAAATAATAGCCACCATTTAAAATAGGCTTTTATGTGAGACACTGTATTACATGATGTATAGGCAGTAACAAGTGCATAGCTTCTGCAAAATACTTAGAAAACCAGACTCACTGATTTATCAGAATAGGAAGTAGTTACATAAGAATGCATGTGAAGTGCATAGCTTAGTGTCTGACACAGAAGAAATAGGAATAAATGATAACTAATATATACTCTGATGTAATACTTCCACCAAATGATACAAGTTTTTAGCTTCATTTCCCCCATTTTTAACGTGGAAAAAATACAAGAGAAAATTGGCCAAGATCAATGTATTGAGACAAAACTTTTATGTTTTCAGTATCCCCTGACTTCCTCCTTTTTCTCTTTTTAAATGCCCTGGAAACACCCAGTCATCATCCTATTTTTGGAGTTTGATTGTGGTGGCAGAATTTTAAGATTCTGTCCATTAAATACATACCCTATGTAATACTCTTTTTTTTCTTTTTACAGTTTTTAAAAAACTTTTTAATTTTTTTAAGTAACTTTTATTTTATTTTATTATTATTATTTTTTACTTTACAATATCGTATTGGTTTTGCCATACATCAACATGAATCTGCCACGGGTGTGCACGTGTTCCTGAAAGCTGTGGTACATATACACAATGGAGTATTACTCAGCCATTAAAAAGAATACATTTGAATCAGTTCTAATGAGGTGGATGAAACTGGGAGCCAATTATACAGAGTGAAGTAAGCCAGAAAGAAAAACACCAATACAGTATACTGACACATATATATGGAACTTTTAAGTTTTTTATTGGAGTATAGCTGATTAACAATGTTGCAATAGTTTTAGGTAAACAGAGAAGGGACTCAGCCATACATATACATGTATCCATTCTCCCCCAAACTCCTCTCCCATCCAGGCTGCCACATAACACTGAGCAGAGTTCCAGTGCTATTCAGAAGGTCCTTGTTGATTATCCATTTTAACTACAGCAGTGTCTACAGGCAACCATAAGTTCAGTCTCTAAATCTATGAATCTCCTTCTGTTTTGTAAGTAAGTTTGTTTGTTTCATTTCTTTTTAGATTCCACATATAAGGGATGTCATATGATATTTCTCCTCTGTCTGACTTACTCAGTGTGACAATCTCTAGGTCCATTTATATTGCTGCAAATATTATTTCATTCTTTTTAATGGCTAAGTAGTATTCCACTGTGTAAATGTACCACATCTTCTTTACCCATTCCTCTGTGGATGGACATTTAGGTTGTTACTATGCCTTGGCTATTGTAAACAGTGCTGCAGTGAACATTGGGATGCATGTATCCTTTTGGATCATGTCTTTCTCTGGATATATGCCCAGGAATGGTATTACAGAATCGTATGGAGAAGGCGATGGCATCCCACTCCAGTACTCCTGCCTGGAAAATCCCATGGATGGAGGAGCCTGGTAGGCTGCAGTCCATGGGGTTGCGAAGAGTCGAACACGACTGAGCGACCTCAGTTTCACTTTTCACTTTCATGCATTGGAGAAGGAAATGGCAACCCACTCCAGTGTTCTTGCCTGGAGAATCCCAGGGATGGGGGAGCCTGGTGGGCTGCCGTCTGTGGGGTCGCACAGAGTCAGACACGACTGAAGCGACTTAGCAGCAGCAGCAGCATGGTAACTCTAGTTTCAGCAACTTCCATATTGTTCTCCCTAGTGGCTGTACCAATTTACCTTCCCACCGATGTGAAGTGTAGGAGGGTCCACTTCTCTCTACACTCTCTCCAGTATATACTGTTTGTGAAATTTCTGATAATAGCCATGCTGGCTGGTGGAGGTGTTATCTCATTATAGTTTTGATTTGCATTTCTCTAATAATAATACCCTCCTTGAATGGGGTCAGAACTTGTGACTATGATGGGATGTCATTCTCATGATTACGTTACCTATCCATCAATTTTTTTTTAAGTTTTAAGGGAAATTATTCTGTGTGGACTTGACCTTTAGAAGAAGATGGGGTCTCAGAGAGATGCTTCTGCTGGTCTTGAGGGAACAGACTGTCAAGTTGTGAGGAAGGCAACTGGGCAGAGTTCCAGGAGAGGCTTCTAGATTGAATTAATTCCCTCACCAACAGCTAGCAAGAAAAGAGACTGTAGTCACAGGGCCACAAAGAAATGAACTCTGTCAACATGTCAATGGAGCATGGAAGCAGATCTTTCCTTAGTCCTTGAGATAAGGTTGCAGTTGGCTGACACCTTGATTTCAGCTTTACACACCCTGGGCAGAGGAATTGCAAAAACTGTAAGATGAATAATTGTGTTTTTAAGAAGCTAAGTTGTAGTAATTTGATATGCATCTGTAGGAAACTAATATAAAATGAAACACACACCTTGGAGCATGGGATCTGGCTCCTGAGTGACTGCTAGAGTCAGATGACATAGCTCAGAAATGCTGGGCAGTTAAGTCCACGTGGGAAAGATCGATCAATGGGAATGAAAGAAAGAAGAGAAGCATCAATCCTCACTCTTTCCCTTCACCCTCAGTGGACTATTCTAATTTTTCTTTTCTTTGTATATCTTCCAAAGAAGTCCCACCTGCCAAAGGAATGCACCTCCTGCTTAATTTGCTTTGTCTTTTCGCAGTTTCTTGTGAGTAGCAGCCAGCTTGGTAATGTGTCACATCACAGTTTCCTCACTTCTTTCCCCTTCATCTGCATGCCCCAAATAAGATGTTCACACTTTAAGCCTTACCCCAGTTCTGCTTTCTGGATTGAGTCAGTCACATAATAATTACGTGACAGATTCAGAATTTGAGTGCAAGTCTGGCCATATAACTTGAGTTAATTTCAGGATAGCTGGTTTCATTTTGAGGAAATTAAATTTAAAAGTGAAAAATACATAGCAGAGGCAACACACTATTTCTCTGCTAATAACCACTCAGGAGGACACGGGATACGGGTCTCAGATTGTCTTGTTATTTAAAATAGAGTTAGTCTGTTAGAAGGAACAATTTCTGGCTCTTTCAGTATGTTCAATTTAACCTACACATATCTGGAGACAAGGAACTGTAAAGCACAAGTGATACTAGATTCCTGTAATGTTCATTTGCTAGTACGTCTTGGGGCAACAGTATGATGAAAGAGTCACTACTTGCTCTTTCCATAGTGAAGACAGATTTTCAGGCATACTGTTTCCTCCCAGTTTTTTAAATGGTTGTTAATACATTTCCTAAGGTGGGGATTTTGCCTTGGACTATTTCTGAGATGCTCTTTTCAAGAAGCAGTGTTCAGTGAGCCGGGGGAAGAGTTTGAGGCAAATAAACAGAAATTGTTCCTAAGTGTGTTTTGAATACTGAGTTCTGTTGGTAAATGAAAATGTTCCTTTTAATGCATTGGCTGCAATAGAGCCTGTTAGGGTGGGTACCACACTTTGCTGCCTTAATGATAGGGCCCAGAGAATAGGTTTGCCCTAATTTCCAGTTTATTTTTCTCCTTATGAACTCATGGGTACCTTGACCATGACTGAGAGTTGAGGATGTCACTTTTAAGTATTTGTCCTCAGGGTTCAGTTGCAGATTCCCTGGAAATACCCTGGTGCCCTAGATCTCTGACAGTTTTACTGATAGTGTAGCTTATGTGGCAGTCACATTCATACCCCAGCATGCCCCAGTCACATGTGGTTGAATGAGATGTGACGACAGCCTGAATGAAGCTGGGCCAAACATTCTCTCTCAGGAATCTGGAAGGAGAGCTAGAGATCATCAGTGAGATGGGGCTGATCTCCTGACCAGCTGACAAGTAAATCTAGGAGCTCCAGAGTGGCCATCTTCCCTCCATATGTGGATGGCGAACCTAAAGGCCAGTCTAGCTTTATTTTTTAGGTAGATTATTCGTTCTTCCCCATGTTAACAGAAATGTGGTATGAAGACAGCTTGCCAGCAGGGGTGGTTTTTCATTTTTCCCTTCTGGGTCTCCTCTTCACCCTTCCCCTCCCTGCTTTCTTTCCCAGAAGACTGAACTCCATCATCGGGTTTTATGTGACTCCTTTGTCCCCTGGCCAACATGAGGAATCATTAGCTCAACAAGCAGGAAGAGAGGCGGGAGTATTTATTCCCTCGCTTCCTCCCTCTCAGGCCGCAGACTTGCAGTGGTTGCCTTTCAGTGACAAGTCACAGATTTCAGAGCGTGATCTTTCTCCTTCAGCTATAGCTATGGACCTTGATTTGTTGCTCTTGTTTAGTTACCGAGTCTTGTCTAACTCTTTTGTGACCCCATGGACCATAACTATACAAAGCTGCAATCCCTATGGCCTCTTCACTGAAAAACCCAGAGTTTCCTGTATCATAAATAACCCAATCTCCCAAACCATTAAACTCAAACACAATCTCCACCTCCTTCTCTGTCAGGCTCTTCTATCCATGGGATTTCCCAGGCAAGAATACTGGACTGGGTTACCATTTCCTTCTCCAGGGAATCTTCCCAACCCAGGGATTGAACCCATATCTCCTGCATTGGCAGGTGGGTTCTTTACTGCCGAGCCACCAGGGAAGCCTCATAGATCTCACTATATTGGGATAAATGCACCCCAAGCCTAGCAATAGGCAGATGCTATTACCACCTCTGGGCCAAAAGGAGAAAGAGGAAGTAGCTTCATCTTGCTTGTTTTCTCTTAACTTTTCCCTAAACCCTTTCAAGTGATCCAGTTATGCCTTTTGAGAGTGCCTTTCATCTTCTGCTGGGATCATGACTGACTGATGAATGACCTGTGCTCCTAAAGAGGTTCTTACACCTTTTGGGTTCCTGACTGGGAAACCTATGATCTTACAATAATTTGTTTTGCTTTAAAGGGGCCTTAAAACCAACTAGCCCTAACAAAGTATATGGATTACATATATACTTATATGTATTGTACTTATTATACTTTTATTACATATACTTATATAATACATACATAGGCCTAAACAGTTTTCAAAACAGAGTAAGAATTTCATTAATAAATAGGCTATTTCTGTGTATATGTTAGTTACTTTGATATATAGCATTTTTTTTTCTTTTCAGTTTTATTGAGATATAGTTGGCATATAACAGTGTATTAGTTTTAGATNTATTATACTTATATTACATATACTTATATAATACATACATAGGCCTAAACAGTTTTCAAAACAGAGTAAGAATTTCATTAATAAATAGGCTATTTCTGTGTATATGTTAGTTACTTTGATATATAGCATTTTTTTTTCTTTTCAGTTTTATTGAGATATAGTTGGCATATAACAGTGTATTAGTTTTAGATGTATAGCTTGATTTCATATGAATATTATTTTAAAATTATTACCACAATAGGTTTAGCTGATATCCATCACCTCGTATAGCTGGAAATTCTATTTTCCTTGTGGTGAGAGCTTTTAAGACTTGGTGTTGCAACTTTCAAATATATATTATTATTAACTTTAGTCACCATGCTGTATATTACATTCCCCAGGAATTATTTATCTTATAATTGGAAGTTTGTACCTTTGACTACCTTCACCCATTTCACCCACCCACAACCTCTGGCAACCACCAATTTCTTCTATGTATCTATGAGTCTATTGTTTTGTTTTTGATTCCACATATATGTGAGATCATACAGTATTTGTCTTTCTCTGACTTGTTTCACTAAATGTCTATTCAGTTTCTCTGCCCATTTTTATTAGATTATTTGAGTTTTTGTTGTTCTTGTTATATTGAATAAATTCTTTATATATGTTGGATATTAACCTCTTATCAGATAAATGATTTGCAAATATTTTCTCCTTTCTGTAGTTTGCCTTTTTGTATTGTTAATCATTTTCTTTTTCTTTTCTAGCAGAAGCTTTTCAGTTTGATGTAGTCCCACTTGTTTGGTTTTGCTTGTGTTGCCTTAACTTTTTTGGTCAAACACGAAAAATGATGGTGAAGACTGATATTAAGGAGCTCACCTCTTATATTTTCTTGGAGTTTTATGTTTTCAAACTTTATATTCAAGTTTTTAATCCATTTTGAGTTATTTTTGTGTATTAAGATATGGGTCCAGTTTCATTCTCTTGCATGTGAGTGTCCAGTTTTCCAAATCCTATTTGTTAAAGAGACTATCCTTTCTCCATTGTATATCCTTGGTTCTGTTGTTTTAGAGACACAGCTTTCAGCTTCTTACTGTTTAGTATGATGCTAGCCATGGGTTTGTCATATGTGACATTTATTATGTTGAAGTATGTTCCCCTACACCAAGTTTGAGATTTTTAATGAATGAGTGTCAAATTTTGTCAGATGCTTTTTTTTTTTTTGCATCTGTTGAGATGATCATATGATTTTTATCCTTTATTTTACAAGTGTGGTGTTTCACATCAATTTTGTATATGTTGAACTATCCCTGCCTCCCTGGAATATATACTGCTTTATCATGGTGCATGATCCTTTAATATATTTTAGAATTTGGTTTGCTAATATTTTGTTGAAGATTTTGGCATCTGTATTCATCAGGAATATTTGTATGTGTGTATATATATATGTATTTTATTGTGTGGTCCTTCTTTGATTTTGGCATTCAGTTCAGTCCAGTAGATCAGTCATGTCTGACTCTTTGCAGCTCCAAGGACTGCAGCACACCAGGCTTCCCTGTCCATCACCAACTCCCGGAGCTTGCTGAAACTCATGTCCATCAAGTTGGTGATGCCATCCAACCATCTTATCCTCTGTCGTCTTCTCCTCCTCCTGCCTTCAATATTTCCCAGCATCAGGGTCTTTACCAGTGAGTCAGTTCTTTGTGGAGAAGGCAATGGCAGCCCACTCCAGTACTCTTGCCTGGAAAATCCCATGGATAGAGGAGCCTGGTGGGCTGCAGTCCATGGGGTCACGAAGAGTCGGACACGACTGAGTGACTTCACTTTCACTTTTCATTTTCACGCATTGGAGAAGGCAATGGCAACCCACTCCAGTGTTCTTGCCTGGAGAATCCCAGGGACGGGGAGCCTGGTGAGCTGCTGTCTATGGGGTCGCACAGAGTCGGACACGACTGAAGCGACTTAGCAGCAGCAGCAGCAGCAGCAGCAGTTCTTTGTATCTGGTGGCCAAAGTATTGGAGTTTCAGCTTCAGCATCAGTCCTTCGAATGAATGTTTGGGATGATTTCCTTTAGGATTGACTGGTTTGATCTCCTTGCTGACCAAGGGACTCTCAAGAGTCTTCTCCAGCACCACAGTTCAAAAGCATCAATTCTTCAGTGCTCAGCTTTCTTTATGGTCTAACTCTCACATCCATACATGACTACAGGAAAAAACATAGCTTTGACTAGATGGGCCTGTGTTGGTGAAGTAAGGTCTCTGTTTTTTAATATGCTGTCTAGGTTGGTCATAGCTTTTCTTCCAAGGAGCAAGTGCTTTACTTTCATGACTGCAGTCACCATCTGCAGTGATTCTGGAACCCAAGAAAATAAAGTCTGTCATTGTTTCCATTGTTACGCCATCTATTTGCCATGAAGTGATGGGACTGGATGCCATGATCTTAGTTGTTTGAAAGTTGAGTTTTAAGCCAGTTTTTTCACTCTCCTCTTTCACTTTCATCAAGAGGCTCTTTAGTTCCTCTTTGCTTTCTGCCATAAGGGTGTTGTTATCTACATATCTGAGGTTATTGATATTTCTCCCTGCAGTCTTGATTCCAGCTTGTGCTTCTTCCAGTCTGACATTTCACATGATGTACTCTGTATATAAGTTAAATAAGAAAGGTGACAATATACAGCATTGACATACTCTTTTCCTAATTTGGAACCAGTCTGTTGTTCCACGTCTGGTTTTAACTGTTGCTTCTTGACCTGCATACAGGTTTCTTAGGAGGCAGGCAAGGTGGTCTATTAGGTAATGCTATCCTTGTAGAAAGAGTTTAGAGGTGTTCTGTTTATTTTTTTGGAGGAGTTTGTAAAGGATTGGTTTTAAATCTTCTTACATGTCTGGTAGAATTCACTAGTGAAACGATTTGGTCCTTAACTTTTGTTGAATGGTTTTTAATTTGTGATTCAATCTGCTTACTCATTACTGGTATGTTCTGACTCATTTTCCTTTGACTCACTCTTGGTAGGTTGTATGTTTTTTAGCAATTTATTAATTTCTTCTATGTTTTCCAGTTTGGCATATAACTGTTTATAGTAGTTTTTTAATAATCCTTTGTATTTGTATGGTATCGTAAAATGTTTCCTGTTCTCTGATTTTGAGTCCTTTTCCTTTTTTTCTTGGTGAGTGTAGCTAAAGGTTTGTTAATGTTGTTTGTCATCTCAAAAAACAGCTCTTAGTTTCATTGATCTTTTCTATTTTCTTGTCATGCTCTTTCATTTCTGTTCTAATCTATATTTTCTTCCTTCTAACTTTGGGCTTAATTTGTTCCTTTTCTAGTTCCTTGAGGTGTAAGTTGTTTATTTGACATCTACCACTAAGAACTTCCCTCTTAGAACTGTCTTTTGATTCATCCCCTCAGTTTTGTATGATGTAGTTTCATTTTATATCAAGATATTTTTAAAGTTCTTAGACCCATTGGTTGTTCAGTAACTTATTGTCTAATCTCCACATGTTTGGTTTCCTTCTTGTAATTTATTTCTAATTTCATACTTTGTGGTTGGGAAAATGCTTGATATGATTTCATCCTTAAATTTATTAAGAACTTATTTTATGGCTTTACGTATGATGCATCCTGAAAACTGTTCCATGTGTACTTGAGAAGAATGTGCACCTGCTTTTGGATGGAATATTCTGTAAAGGCCTGTCTACAGACTAATCTGTAAAGGTCTGCTGCTACTGCTGGTAAGTCGCTTCAGTCGTGTCCGACTCTGTGCGACCACATAGACGGCAGCCCATCAAGCTCCCCTGTCCCTGGGATTCTCCAGACAAGAACACTGGAGTGGGTTGCCATTTCCTTCTCCAATGCATGAAAGTGAAAAGTGAAAGTGAAGTCGCTCAGTCGTGTTTACATCAAATATTTCCATATTGATTTTTGTCTAGATGATCTATCCACTGACAGTGGGATATTGAAGTCCTATACGATTATCGTTCTGTTTCTCCCTTTACGTCTGCTAACATCTGCTTCTTATATTTGGGTGTTCCTAAGTTGGATGCACAAATATTTTTACAGATGTTATAGTCTCTTGGTTCGACCCTTTTATTTTATATAATGCCCTTTGTTTCTTATTTCAGTCTTTGTCTTAATGTCTATTTTGTCTAAGAAGTATAATGAACCTGTGGGTTGCCATTTCCTTCTCCAATGCATGAAAGTGAAAAGTGAAAGTGAAGTCGCTCAGTCGTGTTTACATCAAATATTTCCATATTGATTTTTGTCTAGATGATCTATCCACTGACAGTGGGATATTGAAGTCCTATACGATTATCGTTCTGTTTCTCCCTTTACGTCTGCTAACATCTGCTTCTTATATTTGGGTGTTCCTAAGTTGGATGCACAAATATTTTTACAGATGTTATAGTCTCTTGGTTCGACCCTTTTATTTTATATAATGCCCTTTGTTTCTTATTTCAGTCTTTGTCTTAATGTCTATTTTGTCTAAGAAGTATAATGAACCTTGCTTTCTTTTGGTTATCATTTGCATGAGATATCTTTTCCATCACTTCAATTTCAGTCTTTGTGTGACCTTGAAGCAGAAATTAATCTTTTATAGGCAGCATATAGTTGCATCTATTTTGTCCTTTGGGCTACTGTATTTTTTTGTTTGGACATTTAGTCAACTTATATTTAAAGTAATTAGTGATAGATATGGATGACTCACATTTTGTTAGTTGTTCTCTAGCTATTTTGCAGTTTCTTTGTTCCTTTCTTCTCTTGCTCTCTTCCTTGTGATTTGATGGTTTTCTGGTGTGGTTAGATTTATTTATCTTTTGTGTATCTACTATAGTTTTTTGGTTTGTGATTAACATGGAGCTTATATGTAACATTTTAGAACTGTATAACATTTTAGAGTAGTCTATTTTAAGCTGATAATAGCTTAATTTAAACACATAATTAAGGTTTGCATTTTTACTCTCACCCCTCCCACACATTATGTTTTTTTCTTTTGCACACATTGTATTTTTATGCCACGGTTTAAATCTTTTTACTTTGTGTATCCTATAACAAATAACTATAGTTATAGTCATCTTTCTACTTTTGCCTTTTAAACTTTCACAGTAAATTTGTGATTACTTTCTACCATTACAACATTATTCTGAATTTAAATATATATTTTCACTAATAAGATTTATATTTTCTTTCTCAACTGATCCTACCTTCTCCTTCCCCTGCTATGTCTACCAGTCTGTTCTCTATGTTTGAGTCTCCATTTCATCCCTGTAAATAGGTTCCTTAGTACTACTTTTCTGGATTCCATATATGTGCACTAATATGTGATATTTATTTTTCCTTTTCTGACTTCACAGCAACTGATTTAAATTAATTCCTTTTTAGGGCTGAGTAATGTTCCATTGTCTATATGTACCACATCTTCTTTATCAGTTTATCTGTTGATGGACATCTAGATTGCTTTTGTGTCCTGGCTGTTGTAAACAGTGCTGCAGTGAATATCTGGGTACATGTGTCTTTCTGAACTGTGATTTTCTCAGGGTATATGCCCAGTGGTGGGATTTCTGGGTCAAATGGTAGTTTTATTCCTAGTTTTTTTTTTTTTTTTTTTTTTAAGGAAATCTCCATACTGTTCTCCATAGTGGCTGTATTAATTTACATTTCCATCAACAGTGCAGTAGGATTCCCTTTTCTCCACATCCACTCTTGAAGGAGTGGCTTTGAGTCGGAGATGAAGCTTTCCATTCACACTGGCCCTAGATCTTGGTTGTCACTGCACTTTTGTGATTGTCCAAGCACGGTTTGTTCTTAATTGTTTCCCCATAGCTGAAGATGTGCCAAGACTTTCAGTGTTCCCAAATGGAGGATCTCAATCAGCATCTAGATGCACCTAGATGCACGAAGCTGTACCCTCAAGCAGCAGTTTTTAAAAGTATGCAAATATACCACTTCCTGAGAAATACTGGGAGGTTGGTTACTGCTCCTTCTGTGATGAACCCTGGGGAGACAGCTAGCCAAGAACTGTCTCTGTTTGCCACAGTGCCACTGAAAGCATGAACACAAGCCCCACGGGCTGTCAGAGCCAGGCTATTAAGTGATATGTCCTTTTGGTAGCAGCCACAAAATCAGGNCCCTGGGGAGACAGCTAGCCAAGAACTGTCTCTGTTTGCCACAGTGCCACTGAAAGCATGAACACAAGCCCCACGGGCTGTCAGAGCCAGGCTATTAAGTGATATGTCCTTTTGGTAGCAGCCACAAAATCAGGATAACAGATGTGTGTCCAAACTCATTCACATGGACACTGGCGAAAGAGGGAGAGCATGCAGACGGCATCTGCCAGCCTCCCTGGTCTCTGGAGGAGACTGCCGTTGCCCTCACACTCTTCTTAAACTAGAAGCCTGGCTCTCAAACTACAGCTTTTAAGATATTCAAATAGGCCACTTTCAGTGAAAAATGGGGTGTTTTCATCTGCTTTCTCACTTCTGAGCCCTAGAAGGATAGCCACAGCGAGTCCTTATGAGCCTGTTGAGAACTGTTTCTTTGTTTCCTATATTCTTGTGGGTTCTGTGGATGCAAGCCCTGTTGACTTTCAGAGATAGGGATTGTGGGGGCCTCCCAAATGGAAGTCTTAAAAGTTGGGGAGCTACATATTAGATTCAAACCCTTTATTCCTCAGGGGGAATCTGGGAATTGTGTGTTTTCTTCCAGTGCTACAGTGCTACCCTGGCTAGGGGTTTATGGGGATAGCGTGTCTCAGACTCTCTTACCCACTTTGATGTGAGATTTTTTTCTTGTCTGCCTGATGTGTAGGAGTTGCTCACCTGATTTCTGGTTTTCTTTCAGAGGAAATTGTTTAGGTGTAACTGTAATTTTGGTCCATCCATGGGAGGAGGTGAGTTCAAGACCTTCTATGTTGCCATCTTGAACTGGATTCCACATTTGTTTAAATTTGAATCAGATATATTCTTTGCTTAGAAATAGGTGTGCAGATACAAGAAAGGAGATGGTAAAGAACATGGACAGATGATTATAAAGCAAGAACATGAGAAAAACCAGAGAGGTAAAGCAAATGCAACAGAGGTTTAAAGGAGGAAAACAACTCTTTGGGTTTGGGGGGATATGGAGGAAGGTAGATGCATCTTCACAGAAGCAGTATTGGATTAGCCCTTTTAGGAGAAGGAGTCATGCAGAATGAGCGGATGGGTATAGTCCAGCAGAAAAAAAAGATAAGCAAATGCAGATAACTGAGATGAAACCAGGTATGGCAAGGAAACAAGATAGTCAATTTGGCAGGAGCAAAGAAACAGTAAGTGGAATGATACTGGGGCCACATTAAAGGCTGGGCAAATAACCTGCTGAAAATGTTTGCTTACTTGGCTAGCAAAATGTATTTCTCTGTCTAGGCAATGGGGATATCAGAGAAGAGTTTTGAGTAGGGAAATGAGCTTGGTTTGAAGTAAGATATATCTGCTTTGTCTGCTGGGGGATCCAGGTGGCTCCTGCAGGTAGACTAAGGATAAATGGCTCAGCAAAAAGGGTGATAATATCTCCAGCTGATACTGAAGATGGTGTGCAGTCTCCTAGGTGATTAACCCTGAGACCAGGATGTTCCTCATACCAGCAAGGCTATTTTCTATTACCATGGGAGCTTGAGGCCTTTTAATTCCCATTATTAGATAATTACTTGTATGCTTGTGTGTTCCAGTTCCCTCTCCCTCCACTGCTTTATAGAAAAATAAAACGAGGGAGGGCAGTGCTGTTCTTCTAGAGCCCAAGTCCTGGTGTGTCCAGCTATGACCAAGTACTCCTTCCTATAGGGTGGTAGACATTGGTATCAAATGCATTATTTTTACTAATTCTCTGAATTTCTGTGTCCACAAGTAACCTGTTTCATTTGTGTCGTTTGCCTCTGTTTTGGACTTGACAATTTTTGTGCTCTAGGAAAATTAATCCTAGAAAAATTTTCTAATCCTATAAAATCAATCCTAGTGGCCTATCTACTGCCACTTGGAAAGAATAGAGGCAAGATATGGGAACCAATTAGCCAATTATAAAGGTAGCTATGCAAGTGATATTGAAGTCCCAGTGAGAATCTTAAAGACACATACTCAGGTATTAGCAACAGGATTTGGTTAGCTGAATGTGAGAATATAGATAGAAAATGTCAAGATTTTGAACCTAGATTACTGGAGACTGATACTGTTGTTCAGATAACAATGGAAGCTGGTTTACAGAGGATGGACTGGGGAAGAGTATGGATTTGGAAGGTTAGCTTTGAAATGTGTCCAAACCTGATGGAGAACCTAGTAGTAAATCTGGGCCAGTGTCTTAGAGGCAGCTATAAATATGATCCAGCGTGGAAGCCAGTGTTGGAAAGTTTCCTCAAATATGTCTAAAGTTCATGTTTTAAAGGAAAATTTTATTTTAGGATTTTAACAAGCTGAAATATGGTTAGCAATATTAACTAACTGAAACCAATAATTGTAAAACAGAACAAAGTATTTCCCATGCATGGTCCCAAAAAAGTGAAGGTTGCAGCAATGAGTGCTTTTGGATTGTGTGTTCTCCGTTCTTTACTTTGTTAAGGGGATGAAAAAGTAGCCACCTGATAGAAGTGCCCCCAGACTGGATTTTCATGTTGCATTCGTCATGTACTTACTTCTCATTGTTTTTCCCATGACCTTCTCTTCTCTCTCAGACCTTCTGGCAAATGGGCCTCAGGAGAAATAAACTCATTAAAATATGTGGGTTCATAATGAGATAATAATGCTGCTATCTCACTCTAAAGATACTTGCTATTGCTGACTATGGCATTCATTTAAAAAATTTCAAAGAACATTCTGGGTATTGTTTTGGCAAGATATAGCATATTTCTTAACAAAGGTGCACATAGAGTAAAAGTGACAAACAGTTCTAAATTGATTTTTTCTAGCAGGTATTTCAAGGATATTTCTGCTAATGGCATAATCAAGTTTATCTGGAGGTACTGAACACATCAGTGGCAGTCTCCTTATCTTTCAGTAGAATGCTCTTAGCTCTGTTTCTTTAAGCTTATTTGAAATTGTTTCCTCATCTATGCAATGGAAGAGCTGAATTTTATATTTTCCATGTCTTTTCCTGCTTTAAGTTTTTAGGGACAAGTCCAAAATCACACCAGGTAGTTCTTTGCCCAGCATGAGGAAGAAGGAAGCCTGACAATAACAGATACGTGACTGGTTTTGGCATCTGAGGGACTGAGTTTGAGTGCTACTTCTAGTACCAATGGTTGTAAATAAGACAGTGGATCTTTTGGTTGCATTTTTACAGATGATAAAGTAAGTCTGAAGTGCCATATATTTTAAAAGACTGTTTCAGGGACCTAACTACAATATAGTCAGTTCCCATTCTACTATACCAGAAAGCTTTTTTAGGACAATTTTACAATGATTGTGTTGAAATTAACCTTTGAGTCACCACATTTTAGTTTTATAAGCAGAGTAGACCCTTAATGGTCCTTTTGAGATTAAATGTCAGTGGACACTGAGACCAAGTTCTGGCTTTATTTTTGCTTATGTCTCTAGTGATAGGTTTAGCTTCATAGTTTTAACATTTATATAATGGAAATAGCATTCACTATGATGAAAACAAACAGAAAAACCCAAACTAAATCAAAACCAAAAGAAACAAGAAAAACCAAAACCCAAACAAGAAGCAAACATGAAGAACTCTTGGAGCTCTTAAATACCTGAGGTTTTAGTATAGAATCTTTGTCAAAACCATAGCTATCATAGAACATTTTCTCTCATCTCAACCATCAGAGGATTTTGCGCAAGTTCAAATCACACATGTATTTTCTTACCAGAGTTCCTCTATTAGATGGTGGCTTCCTTTGAGGGAGACAATGCTTTAGCCATATTTGTATTATCTGCCTTTAACACAGTGACTAGTACATAGTATCAGAACAGTACGTGTTGACTGAATATAACTTTCATCTTTCTTTCTTCAAGACAGAAACAGAAGAGTGCCCATTTCAAAGGGCTTACCTTTTATTTATTCATGATTTTGATGGTACTCATAGATTTTATTTATTTATACTTTTTTCTTTAATTTTTATTGGAGTATAGTTGCTTTACAATGTTGTGTTAGTTTCGGCTATCCAGCAAAGTGACTCAGCTATACATATACATTCAGTTCAGTCGCTCAGTCACGTCCAACTCTTTGCGACCCCATGAATCGCAGCATGCCAGGCCTCCCTGTTCATAACCATCTCCCAGAATTCACTCAGACTCGCGTCTATCGAGTCAGTGATGCCATCCAGCCATCTCATCCTTGGTTGTCCCCTTCTCATCCTGCCCCTAATCCCTCCCAGCATCAAAGTCTTTACCAATGAGTCAACTCTTCTCATGAGATGGCCAAAGTACTGGAGTTTCAGCTTTAGCATCATTCCTTCCAAAGAAATATCAGGATTACTCTCCCTCAGAATGGACTGGTTGGATC
>SJYX01003232.1:266412-295554 GCA_006410675.1 Oreotragus oreotragus
TCAACATTCAGAAAACTAAGATCATGGCATCTGGTCCCATCACTTCATGGGAAATAGATGGGGAAACAGTGTCAGACTTTATCTTTTGGGGCTCCAAGATCACTGCAGATGGTGACTGCAGCCATGAAATTAAAAGACACTTACTCCTTGAAAGGAAAGTTATGGCCAAACTAGATAGCATATTAAAAAGCAGAGACATTACTTTGTTAACAAAGGTCCATCTAGTCAAGGCTATGGTTTTTCCTGTGGTCATGTATGGATGTGAGAGTTGGACTGTGAAGAAAGCTGAGTGCTGAAGAATTGATGCTTTTGAACTGTGGTGTTGGAGAAGACTCTTGAGAGTCCCTTGGACTGCAAGGAGATCCAATCAGTCCATCCTAAAGGAGACCAGTCCTGGCTGTTCACTGGAAGGACTGATACTGAGGCTGAAACTCCAATATTTTGGCCACCTCATGCGAAGAGTTGACTCATTGGAAAAGACTCTGATGCTGGGAGGGATTGAGGGCAGGAGGAGAAGGGGACGACGGAGGATGAGATGGCTGGATGGCACCACTGACTCGATGGACATGAGTTTGAGTGAACTCCGGGAGTTGGTGATGGACAGGGAGGCCTGGTGTGTCGGACACATCTGAGAGACTGAAATGAATGAAATGTATGACTAGTAATGTTAAACAGGTTTTCATATGTTACTGACCCTTTGCATATGTACTTCAGAGAAATGCTATTCACATCCCTTGTCCATTTTAAAGTTGAAGTATTGTCTTCTTACTGTTGAGTTACAAGTCATCTTTAGATACGCTGCATCTAAGTCTTACCAGTTTGTTGTTGTTTAGTCACTAAGCCATGTCCGACTCTTTGTGACCCCATGGATTGTGGCCTGGTTTCCCTGTCTTTCACCATCTCTCAGTGTTTGCTTAAACTAATGTCCACTGAGCTGGTGATACCATCCAATCACCTCATCCTCTGTCTTATCAGATATGTTTGCAAATACTTCCATTCTATGAGTTATTTTTTCACTTCCTTTAAAAAATTATTTTTATTGAAATATAAATGACACATGATGTTATGTAAGTTTAAAGTGTACACAGTGTTGATTTTGCATATTTTTATATTGTAGTATTATTACCACTGTGGCACTAGCTAACACCTCTAAAATGTCACACTTTTTTTTTTTTTGAGCTGTGCTTCACTGCTTGGGATCTTAATTCCCCAACCAGGGGTTGAACGGAGGCCATGGAAGTGGAAATGCTGTTTAAAAACCACTGGACTGCTATAGAATTCCCAACTTTAAAGTTTATAATTTTGTTGTCTATAGTGACTAGGCTGTTCCTTAGATCTCCAAGACTTGTTTATATACTGGTTGCAAGTTTGTATGCTTAAACAGCATTTCCCCAACTCCCCCATCCCTTATCCTTGGTAACCATCATTCACCCCATGCTTTTATGAGTTTTTTTTTTAATTCCACATTTGTAATATTGTAGGCTATTAGTCTTTGACTTATCTCAGTTTGCATAATGCCTTCAAGATTCATCCATGTTGTTACAAATGTTAGAATATCTTTTTTCTCAATCCTGAATAATATTCCATTGTATATGCTCAGCTGGTAAAGAATCCACCTGCAATTTAGGAGACCCCAGTTTGATTCCTGGGTTGGGAAGTTCCCCTGGAGAAAGGGTATGCTACCCACTCTAGTATTCTTGGGCTTCCCTGGTGACTTGGTTGCTAAAGAATCTGTCTGCAGTGCAGGAGACTTGGGTTCGATCCCTGGGTTGGGAAGATCTGCTGAAGGAGGGCATGGCAACCCACTCCAGTATTCTTGACTGGAGAATTTCCATGGACAGAGGAGCCTGGCGGGCTATAGTCCATGGGGTTGCAGAGAGTCAGACACAACTGCACAACTAAGCACAACATATATGTGTGTGTGTGTGTATACACACACAACATATTGTAAATAATGCTACAAATATGGGGTGTGTTTATTTATTTCTTCAATATTGTGTTTTCATTTTCTTTGGATATATACATAGAAGTAGAATTTCTAGATCGTATAGTATTTTTACTTTAATTTTGAAGGGAAACTTCATGCTGTTTTCCATAGTGGCTGAACAAATTAGCATTCCTACCAGGTGTACTTTTTCTCTAAATTCTTACCCATACTGTTATCTCTTGTCTTCTTGATGAAAGCCATTCTAACAGATATGAGCTAATACATCATTATAGTTTTGATTTGCATTTCCCAGATGATTGTTGACACTGAACATCTTTTTATGTGTTTGTTGGCCATCTGTATGTCTTAGGTGCTCTGTGCATTCTAAAAATTGAATTTTTTTTTTGGTTATTGACTTGTGTGAGTTATTTACATATTTTGGGCATTAACCCTCTGAGAAAATATTTTGAAAAATATTTCTCCCATTCCTCAGGTTGCCTGTTCATTTTTATGTTGCTGTGTAGAAGTTTTTTAGTTTTATATAGTTTTGTTGCTGCTGCTGCTAAGTTGCATTTGTTGTATCTGACTCTGTGCGACCCCATAGATGGCAGCCCACCAGGCTCCCCTGTCCCTAGGATTCTCCAGACAAGAACCTTGGAGTGGGTTGCCATTGCCTTCTCTGTTATATAGTTCTACTTGCTGATATTGCTGTTTATACTTTTGGTGTCATACCTAAAAATTCATTGCCAAAGGAGAATTTGGAAAATTTCCCCTACATTTTCTTCTAGGAGTTTTAGTACATTTTGAATTAATTTTGTGAGTGGTGTTTAATAGTGGTCCAATTTATTCTTCATGTGGTTATTGAGTTTCTATTAGTTTAGAGTCTATTCTTTCCTAGTTGAGTGTTCTTGGCTTCCTTGTCAAATAATTGTTGACCGTAAACCCAGCTGTTTATTTCTGGGCTCCCTATTCTCTTCCGTTTGTCTATGTGTCTATTTTTGTGCCAGTATCATACTGTTTTAATTACTATGACTTTGTAATACAGTTAGACTTCAGGAATATGATGCTTTTAGCTCTGTTTTCTTATTGCTTTAGATAGTCAAGGTATTTGGTAGTGCAATGACAATTTTTAGAATTGTATTTTCTATTTTTGTTGGGCAAAAAGCTATTGGAATTTTGATAGAGATTGCATTGAAGCAGTAGATGATTTTGGGTAGGATGGACATTTTCATAATATTTTTCTGTTCCATAAACACAGAGTACCCTTCCGTTTGTCTGTGCTTTCTTCAATCTCTTTCATCAAAGTCCTGTAGTTTTCATCGCACTGATCTTTCACTTTCTTGGTTAAATTTATTCCTACTTGTTTTGTTTTTAATGTTATTGTGAATGGGATACTTTACTTCTTTTTCAGATGTTTTGTTCTTGGTATATAGAAATGTGATTGATATCTATATGTTGACAGTATATTCTGCAACTTTATTGAACTGTTCCAACAGTTTTTAGGGCTTTCTATATGTAAGTTCATATAATCTATAATTAATGGCAGTTTTATTTCTTCCTTTCTGATTTTGATTCCTTTTTTTTTTCTTACCTAATTGTTCCAGTTAGAACTTCCAGTACAGTATTGAACAAGAGTGGTGTGTATGATCATCATTGTCTTGTTCCTGATATAAGAGGAAAAACTTTTAACTTTTCACTGTCGGCTATAATGTTAGCTGTGGGTTTGGCATATATGACCTTTTATGTTGCAGTATGCTTCTGCTATACCCAGTTTGTGGAGGTTTTTATCATGGAAAAAAATATTGCATTTTGTCAGATGTTTTCTATGCATATGTTGATGATTACATTAGTTTTATATTTTACTCTATTAGTATGATGTATCATACTTATTGAGTCTTTCCTGGTGGCTCAGATGGTGAAGCGTCTGCCTGCAATGCGGGAGACCTGGGTTCGATCCCTGGATTGGGAAGAGCTCCTGTAGAAGGAAACGGCAATCGACTCCAGTACTCTTACCTGGAAAATCCCACGGATGGAGGAGCCTGGTAGGCTACAGTGATTCACATGTGTTTAACCATTCTTGCATCTCAGCTAAATCTCACTTGGCCTTGATGTATAATCCTTTTAATGTGCTTGTGAATTCTGTTTGCTAATATTTTGTTGAGAATTTTTGCATTTTTATTCATCACAATTATTGACGTATGGTTTTCTTTTCTGTAGTGTCCTGGTCTGACTTTTGGTATCCGGGTAATACTGGCCTTGTAAAATGACTTTAGAAGTGTTTCCTTTTCAATTTTGGGGGAAGTATTTGACATGAAATGGTCTTAATTCTTCTTTGAATGTTTGGCTAGAATTCACCAGTGAAGCCATCTGGTCCTGGGGTTTTCTGTGCTAAAGGTTTTTTTTATTACTAATTCAATCTCTTTACTCATTAGTGGTCTGTTCAGACTTTATTTGTTTCTTGAATAAGTCTTGGTAGGTTTCTGGAGAATGAGCCTATATCTCATATATTATTCAATTTGTTCACTGTAATTGTTCACAGTAGTTTCTTAGACTCTTTTGTGTTTCTATAGTATCAGCTGCAATGCCTTCTCTTTCATTTTGATATATTTGAGTCTTTTATTTTTCTTGGTTTGCCTAGCTAAAGGTTTGGTTACTTATTTTTTTTTTTAAACAGTTTTTGTTTTGATATTTTTTTCTCCATTTTTTTTTTTTTCTGGTCTCTTTATTTCTGCTCTGATCTTTGTTATTTCCTTCTGCTAACTTTGGACTTAGTTTCTTTTTCCAGTTCACTGAGGAGTAAAGTTTGGTTGTTGTTGAGACCTAGTTTCTTAATATATGTATTTATTATTCTGTTTCCTTTCAGAAATATTTTGCAGCACCCCATAGGTTTTGCTACTATTTTTCCATTTTCATTTTATTTCAAGATATTTTTGATTTTCCTTTTGATTTCTTCTTTGAACCATTGATTTTCAGAGCATTTTGCTTAATTTCCACATATGTCCTGATTTTCCTGCTTTTTTATTATTGACTTTTAGTTTCATACCAGTGTGGTTGGAAAAAATAGTAAGATTTGAACCTTAAACTTGCCAAGTATGTTTTGTGTCCTATCATATGGGTTGTCCTGGTGAATGTTCTGTGTTCTTTTGAGAAGAATATGTATTTTCCTGTTGGGTGGAATGCTTTATAAATGTCTGTCAGGTCCATGTGGTTAATGTACAATTAAAAACCAGTGTTTCCTCATTGATTTTTTTTTTTTTTCTGTCTTGTTGAACTATCCATTGCTAACTGAGGGGATATTGAAGTCTCATACTGTTTGTATTGTCTACATTCCCTTCAGATCTGTTAGTATTTGCCTAGTACTCTCAGGTGCTCCAATGTTGGGTATGTGCGTGTTTATAATTGTTATGTCTTTGAGTTGACCACTTAATCATATATTGATGTCTTTATGTATTGTTTCTATTTTTTGCTTAAGGTCTATTTAATCTGATGATAGAAGGTATGTGAGTATAGCTACTGCCTCTATTTTTTTGTTTCCTCTTGTAGGGAATATCTGTTTTCATCCCTTCACTTTGTGCATATCCTTAAGTCTAAAGTAAGTCCTTATAGGCAATATACAGTTGGTTCTTATTTTTTAATACAGTTAATCTGTGCCTTTTGATTAGTGAAACTTAATTCATTTGCATCTAGATTTATTACTGATATGTATGGATTTACTAATGTCACATTTTAATTTGACTTCTGTTGTGTTGTAATATCATTTTTTCCCCTTGTTTCTGCCTCCTTTTGAAAATTTGACTTTTGTTTCCCCATGGTGGTATATTCTTTCTCACTTTTTATCTTTGGTGCATTTATTCTGTTTTTGCTATGTGGTTACCATGAGGCTTACATAAGACATGTCTTACATAAAACGGTCCATTTAAGCTGATAGCAACCTAACTTCTGTTGTCTATAAAAGCTTCGCTCTTCTTCTCTCCCCTTTTATATGTTTGATGTCATTATTTACCTCTTTTGTGTTGTATATATTCATTAAGAAATTGTAGTAGCGGAAATTATTTTTAATGANCATTTCCCCAACTCCCCCATCCCTTATCCTTGGTAACCATCATTCACCCCATGCTTTTATGAGTTTTTTTTTTAATTCCACATTTGTGATATTGTAGGCTATTAGTCTTTGACTTATCTCAGTTTGCATAATGCCTTCAAGATTCATCCATGTTGTTACAAATGTTAGAATATCTTTTTTCTCAATCCTGAATAATATTCCATTGTATATGCTCAGCTGGTAAAGAATCCACCTGCAATTTAGGAGACCCCAGTTTGATCCCTGGGTTGGGAAGTTCCCCTGGAGAAAGGGTATGCTACCCACTCTAGTATTCTTGGGCTTCCCTGGTGACTTGGTTGCTAAAGAATCTGTCTGCAGTGCAGGAGACTTGGGTTCGATCCCTGGGTTGGGAAGATCTGCTGAAGGAGGGCATGGCAACCCACTCCAGTATTCTTGACTGGAGAATTTCCATGGACAGAGGAGCCTGGCGGGCTATAGTCCATGGGGTTGCAGAGAGTCAGACACAACTGCACAACTAAGCACAACGTATATGTGTGTGTGTGTGTATACACACACAACATATTGTAAATAATGCTACAAATATGGGGTGTGTTTATTTTGTAGTTTTCATCGCACTGATCTTTCACTTTCTTGGTTAAATTTATTCCTACTTGTTTTGTTTTTAATGTTATTGTGAATGGGATACTTTACTTCTTTTTCAGATGTTTTGTTCTTGGTATATAGAAATGTGATTGATATCTATATGTTGACAGTATATTCTGCAACTTTATTGAACTGTTCCAACAGTTTTTAGGGCTTTCTATATGTAAGTTCATATAATCTATA
This sequence comes from Oreotragus oreotragus, assembly GCA_006410675.1. Lineage (NCBI taxonomy): Eukaryota > Metazoa > Chordata > Mammalia > Artiodactyla > Bovidae > Oreotragus > Oreotragus oreotragus. The sequence goes on from SJYX01003232.1 coordinate 273,228, forward strand.
ATTAATGGCAGTTTTATTTCTTCCTTTCTGATTTTGATTCCTTTTTTTTTTCTTACCTAATTGTTCCAGTTAGAACTTCCAGTACAGTATTGAACAAGAGTGGTGTGTATGATCATCATTGTCTTGTTCCTGATATAAGAGGAAAAACTTTTAACTTTTCACTGTCGGCTATAATGTTAGCTGTGGGTTTGGCATATATGACCTTTTATGTTGCAGTATGCTTCTGCTATACCCAGTTTGTGGAGGTTTTTATCATGGAAAAAAATATTGCATTTTGTCAGATGTTTTCTATGCATATGTTGATGATTACATTAGTTTTATATTTTACTCTATTAGTATGATGTATCATACTTATTGAGTCTTTCCTGGTGGCTCAGATGGTGAAGCGTCTGCCTGCAATGCGGGAGACCTGGGTTCGATCCCTGGATTGGGAAGAGCTCCTGTAGAAGGAAACGGCAATCGACTCCAGTACTCTTACCTGGAAAATCCCACGGATGGAGGAGCCTGGTAGGCTACAGTGATTCGCATGTGTTTAACCATTCTTGCATCTCAGCTAAATCTCACTTGGCCTTGATGTATAATCCTTTTAATGTGCTTGTGAATTCTGTTTGCTAATATTTTGTTGAGAATTTTTGCATTTTTATTCATCACAATTATTGACGTATGGTTTTCTTTTCTGTAGTGTCCTGGTCTGACTTTTGGTATCCGGGTAATACTGGCTTTGTAAAATGACTTTAGAAGTGTTTCCTTTTCAATTTTGGGGGAAGTATTTGACATGAAATGGTCTTAATTCTTCTTTGAATGTTTGGCTAGAATTCACCAGTGAAGCCATCTGGTCCTGGGGTTTTCTGTGCTAAAAGTTTTTTTTATTACTAATTCAGTCTCTTTACTCATTAGTGGTCTGTTCAGACTTTATTTGTTTCTTGAATAAGTCTTGGTAGGTTTCTGGAGAATGAGCCTATATCTCATATATTATTCACTTTGTTCACTGTAATTGTTCACAGTAGTTTCTTAGACTCTTTTGTGTTTCTATAGTATCAGCTGCAATGCCTTCTCTTTCATTTTGATATATTTGAGTCTTTTATTTTTCTTGGTTTGCCTAGCTAAAGGTTTGGTTACTTATTTTTTTTTTTAAACAGTTTTTGTTTTGATATTTTTTTCTCCATTTTTTTTTTTTTCTGGTCTCTTTATTTCTGCTCTGATCTTTGTTATTTCCTTCTGCTAACTTTGGACTTAGTTTCTTTTTCCAGTTCACTGAGGAGTAAAGTTTGGTTGTTGTTGAGACCTAGTTTCTTAATATATGTATTTATTATTCTGTTTCCTTTCAGAAATATTTTGCAGCACCCCATAGGTTTTGCTACTATTTTTCCATTTTCATTTTATTTCAAGATATTTTTGATTTTCCTTTTGATTTCTTCTTTGAACCATTGATTTTCAGAGCATTTTGCTTAATTTCCACATATGTCCTGATTTTCCTGCTTTTTTATTATTGACTTTTAGTTTCATACCAGTGTGGTTGGAAAAAATAGTAAGATTTGAACCTTAAACTTGCCAAGTATGTTTTGTGTCCTATCATATGGGTTGTCCTGGTGAATGTTCTGTGTTCTTTTGAGAAGAATATGTATTTTCCTGTTGGGTGGAATGCTTTATAAATGTCTGTCAGGTCCATGTGGTTAATGTACAATTAAAAACCAGTGTTTCCTCATTGATTTTTTTTTTTTTTCTGTCTTGTTGAACTATCCATTGCTAACTGAGGGGATATTGAAGTCTCATACTGTTTGTATTGTCTACATTCCCTTCAGATCTGTTAGTATTTGCCTAGTACTCTCAGGTGCTCCAATGTTGGGTATGTGCGTGTTTATAATTGTTATGTCTTTGAGTTGACCACTTAATCATATATTGATGTCTTTATGTATTGTTTCTATTTTTTGCTTAAGGTCTATTTAATCTGATGATAGAAGGTATGTGAGTATAGCTACTGCCTCTATTTTTTTGTTTCCTCTTGTAGGGAATATCTGTTTTCATCCCTTCACTTTGTGCATATCCTTAAGTCTAAAGTAAGTCCTTATAGGCAATATACAGTTGGTTCTTATTTTTTAATACAGTTAATCTGTGCCTTTTGATTAGTGAAACTTAATTCATTTGCATCTAGATTTATTATTGATATGTATGGATTTACTAATGTCACATTTTAATTTGACTTCTGTTGTGCTGTAATATCATTTTTTCCCCTTGTTTCTGCCTCCTTTTGAAAATTTGACTTTTGTTTCCCCATGGTGGTATATTCTTTCTCACTTTTTATCTTTGGTGCATTTATTCTGTTTTTGCTATGTGGTTACCGTGAGGCTTACATAAGACATGTCTTACATAAAACGGTCCATTTAAGCTGATAGCAACCTAACTTCTGTTGTCTATAAAAGCTTCGCTCTTCTTCTCTCCCCTTTTATATGTTTGATGTCATTATTTACCTCTTTTGTGTTGTATATATTCATTAAGAAATTGTAGTAGCGGAAATTATTTTTAATGCTCTTTTTCTTTGACCTTTATACTATAGTTAGTGGTGAATACATCATTTCATTACAGAATTAAAGTTTTCTAATCTGTGTACTTACCTTCACTAGTGTGTTGTGTATTTTTATATGTTTTCATATTGCTAATTAGTGTCTTTTTATTTCAGCTTGAAGAACTCCCTTTAGCATTTCTTGTAAAGGCTTATCTAATGGTGATGAACTTCCTTAGTGCTTTTTTTTCTCCTAGGAAAGTCTTTATTCCTTCATATTTGAATGCTATGTTTGCTGTGATAGGATATTCTTGGTTGGCAATTTTTCTTTCAATACTTTGACTGTGTCATTTCATTTTGTTCTGGCCTTTAGGGTTTCTGCTGAGAAATTCACTGATAGCCTAATTAGGGTTCCTATATCTCTATGTTCAATCTTATGCCAGTACCACACTGTTTTGATTACTATAGCTTTGTAGTAAGCTTTTAAAATTGGGAGGCATGAGTTCTCCCACTTTGACCTTTTTTGTGATTGTCTTGGATATTCTATGTCCCTTATATTTCCATATAAATTTTGGATGAGCTTGTCAATTTGCATTTTTAAAAAGGAAGCTGTAGTTTTGATAATGTGTTCAATCTGATAATTGGCTTAGGGAATTTTGCCAATGGCATTGTTTTCAGCAATATGGATGGACCTAGAGATTGTCATACTGAGTGAAATAAGTCAGAGAAAGACAAATAGCATATGATATCACTTATATATGTATTCTAAAATAAAACAATAAGGTACAAATGAACTTATTTACAAAACTGAAATAGAGTTACACATGTAGAAAGCAAACTTATGGTTACCAGGGGTAAGGTTTGGGGAAGGGTAAATTAAAAGATTGGAACTGACATACACACTACTATATATAAAATAAAAAGCCAGTAAGGACCTACAGTATAGCACAGGGAAATCTACTCAATACTCTGTGATGGCCTATATGGGAAAAGAACCTAAAAAGTGTGGACATATCTATATATATATAACATATTCACTTTGCTGTATACCTGAAACTAACACAAAATTATAAATCAACTATATTCCAATACAGATTAAAAAGTTAAGATGATATAAATCTGGAAAGACCCCCCAAAACAAATTAAAATACCCCCAACAATGAAAATACAAAAACTGCCAACCCATGGTCACCTAGATTTTCTGTTCTTTTATCTTCTAGAAGTTTTAAAGCTTTATTTTACATTTAAACCTCCCATCCATATTGAGTTAATATTTGTTAAATATATAAGGTCAGTGTCTAGGTAATTTTTTTTTTTTTGCATATGTAAGTCTAGTGTTTCAGTGCTCCTTTCTCCTTTAGATTGCCTTTGCTTCTTTGTCAGAGATTAGTTTATTTTTACTTGTATAGATCCATCTCTAGGATCTCTTATTTTTCATTGATCTGTTTGTCTATTCTCCCATTAATACCACAGTCTTTACAGCAAGTCTTCAATCTGGGTAATATTAGTCCTCTGACTTTTTTCTTTATCACATTACCTATATTTAAGTTGAATTTCCGTGTAAACTTTAGAGTTGATTTGTTCATATACACAAAATAGCTTGGGTGGGATATTGACTGAGTTTGCACTGAAACTGTAGATCAAGTTGGGAAGAACTAATATCTTAGGGATATTGAGTCTTACTATCTATGAGCAATAGAGTGTTTTCCAATTTATTTTAGATATTTGATTTCTATCAGAGCTTTATAGTTTTCCCTATAAATATTTTGTATATATTTTGTTAGATTTATTTAAAAATATGTTCCATTTTCTGGGGGTGTCATCTGCATATCTGAGGTTATTGATATTTCTCCCAGCAGTCTTAATTTCAGCTTGCACTTCATCCAGTCCAGGATTTTGCATGATGTACTCTGCATATAAGTTAAAAAATCAAGGTGACAATATACAGCCTTGACATACTCCTTTCCCAGTTTGGAGCTAGTCTGTTGTTCCATGTCTGGTTCTAGCTGTTGCTTCTTGACCTGCATGCAGATTTCTGTGAATGGTAATGTTCTTTTAATTTCAAATTTCACTAATTAATTGCTGGTATATAGGAAAGCAATTGGATTTTTTTTTTACATCAATTTTATATCCTTCTAGCTTTTTATATTCACTTTTTAGTTCCAGAAAGGTTTTGTTGTTTGTTTGTTTTTTGTAAATTCTTTAGGACTTCCCACATAGACATTCATGCATCTGCAAACAAAGATGTTTTATTTCTTTCTTCAGTCTGTAAACATTTTATTTCATTCTTATTGCATTAGCTGGGACTTCCAGTAAAATACTAAACAAGAGTGGTGAGAAGGGCACTTGCATTCCTGAAGTATGGTTTTCCTGAGTATAGAAGTCTTGGTGACATTTTTCTTTCAGCACTTTGACTGTATTGTCCTACTGTCTCTGGTCTCCATTTTTTCTAAGTCAGCCCTTAACACATTATTGATCAGAGAGTAATAAGTTTTTTGTTACCTGAATGCTATCGACTGGAAATGTTTCAGTATTCACTTATATACAAATCACTGGCCACAGGCTTTAATTCCTGCAAAACCCCCTGGTTAATAATGTGTTAATCTTATTGTGGTTTTCTTGTATGTGGCCAGTCCTTTTTCTCTTAATCCTCTTAAAATATTCCCTTTGCCTTTCAACATTTTTATTTTGGTGTGTCTGTCTATGTATCTCTTTGCATTTCTCTTACTTGGATTTCATTGAACTTAGGGGATGTGTAATGTCTTAAATCAAGTTTGGAAAATTTATAGCTATTATTTGTTAGTTTTTTTTTTTTTTTTTCCTATTCATTTTTCTCTCCCTGCTCTGACNTTTATTTTGGTGTGTCTGTCTATGTATCTCTTTGCATTTCTCTTACTTGGATTTCATTGAACTTAGGGGATGTGTAATGTCTTAAATCAAGTTTGGAAAATTTATAGCTATTATTTGTTAGTTTTTTTTTTTTTTTTCCTATTCATTTTTCTCTCCCTGCTCTGACATTCACATTGCTTGTATGTTAAGTTTAATTCATCATTACACTTAATGATGTCCTACATTTCTCTGGGGATTCTGTTCATTTCACTTTTTCTTTTTGTTCTTCACCTTATATAATCTTAATTGGTGTATCTTAAAATTCAGTGATTATTCTGCGAGCTCAAGTCTACAGATGATCCTGGTGGCAAAATTTTAATTCCAGTGTTTATATGCTTCAAAAGAACTTCCATTTGATTCTCTTAAATATAAGACTTCTTACTTGACATTACCTATGATGAAATATTATCATGTTTCCATCTTTAGACATTACTTCCTTTAGCTTTTTAAGCTTATTTACTTGCCACGTTATGCAGCTTGTGGGATTTTAGTTCCCTGACCAGGGACTGAACTCAGATCCACAGCAGTGAAAATGCCAAGTCCTAACCACTGGACTTCCAGGTAACCCCCTTTTGAGTGTATTTATAATACCTGCTTACTCCTTGGAAGAAAAGTTATGACCAACCTAGATAGCATATTCAAAAGCAGAGACATTACTTTGTCAACTNAGGGACTGAACTCAGATCCACAGCAGTGAAAATGCCAAGTCCTAACCACTGGACTTCCAGGTAACCCCCTTTTGAGTGTATTTATAATACCTGCTTACTCCTTGGAAGAAAAGTTATGACCAACCTAGATAGCATATTCAAAAGCAGAGACATTACTTTGTCAACTAAGGTCCGTCTAGTCAAGGCTATGGTTTTTCCAGTAGTCATGTATGGGTGTGAGAGTTGGACTGTGAAGAAGGCTGAGTGCCGAAGAATTGATGCTTTTGAACTGTGGTGTTGGAGAAGACTCTTGAGAGTCCCTTGGACTGCAAAGAGATCCAACCAGTCCATTCTGAAGGAGATCAACTCTGGGATTTCCTTGGAAGAAATGATGCTAAAGCTGAAACTCCAGTACTTTGGCCACCTCATGCGATGAGTTGACTCATTGGAAAAGACTCTGATGCTGGGAGGGATTGGGAGCAGGAGGAGAAGGGGATGACAGAGGATGAGATGGCTGGATGGCATCACTGACTTGATGGACGTGAGTCTGAGTGACCTCCAGGAGTTGGTGATGGACGTGGAGGCCTGGCGTGCTGCGATTCATGGGGTCGCAAAGAGTCGGACACGACTGAGCGACTGAACTGAACTGAACTGATAATACCTGCTTTCAAATTTTTGTCTGCTAATTTTGAGATCTGGGGCCTTCAAAGGCTTTTTCCGTTGCTCCATTTTTCTTTATGTGTGTCTTATTAGTTGTTACTTTGTATGTCTCATAATTTCTAGTTGAAAAGTGGACGCTTTAGATAATATAGCAAATCTGGATATTTATTTTCCCACTACCACACTTATGGGGCTTATTGTTGTTCGCTTTTTCACTTGTTTAATTTGTTTAATGACTTGGCTGAACATTTTCAATGAAGTTTATTTTCCCCTCTGTATGCAATCCCCAGGGTTGCTTCTCAGAAGGTATAAGCCTGGGCATGTGCACAGTCACTGTGATCCCCTCACCTCCCATTCCAGAGATGACAGGGGTTTTACTAGTCTCTTTAAATGTCTCTTTCTTTGATCTCCTTGTTATCTGGTTTTACTTTATTTGTTGGTATCATACCTGGGTGCCAGCCTTCCAGTAATAGCTAGTTTCTTTATTGTTTTCCATCCTGGAGCATAAATTGTTCCACAGTCTGATCCCATTAAGTTCATTCCATTGGCAGGGACAATCTTGAGATTTAGGCCAACCCCAGGAGGGCTTGTCTTAGCTGTCGCTTTCCCTGATTTCCTTCATTAAGCTTAGTTGGTTTGCCATTTTTCTTGTTGCTCGTATGGAGGTACCAACAGTTGGTGAATTGCTCACTACCAAATTCTTCATTGCTTCTTCATCACTCTTCAACTTCTCTTGAGATTTGTTCCAAATAAGTTCAGTTCTCTTAGGAAAAGCTTTTGGTTTCTTTGTTTTATTGCCTACATCTTCCCATGGCAGAAATTATGTGCCTCAGCTCCTGGGGGCAGGGGATGCATACTGCTGCTCTCAAAGTTAACTCTCCTCTGTGAGGACAAGTTCAAGCCAAGAATGGGTGGTCTTCTTGACTTGCTTCCTCCTGCATGGAATGTCTGTGCTATGAGTGATCTGGTATAAACCTGAATCAAAGCTCAGCATTCTTTTCCTTTCATACCTTGAGTAGGTCTACCGTACGAGGGCTGGGTAGAAGAAAAAGTTGCAGCCTTCTTATCTGTATTTTTCTGGGAAAGAACTTCTGTAGCTCAGGCTTATGTGAATTGAGAAATGCTGGCAGTCTGCCTTTCTCAGAGAGAAAACATAGCCCTGTACTGGGAGCTGAGAGAGAGGGATCCACTTTGTCCTGGCTGCATATACTCACAGTAGAGCTTCCATAACACATAACTGGGGCATAGGGAAGGGGTAAGGGAACATTTCATGGCTCAGATTCTATAGACTCTCACCTTTTTGTAGAGAATTAATAGATTTTTCTTGAATAGATATGTCTACATTTTTTGTATTCCTGTATTCTCTTGTAATTTCCAGAAATTTTAAATGATTCTTTTTAAAGATACATATAATTTTCACCTGTTGTGGTTTTCCTTAGAGAAGGTCTGCAGTGCTCCTCACAATATCATTTAAGTCTTGCCAAGTTCATTTCTGCCTAATCACCCATTTATTTTATTAGGTTGGTACAAAAGTAATTGTGGTTTTGCATTGTTGAACTTTGCTTTTTGATATTAGAATACATTCTTAAATGTAATCACATAATTTTATTGCACATTTCTCACTTTTTTTTTTTTGTTAAAGACATTACTTGCTAAAGATATTACTGTTTATATTTATTTGAGTATAGACATGATGTCAGACAAAAAGCAAATTTTAGCAGTTTTTTTTTAAAATTTCAAAATGTGTCATAAAGCAGCAGAGACAACCAGCAACATCAACAATGATTTTGGCTCAGGAACTGCTAATGAACATACAGTGCAGTGGTGGTTCAAGAAGTTTTGCAAAGGAAACAAGAGCCTTGGAGATGAGGAATGTAGTTGACAAAGACCAGTTGAGAGTAGTCATCAAAGCTGATCCTCCTACAACTACATGAGAAATTGCTGAAGAACTCAACATCCACTATTCTATGGTCACTGGGCATTTGAAGTAAATTGGAAAGGAGGAAAAGCTCGATAAGTGGGTGTCATGAACTGACTGAAAATAAAAATAGAATCATCATGTTGAAGTATCATCTTCTCTTATTCTACACAACAACAAGCCATTTCTTGGTTGGATTGTGACATGTGATAAAGAGTGGATTTTATATAACAAATGGCGATGACTGGCTTAGTGGTTGGACTGAGAAGGAGCTCCAAACCACTTCTTAAAGCCAAGCTGGCACCAAAAAATGGTCATGGTTACTGTTTGGCCTGTTGCCTGTCTGATCCACTACAGCTTTCTGAATCTGTGCAACAAATTGATGAGATACACTGAAAATTGCAATGCATGCAGCCAACACTGGTCAACAGAAAGGGCCCAAATCTCCACAACAATGCTGGACTGCACGTTGTACCACCAATGCTTCAAAGTTGAACGGGTTGGGCTACGACGTTTTGCCTCATCCACCATATTTACCGGACCTCTCGCCAACCAACTACCACTTGTTCTTCAAGCATCTTGACCACTTTTTGCAGGGAAAATTATTCCATAACTAGCATGAGGCAGAAAATAGTTTCCAAGAGATCGTGGAATCCTGCAGCACGGATTTTTACGCTACAGGCAAAAATGTGTTGATTGTAAAGGTTCCTATTTTGATTAATAAAGACGTGTTTAGTGGTTCAGATGGTAAAGCATCTGTCTGCAATGCAGGAGACCTGGGTTCGATCCCTGGGTTGGAAAGACCCCCTGGAGAAGGAAATGGCAGCCCACTCCAGTATTTTTGCCTGGAAAATCCCATGGACCACAGAGCCTGGTAGGTTACTGTCCATGGGGTCACAAAGAGTGGGACATGACTGAGCGACTTCACTTTTACTTTTCATATTGATTTAAAATTCATGGTGTGAAACTGCAGTTACTTTTGTGCCAACCTAATATCTCATGTTTCCTCCTTGTAACAGTTATCTGATTTTCTTATGTAGCAGGAAAACATCATGTCCCTACACTCAAGTTTAATTCAGGCACCTCTGGAATATTTGGAGAGCTGTGCAAGTACAGACCTCTCAGGGTTATATTTTTCAGAGATAATGAGGAAGACCCCTGAGGAAGATTCACTGGAAAAAGTGTTAAATAACTATGCTTTAGTCATGGGGTAGGTGGAGGGTGTTCATGACTCAAATTTGAAAGAGTGAAACAAAATTGGGGGGATTGGAGTTTCCCTATGAATACAAGAGGATGGAACAGTGCTCATCAAGTTGAAAAGGATTGCCTCCGGCAATGGGATTTCTGGGTGGTCCAAATGTAGGCGGCAAGGATGTGCTGCTTAGGAATGTCAGGACCATTTCTGTCCTCCGCTCTGAGATGCAGATATGGGCTTAATGGCATGGAATTTAGTTTAGGAACTAGCAGATCCTGATATCAAGCAGCATTCCCTTAATGAAAGCATCAAAGTCATTAGTCACTTATGATTTCTTTCTGGAATTAAATATCTGTACTTTTGTATACTGTTACACTTTCTGATCTATTGAAACATGTTGTACAATGTACACTGCTGCTTTGTAGTTGTGAGGTGTTTGGTGTTGGGTGTGGAAGACCGTATGAAACCCTGAAAACAGAGCCTGCTAGTCAAGAGTTTGCACAGATATATGATATCTATGTTGGAGGGAAAGGGCAAATTGATACTTTATTAGGTTGTCATTGCTCTGGTCATTGCCAGTCTGTGATATGGAATCCATAGTACTTGGTACAACAAAGTTAAGGTGTCACGAGCCCAGACATTAATGACAGAGGTAGGGCTGGCATTTTGAGGACTTTAGCAGTTTTCTAGGTGGGAGGTCTGAAAAGCTCTGAGGGCAGAGGTGAGGAATTCATGTGGCTTTGTGTAACCGTTTCCAGATAACTAACAGTAAGGATTTATAATAATAGCTTTAAAAAGACTTTATACTTTTAATAACTAATTTAAATTCACAGCAAAATTGAGTGGAGAATACAGAGGTTACCTGTATACTCTCGACTTCCACACATGCATAGCCTCCACCATTATCCACATCCCCCACCAGAATGATACATATGTTAAAACTGATGAACCTACGGTGACAAATATATGATCACCTGAAGTCCAGAGTTTACTTTAAGGTTCACTCATGGTCTTTTACATTCTGTGAGTTTGGACAACCCATTAGTGACATGTATTCATCATTATAGTATCACACAGAGTATTATGCTGCTGCTGCTGTTGCTAAGTCGCTTCAGTCATGTCCGACTCTGTGTGACCCCATAGACGGCAGCCCACCAGGCTCCGCCATCCCTGAGATTCTCCAGGCAAGAACACTAGAGTGGGTTGCCATTTCCTTCTCCAATGTGTGAAAGTGAAAAGTGAAAGTGAAGTCAGTCGTGTCCGACTGTTCGCGAACCCGTGGACTGCAGCCCACCAGGCACCCCGTCCATGGGATTTTCCAGGCAAGAGTACTGGAGTGAGTTGCCACTGCCTTCTCCATGTAAACACTCTGGTCTCTGCTAATTCACTCCTCCACTTCCCCATCACCCTCCTTCAGTAATAGCTTTTGAAAGCTTGCTATGTGCCACTAAACACTGCAAACCCATTGGGAAGTAGATCTTTTCATTAACTTCATTTTGCAGGTGAGAAAACAGACACCAAGTTGACAGGCTTCCATGTATCTTGATGACGCCTAACAAGTGAAGAGGAGGGAATCTGATGCCTAAGTCAGCACTGTTGATTAATACTCTATATTTCCTCTTCAGAGATTTTTATAGGGAAGTGTGGATGACCCTGGTAGGTAGGAGAAGAACCAGGGAAAATGACTACTTAGAGTGATCTCATTTCTTTTTTTCTTTTCTTTTTTTTTTTAAGACCTCAGGCTAGAGTGTCTTTGAGAAACACTGTTCACGTTTATTAGTTTGTGTGTTTTTTTTTTTTTTACTTTTTCATCATGTAGAATATAGCCTTTAATAGACAAACATTTCACATTTTTGTTTCAAATTGTTATACTTGTTATGAGTATTAAAAACATATTTTCTTTAATCATGTATTTACAGATGTTATCTAGTATCAAATGAAATTTACAGAAAAATTGGGTAATTTCTTTTGCTGTGATTCTTATATACACCAAGAGAAACATTTATCCTTACTCTGTATGTTTATGTTCTTCATAACATTTCTACTGTTTTACTTATCCACCTTTGTAACAAAGCAATTAAATGATATTTTCCTACATTTTATTGTCAACTGATAATCTATAAACTGATGTATAGTGTTATAATGACTTTATTTGCATCTTTCCTGAGCAGTGAGTTACCTTTGTTTGCCATAATTATATTTGAAGTGTTCAAAAAGAAATCTGTGTTCTGTACTATTTGCCAAATCTCTTAACCCTCTTTGGAAAAGATAGCTCTCTAAATATGTTGCCATCTCAGATTTTGCTTCTGTGCACTAGACCCTTGCCTCAGTTACCAGTTGGACAGTTGTGGTCGTAACACTCCCTGTTGTGGACACTATGATGCATCATCCAGATCCCTGTTTAAAATACCTCTTCCTCCAGCTGTGGAGTGTTTACAGTTGTCAGCCTTCCTCAGGGAGGGCTGGCTAAAGAGAAGCAGCTCCCTCAGTCTTTCGTCCCTTCCCTGAGGTGATTTCCTTCCAATGACTGATCAGTAGAGGAGTAACGCCTGACCTTCCCACTCAGCTGGGGACAACTCTGAGGTTTATTTCATCTTCAAAATTCCCCATAGTGCTTCCTGGGCTTCTGTTGAGACTACATTGCTGCCCAACTTTTCCCTCTTTCCAATCCTGTTTCCTTCCTTTTCCTTCATCATGAGCCAATTCCAAGGGCACTCAGAGAAATCTCTTGTATGCCAATCTCCACCTCAGAGTCCACTTCCCGGGAAACCCAACTTGCAATATTGACAGGTATCTCAAATACAGATGGCTTGCTTAACATGGATTTGGGTAGAGGATGAGGGCTTTTTTCTAATTCCTAAACCAGTTAAAGGCACTGTCATCCACTTTGGTAGCCAAGATAGAGCTATGGGAATTTCTCTGGATTCTTCATTTTTTAAAAAGTAATTTTGAACTTGTAATTTGTATTGGGGTGTAGCTGACTAACAATGCTGTGATTGTTTCAGGTGAACAGTGAAGGCACTCAGCCATACATATATTAATACATGTATCCATTCTCCCCCAGACTCCCCTCCCACCCAGGCTGCCACATAACATTGAGCAGAGTTCCATGTGTTACACAGTAGGTCCTTGCTTGTTATCCATTTAAAATATAGCACTGTGTACATGACTACATGTCCATTCCAAACTCCTGACTCTCCTGCCCCCTACCTCCCTGGCAAAAGCATGAGTTCATTCTCTGAGTCTTGTGGACTCTTCATCCTTCATCACCGTTATTTCTTTGGTTGCCAGTCCTGTTAACTTTCCCAAATTCATTTCCAAATACTGTCTTTTCTCTTCATCCCTCCTACCACTGCTGAGGCTCAAGCCTTTATTCACTTCTTGCCTGCCTAGGACAGCAGCCTTAGAGCTTACAGAACTGTATCAGATGCTGTCAGTGGTGCTACACCTCTTGACACGCACTGTTCCCAGACCTGCCAAAGGCTTGCTTACAGCAGTCACCTGCTCCTCTTTGCCTGAGGGCTTTCTCTGGCCTTTGGAGACAACTGAGTTTGTGCCGTGGCAGACAGAAGTGCTGGGGACTTGCACATGCAGGAGAAGCCTAACCATTGGCAAGTAGGAGTGGATGGGTAGATATTCTGATGGGAAACTCTTTGACATATTCTATATGGTCATCCAGAGGGCTTCTGTGGATTTGAACTTTAGTTGCCCAGACTTGTAATCTTCTCGATAATATAAACTTCAGTGACACACCAACTGTATCTTACTTCTTCCCTCCTGCATTAATGTTTCCTGGTCTTGCCTCCCCTAGAAACTGGCTGTGAGAAGGATCACACCCTAGGCTGGGTTGTCCCAGAAGCAGACTCCAAGGTAAGGGTTTAAGTGCAGGAAGAATCATCTGAATAAAAGACACATACGATGATTTCATTGTCTTATTTACGAATTGAGGTGGCTAAAGGTAAAGCCCTAAGTATTTAACCTGTCATTCAAAGGCCTTCATGACTTCTAGCAGGTTCTTTGCTGATCCATCAAACTGAGACCTCAAGCTGCCAAGCTTACCTGATTTGGGCTAAATATAGGGTGCATCTGACAGTTCTCAGAAGAGAGAACTTGACTGAGCCAAGAAATAAAGTAATCTCTGTCCTAGGCACACATAAACGTCAGTTTCTTAATGCACTTCAAAGATAAGTTTTCCCACCTACACCCTATGTTAATGGAATTTGAACTAAAATCTCTTTAGTTTTTCACAGCTGAGCATTTCTTCATAATGAAGATTGAAATTTTAGAACCCACAGGAAAACAGGCATTCATTCTTATTTGTACCTTTAACTTGGCCACTAGGGTCCAAATGGAAATAAAACCCATAGCTAAATTGACTAGATTTGGAGCCTAGGCAAGGTGGTACCACTAAATGAATGTGTATTGAACACCTACCATATATCATGATGTGAGAAATACAGGAGAGGTATTGGGGCTAGGAAAGAAGGACTGAGAGAGAAGGGAGGCGCTGTTTGAATAGATGCTAAATAAATTTAAAAGCTGTAAGTCTCTTCTCAAAGCCTCTCGCTAAACTGCTTAATCCTATGCCCACTTTAAGGGTCTCCACTTTATACATGAGACAAATATCTTCAATTGAATAGCTAGTCCTCAGTCACAAACTTAAATACCATTTCCCCAGGGATGACTTTTTGGCCCCATAATCTCTTTTCCAGAATGTCTTCTTAGAGTTTTCCTTTTTAGCCATTACAACTTAAAATTGTTCATTTAAGTTCTATTGTCGTCACTGGACTGCAAGTTCCAGGAGAGTAGGGGACACATCTATATTGTTTACAACCATATTCTTAGTATCTAATGCCTGATACATAGTGGGAGCTCAATAAATACTTGTTCAGCAAATGAATACTCAAATATGACAGATTAAGGAATTGATCTAGAATCTGGCTTTCCATCCACATGTTCTTTATGATGCGTACTTTGAGCAGATTAGAGGCAAAAATATTAGTATGATGCATATCTATAAAACTGTTGCTTAAGTACATCTTGGCTGGCAATGTTAAAGTGGGTGAATAACCACTGGGCACTTTGACCAAACCTGTGGGCCTTTGTGTCATTTAAAAAATGCTTTTCTAGCTTCATGGACTGCATGGACAGAGGCGATTGAGTTAGGGATTCACCCATGTGGAAAACTCAGACATGGGCTTCTCAGTGATGGCCTTTGCCCACAAACTAAGTTTATGAACTGCTGTCTAAAATCAGTTACCCAGCGCTTCATTTATTCATCTCTGGCTTAGTTAATGGGAATATTTCATTATTTCCCACATCAGTTGTTAGCATTATCGCTTGGTCTTTAGGCTGCTTCCTTCATGGCCTTGGGCTTCTCTGGTTGTTCAGGTGGTAAAGAATTTGCCTGTAGTGTGGGAGAGCCAGGTTTGATCTGGAAGATCCCCTGGAGAAGGGAATGGCCACCCACTCCAGTTTTCTTGCCTGGAAAATTCCATGGACAGAGGAGTCTGGTGGTCTAAGAGGTCATGAGGTCACAGAGTCGGACATGACCGAGCAACTTTCACCTTTCTTCGTGGCTACAGGATGCCTGCCACAATTCCAGACAGTGCATATAGATAACATCTGGCCAAAAGCATGATATTTTTTTTTCTGTATGTCCTTTGATTTTTAATTGGGAAGTAAAACTTTTTCCTTTAAAGATTTTCTTCAGGGAAAATTTGGTTCAGATTGGGTACATATCTCCATATTTTAGTGGAAAAGTTCTGGCAGTTTTAAACTTCTTTATCCACAGTCTTGTCTTGTGGGGTATGTTTTCTATTAGAGAATAGCTAGAGTGTAGTCCATCAAAGATGTCTCCAACAAGATCTCTTACTCAGTGGAATAGACAAGCTTAAATTTTCATTAAAAGTTTTGATTTTAGAGCTGGTTTTCATGTGAGTTGAATGGAGATTTGATATTTTAAACAATTTAGTGGCTAACAAAATAATTCCCTGCTCCTAATCTCTCCCTCTGGTATGCTCTTAAATTGTGAAACGAATCGCCAGTCCAGGTTCGATGCATGATACAGGGTGCTTGGGGCTGGTGCACCAGGATGACCCAGAGGGATGGGATGGGGAAGGAGGTGGGAGGGGGGGTTCAGGATGGGGAACACATGTACACTATATACACAATGGAGTATTACTCAGCCATTAAAAAGAATACATTTGAATCAGTTCTAATGAGGTGGATGAAACTGGAGCCGATTATACAGAGTGAAGTAAGCCAGAAAGAAAAACACCAATACAGTATACTAACACATATATATGGAATTTAGAAAGACAGTAATGACAACCCTGTATGTGAGACAGCAAAAGAGACAGATGTATAGAACAGTCTTTTGGACTCTGTGTGAGAGGGAGAGGGTGGGATGATTTGGGAGAATGGCATTGAAAATGTATAATATCGTATATGAAACGAATCGCCAGTCCAGGTTTGATGCATGATACTGGATGCTTGGGGCTGGTGCGCTGAGATGACCCAAAGGGATGGTACGGGGAGGGAGGAGGGAGGGAAGTTCAGGACGGGGAACACATGTATACCTGTGGCGGATTCATGTTGATGTATGACAAACCAATACAATATTGTAAAGTAATTAGCCTCTAATTAAAATAAATAAATTTATATTTAAAAAAAGGCAACTCTTTGAATCAATTCTAGACCCTTTGGATTCCTCAGCTACGTAAAATTTATAAAAAGGGATTGGCAACTTAAATAAGATAGGCTTTGGTAATAAATATTTGAGAGGAATTTTTTTCAGAAAGAGCTGTTGTACTCTGATTTTCTCACCACCTTGAAGCAGGTTCTCATCTCAGTCCTAGTAGGGGTACCCCCACAAAGGACAGAAGGAAGGTCCAAGACATGCTACTTTGTTGGACAAAGAGGAGGGGGCTGCTACTTTGCAGCAGCCTGCCTCTAAGAGCTGGAGAGAACAAGGGGTGTGCAGGTATTTCCTGTAGAGAGTTGGAGACCATCTGTAAAAGGGAAGAAACAGCCTGGGTCCATCATGGGTCTTGTCCAGTTGTGTCCCTACAAGGGATGCACAGATCCCTGGAGCAAAAGACAAAGTGGGGAGAGGCTTGCATTTCTAAGAACTGCTTAATTTAGAGAAAACTATCATCCATAAAATGATGCATCTGCTGACCCAGGTCTCATGAACTTTAGCTGGAAAGAAAATCCACAAACTATTTAGGGGTCCCTGGCAGCATCACACACCCTCACACAAAAATCAGCTTTAAACATCTTTGAGGCCCAAAGATCATAAAAACAACTTACAACTGTACCATTTAAATATTTCACTTTCCTTTGCTGCTTTGCACTCACTTTTCCCCAGCTCTGTAGGTACCAGAATGTGTCCAACATGTCAGGTAAGTGTAGAAAAGAACCAATAGAGAATTATACAAGAAATTCCTTAGCCTCTTTCCTACTGCCAACTTCCATTCTCCCTAAAGTTCTCAGGGAAGAAGGAGAAGTTATAACGCTCAATAAAATTCAGAGTTCTCATTTATATATTGGATTGGACATTCTAATCTCTGTAAAAAAAAAATTGAGTGTAAAGGCATCGGTGTGGACGTTTTCATTCAAGGACAGAGAAAGATCACCCTAACTTGAATATATTTGAAAGGGATACTGGGAAAATAGATATAATGCTGTATTTTGATGATGTCAGTTATTGCCCTCTATCATCATACTGGTTTCACATGCATTGCCACTTAAGAAATCTGCTTCAATTCCAAGCTGTCTAGAGAGGCAGAGCAAAGCCAGGTCCACGCACTGAAGCCTGTTCCACAGCAAGTACAGATGTGGCTGGAAACACTGATTGAATTGAACTACAAAATCATTTGTAAAATTAAGGAAATATTGAATTTAAATTTTCTATATTTGACCTAGTCTTTTCTTAAAGCTTCCAGTCTGTTACTTTTTCCATAGAATTTAGCTGTAACATCTGTGTAATTACAGGCTGGATTAGCCTATCTATAAATAATGTTGCTTATGAGTTTATTAGGGCTTCCCTGTGGCTCAGATGGTAAAGTATCTGCCTGAATTGCAGAAGACCCGAGTTTGATCTCTGGATCAAGAAGATCCCCTGGAGAAAGGAATGGCAACCCACTCCAGGATTCCTGCCTGGAGAATTCCATGGACAGAGGAGCTATAGTCCATGGAGTCGCAGAGTCGGACATAAATGCTTATCGAAAAGAATTAATGAGTAGATGGTAGATTTAGTCTGGGTCCTGACATTAGCTTGAAGTATGACCCTTTCAAGTGTCCTAATCTTTCTATCCAATCTTAGTTGTCTAATCTTAGCTCACTTATCTCTCTGTATATGTATGTATCTTCTTTGCACTCCTATAAGGTGAATGTGCAGCTATAAAAATAATAAGGCATTTTAGAAAATTTCAAAACTTTATGCAGACACTGGAAAACTATGGGAATTAAGATGCCTATTATAAAATCGTGATGAACATTGATTTATTCAAATATTCCAGAAAACAACCAACACTGGAGAGAGAAGTTTAAAACTAGTCACACACCACTCCCACACTTCATTTCTCTCTTTATCCAGATGGCATATCCTGTACAGAGATTCAACAAAAAGCCTTTGCCAGCAATTCCACAGTTTCACAGTTCTTATAATTGTGTGTTGATTTCATCTAATCTACCCAGGTTAATATAAAAACAGATGATAGTATTTTTGATCGTTAACTAACAAAAAGAAAATATTTGCTATAAATGTTGAAAGAAAGACAATTTCATCTTAAGTTAGAAACTGTTGCCCAAGTGTTGTTATGTTTTAATTACTCTGTTTTTTTAAAGCAATATCAGCTATTTTCCGGAATTATCATAATATATGAGGCTAAAATACATTGTAACATTTATTCTGTTAGTGGATTTTTGATCACTGCTTATACAGAAATCAAAACAAGAAAATGTATTTAAAGAAGAAAATTGAATAATTCAGTTTCCAGAGTGGGATTAACATAGTATTACATGCACAAAATTTTCTCACTTGACTTATTAAATAGTAATCTTCTAAATTTTTCTTTCATATATAATTTTCTCTTGTCAATTAACCTATTTGCAAGTTCAAAATCCCTACAGTGGCTCATAAACTCAATTACATTTTTACCTGATTCTTTTCACTTTCTAATAAAAGATTCTTAATAAGATAGGAAATTTACATATTATTTCTTCAGAATTTTGACAGATCTGGGTCTCATATTTTCCTTGTATCTGTGAAATGAAAAATTATTTGAACCAATAAACTAATTTTTCTCTCATCTAATTCCTCCTCTTGTAGCTTATAAAGTAAGTTTGTGAGATGTATTTCTTTTCTGTGATTTAGGTCAGCTGTCTCTGGAAATTGTTGATACTTATTACTATTCCAAGAATAGTACAGTCTTTTGGGAGAGCTGTGTTATTTAATAATTGGTCAATATTTTAATTAGTTTTGGAGGAGGCATTTGGCATATTTATGTTGCCTGCTCTTACTGGAATTATTATCTAATACTCTCAATATTGTAAGCTTTGATATATGAAGTTTATTGGTGGTTTCCTATGGTTCATCTTCCTCCATTCTCCTGTAAACCTTGTCCCCTATGAAGAGACTTAATGCAATCCATAAAATGCTTGAGTTGGCAGAACTGCCATATCTCCTGTGGTCTTGACCCAGGGGCTAGGCCTCCCATGCTGTGAAGATCACTGGGTTCACTTCTCTCTTTCCTGTAAGCAATAATGACTCTGGGTGCAATTCCCAGAACTAAAATGTGGCATGTGTTAAAGAAAAACAAACAAACAAACACCATTCAGTGACACTTGTTAAAAACGTGGTGAGGCCACTATGAGAGGTAAAAGGGACCACTGCCTTGAGATTTTGCAGTGGAGGAGATAGACTGGCTTCAACTACAATACAGTGAGAATAAGTGGAAATTCATAGCCAGGGAGCAGGTTGGGAGTTGGGTGAATGGAAAACTATTAAAAGGAAAT
The DNA here is from genome assembly GCA_006410675.1 of Oreotragus oreotragus. NCBI lineage: Eukaryota > Metazoa > Chordata > Mammalia > Artiodactyla > Bovidae > Oreotragus > Oreotragus oreotragus. The sequence goes on from SJYX01003232.1 coordinate 293,060, forward strand.
GTTAAGAGTAAGGAGTGTTCTGGCTGCTGCTGCTGCTAAGTCGCTTCAGTCGTGTCCAACTCTGCGCGACCCCACAGATGGCAGCCCACCAGGCTGCCCCGTCCCTGGGATTCTCCAGGCAAGAACACTGGAGTGGGTTGCCATTTCCTTCTCCAATGCAGGAAAGTGAAAAGTGAAAGTGAAGTCGCTCAGTCGTGTCTGACTCTTGACGACCCCATGGACTGCAGCCTACCAGGCTCCTCCGTNAGATCCTGTCTCTTATACACATCTAGATGTGTATAAGAGACAGCTCCAATGCAGGAAAGTGAAAAGTGAAAGTGAAGTCGCTCAGTCGTGTCTGACTCTTGACGACCCCATGGACTGCAGCCTACCAGGCTCCTCCGTGCATGAGGTTTTTCAGGCAAGAGTACTGGAGTGGGGTGCCATTGCCTTCTCTGGTGTTCTGGCTAAATTAACCTAAATAAGATTCTTGCTGAAAGCAGGCCAGAGGAATCAGACATCACCTGGGGAACAGGAGAGAGTAAGGAACCTGATCAGCAACTGAGGATGATCAGTTATCAAGGGTGGCCGGGGGGTTCTAGTTAAAATGACTTAGAGGGGGTGGGGGGTTTACTAAAACTAAGTTTACAAAGAAATGCACAGATGGGCCTGAGAAGGTTGAGGATCTTGACCAAAATTTGGTGAAGCAAGAACTTATTTTCACACACAGAGACAGTGGTCACCATCCCTGTCTCTTGGTGGTATCTCTGTGTGGTTTTGATGTCACCATGATGGTGGCTTCATAAAATGAATTTGGGAGTGTTTCCTCCTCTTCAGTTTTTCAGTATAGTATGAGAAAGATAGGTGTAAGTTTATTGTATGTGTGGTAGAATTCCTCAGTGTGGCCATCTGATTCTGAATTTTTGTTTGAAGGAAGATTTTTTTTAATGTTATTTATCTATTTATTTTGATTATAGATTCTGTTTCACTTCTAGTGATTGGTCTGTTCAAATAACCTGTTTCGTCTTAATTCAGGTTTGGCAGGGTATATGTTTCTAGAAATATGTCCATTTCTTCTAGGTTGTCCGATTTATTGGCATATAACTTCATAATATTCTCTTACGGGTTTTTGCGTTTCTATGTTGTATCTGTGTATTGGTTGTTACTTTTCCTCTTTGATTTCTTATTGCATATATTTGGGTGTTTTCTCTTTTCTCCTTCTGAGGCTGGCCAGAGGTTTGTGTTTTTGTTGCCTGTGCTTTGGATGTCATATTGGAGAAATCATTGTTTATTACAATGTCATGAAGTTTTCCCCCATATTTTCTTCTAGAATTTTATTGTTTCTCATCTTATGTTTAAATCTTTCATCCATTTTGAGTTAATTTCTATGTGTAGTGTACATAAGGATCCTCCTTCATTCTGTTGAATGTGGATATCCCGTTTTCCTAGCAGTATTTATTTAAGAGACTGTCTTTTCTCATTGTGCAGTACTAGCACCCTTGTTGAAGATTATCTGATTGATATGCAAGGGTTTCTTTCTTGGATATCAGTTCTATTCCATCAGTTCAGTTCAGTTCAGTCACTCAGTCATGCCCAATTCTTTGTGACCCCATGAATCACAGCACGCCAGGCCTCCCTGTTCATCACCATCTCTCAGAGTTCACTCAGACTCACGTCCATCGAGTCCGTGATGCCATCCAGCCATCTCATCCTCTGTCCTCTTCTCCTCCTGCCTCCAATCCCTCCCAGCATCAGAGTCTTTTCCAATGAGTCAACTCTTCGCATGAGGTGGCCAAAGTACTGGAGTTTCAGCTTTAGCATCATTCCTTCCAAAGAAATCCCAGGGCTCATCTCCTTCAGAATGGACTGGTTGGATCTCCTTGCAGTCCAAGGGGCTCTCAAGAGTCTTCTCCAACACCACAGTTCCAAAGCATCAATTCTTCAGTGCTCAGCCTTCTTCACAGTCCAACTCTCACATCCATACATGACCACAGGAAAAACCATAGCCTTGACTAGACGGACCTCAGTCGGCAAAGTAATGTCTCTGCTTTTGAATATACTCTCTAGGTTGGTCATAACTGTTCTTCCAAGGAGTAAGCGTCTTTTAATTTCATGGCAGCAATCACCATCTGCAGTTATTTTGGAATGCATAAGTAGGAAGTAAGAAACACCTGGAGTAACAGGCAAATTTGGCCTTGGAATGCAGAATGCAGCAGGGCAAAGACTAGTAGAGTTTTGCCAAGAAAATGCACTGGTCATAGCAAACACCCTCTTCCAACAACACAAGAGAAGACTCTACACATGGACATCACCAGATGGTCAACACCGAAATCAGATTGATTATATTCTATGCAGCCAAAGATGGAGAAGCTCTATACAGTCAACAAAAACAAGACCAGGAGCTGACTGTGGCTCAGATCATGAACTCCTTATTTCCAAATTCAGACTTAAATTGAAGAAAGTAGGGAAAACCGCTAGACCATTCAGGTATGACCTAAATCAAATCCCTTATGATT
>SJYX01003232.1:300290-326611 GCA_006410675.1 Oreotragus oreotragus
TGCTTCCTGACCTGCATACAGATTTCTCAAGAGGCAGGTTAGGCGGTCTGGTATTCCCCTCTATTTCAGAATTTTCCACAGTTTATTGTGATAGTCAAAGGCTTTGGCATAGTCAATAAAGCAGAAATAGATGTTTTTCTGGAACTCTCTTGCTTTTTCCATGATCCAGCGGATGTTGGCAATTAGATCTCTGGTTCCTCTGCCTTTTCTTAAACCAGCTTGAACATCAGGGAATTCACAGTTCACATATTGCTGAAGCCTGGCTTGGAAAATTTTGAGCATTACTTTACTAGCGTGTGAGATGAGTGCAATTGTGTGGTAGTTTGAGCATTCTTTGGCATTGCCTTTCTTTGGGATTGGAATGAAAGCTGACCTTTTCCAGTCCTGTGGCCACTGCTGAGTTTTCCAAATTTGCTGGCATATTGAGTGCAGCACTTTCACACCATCATCTTTCAGGATTTGAATGAAATGAAGATTAAAAGCACAAATTTGATAAGATTCTTATTTACAAGGCTTTATCACATATGAGGATATCACATAATCCTACAGAATGAAATAGTGAGATCTCATTGTCATTAAAACATCCTCAACGTTAAGGAAATAGCTGCTCATCTATTATTATATGTAATATTAATAATTATGCTATTGGCTTAGAATTTTAAAATTACTTTATTTCTCTTTATCTCTCTATCTCTCTCTCTATATATATAAATATATGTTAAATGTAAATAAATTATATTCATATATCATGTATGTAGGATTACATATATATGTATATATACATATATTTTGCATATGTGTGTAATATTTTAGAGTAGACACAATGTTCTAGTAATGGTTATCTGTGACACAAAACATTGTCTGGAAACAGTGAAACTGACTAGTGACTACCTCAGATGGGAATGGATCTGGCCACTAGACCATCCCTAGATCTCTGAACTACAGCTGAATGAATTTATTAGCTGTCAGAAAATATAGCATACATTTAACTAAGATCAATTAAACAGATATCAAAAAACTTTTCTCCATTTTTTTTCATTATTTTTACCACAAACAATATTTCTGAAGTCTAAAACCTAGTGAAAGTGGTTGACTGTCTAGGATCAACTGGGTATTAAATGGACTATTTAGAAATTGACATCTCAATTGAATATGGTGGCTGACAGGCATATAATAAGAGATAAACAAAGGAAAATGCATTATCATTATGCTCTAATAAAGATTACATCTACTTGTTTCAATCCTGTGTAATATGTCCTTCAAAATCACTGCACTGGTTTTGCTTACTGATTTAATTTTTGCAGTCCTATCTAGACTGGAAATTCAGTCCTGACAGGGAGTATATGTGTCTTTCTTTCAATGTTTTAGCCTTGGTTCCTAGTAAATATGTAACACATAGTTTCATAAGTAAATTTCTAAATATTCAATAGACTTTAATAAAAATGAACTTCTAAAAACTGAATTTAATACCAGTATTTCAATGGGAGGAAAAGAAAGTGAAGAAATGATAGTGAACTCACAAGAAAAAAAGAATCACCCCTAGAAATCATGGCACAAGTATCAGTGTTTTCAGAGTCATATGACTATGACAAAAGAAATACAGCAGTCTACAAATAGAAGACTCCTATTCTGTGCCTACTTTAAGCCATGCCTAATACCATATAGAATTTTTAACTACCTTTGAGATATAATTCCTATACCAAAAATTCATTCTTTTAAAGTTAAAAATAAAATTCAGTGGTTTTTAGTATTCACAAACTTATACAAACTCCAATAGTGTGTAGTCCCAGAATATTTTATCACCTACCCAAAACTCTCTTGTGAATTAGCAGTCACTCTTCATGAACTTTTTTAAGTTTGACCTCAAGTAATTGCTATTTTCTGCTTCTATGGTTTTACCTATTCTGGGTATTTCATATAAATAGAACCATACAATAATTGGCCTTTTGTGCCTAGCGTCTTTCACTTTAAGTTTTAGGTTCATCCATGTCATAGCATGAATCAGTATTTCATTTTTATGGCTAAACAATATTCCGTCATATTGATATACAGCATTTTATCTACTTATCAACTGAACAGCTGACTTGTTTCTACTTTTTGGCTCTTGTGAATAACACTTCTATAAACACTCATGTACAAGTTTCTGTGTGAGCAATTTGTTTTTATTTCTTTTGACTATATACCTATGAGTGGAACTGCAGCGAAATATGGTAATCTTATCTTTATATTTTTTAAGCATTTCCAAATCAATCTCCAACATGGCTGATCTATTTTAAATTCCTACTACCAAAGTATTGGTCCCATTTTCTGCTCTTCCTGTCCTACAATGTTAGTCACCCAGTCATGTCTGACTCTTTGCAACTCCATGGACTGTAGCCCGCCAGGCTCCTCTGTCCATGTAATTATCCAAGCAGGAATACTGGAGTTGGTAGCCATTCCTTTCCCCCAAGCGATCTTCCCAACTCAGAGATTGAACCTGGGCCAGTGATACCTTGTGATGTTAATTTGCCTTTCCCCAGTGATTAATAATGTTGAGCATTTTTCATATAATTATTGGTTACTTGGATAACTTCTTTAGGTAAATTGATATTTTCAAATACTGTGCCTATTATTTAATTGAGTAGTCTTTTTACAATTGAGTTGTATGAGTTCTTTATATAGTATAGATTGTAGTCCCCTGCATATATTTTATCCCATTATCTGTTGTTTGAAATTTTTTCTTGATAGTACCATTTGAAGGACACACGGCTTGCATTTTTATGAAATCCAATATATCTTTGTTTTTTCCTTGGGCATTCTGGGGTTATAGCTAGGAAACCTTTGCCTAATCTATGGTCATGAAAATTAAAATCTATATCTCATATTTTTAGTATTGCATTATGTTTTCAATGCATTTTGAATAGGGTGAAACTAGTATATTATTTTGCATGTGAATATCGAGTTGACTCAGCACTACTTGCTGAAGAAACAATTCTTTCCTTAAGTTATGATTAAGCTATATTGGCATTTTGTCAAAAATCAGTTGACCTTAAATGCAAAAGTTCATTTCTGAACTTTAAGTGCTGTTTCATTGATCTGTGTGTCTGTGCTTATGCGAGTCCCCCCACACTCTTAATCACTGCTTTTTTGCAGTAATTTTTGAAATTAGATAATATTAGTCCCTCAATTTTACTCTTTTTCCCAAGATAGTTATAGATATCTTGATTCTATTGAAATTACGTACAATTTTAGGATCAGGTTGTCAATTTTTGCACCCACAAAAAGAAACCTGGATTGTGATGTAGGATGTGTTGGTCCATATGGGCAGTAGCACTACCTTAATATTAGATATTCCAATGCATGAACATAATGTATTTCTACATTTATTAAGTTTTTTTAATTTATTTTAATGGCACTTTATAGTTTTAAATGCACAAGTTTTACAAGTTTGTTAAACTTATTCCTAAGTATTTTATTGTTTCTGATGCACTGTAAATATATTCTATTTTTTTTCTTTGAGTAATCAGTGCTTATGTTTAGACAGACAACTGATATTTATGTGTAGAAAGACAACTGAGTGTGTGATAATATACATACACAATACATTATCTAATATCATGAAACCTTGTTGACATAGTTTATCAGCTTTAAGAGTTTTGTGTGTGAATTTCTTAGGATTTCTGTATACAAGATCATTTATTTGTGAACAAAGAAATTTTTACTTCTTTTTCAATCTGATGACTTTTATTTACTTCTCCTGCCTAATTGTCCTACTTAGAACTTTCAATATGATGTTAAATAAAGTTGATATTCTGATGTTGTATCTGTCCTTCAGAGAAAAGCTTTCAGTCTTTCACCATTAAGGATGATCTTGGCTATGTGTTCCTCATAAATTCCTTTTATTACCTTGAGAAAGTTTCCTTCTATTTAAAGTTTTGTTGAGGTTGTTTTTAACATAGAAGAGAGTTTGGTTTTTTCCTAATACTTTGTTCCTGAATCGATTGAGAGGATTTTGAATTTTGTCTTTTATTTTATAAATACAGTATAGTGTATTATTTAATCTTGTATGCTGAAGCATCCTTGTGCTACTGATCAGTTGGGTATGGTACATAAGCCTTTGTATATCTGGCTGGATTTGGTTTGCACAGATTTTATTGAGTTTTGAGTTTACATTCCCAAGGGAACCTGTAGCTGTATTTTCTTGTAACACCTTTGTTCTCTCAAATGTAACTGGCCTCATAAAATAGGTTGGGAAGAATTTTCTCCTCTTCAATTTTGGAAGACTTTGTAAAGGGTTAGTGTTAATTCCCCTTCAAACATTCTGTGGCATTCATCAATAACTCCATTTAATTCTTCTCTTTTTGGGAAAATTTTGATGACCAATTCAGTTTGTGTTTTTTGATGGTGGTGAGGAGGGGTTACAGACTAGCAGTTTCCTACAGCTGCTGTAATAAAGTAGTACCAATTCTGTATATTTACACAACAAAAATGTATTTCTTCACATTTCTTAAGGCTAGATGTTTAAAAGCATGCTGTAGGCGGGGCCATTCTTCCTTGTCTCTTTCTCACTTGTAGAGGTTGGTTGCTGGCAATCTTTGGTGCTCCTCTGCTTATAGCTTCATCTCTCTAGGGTCTGCCTCCATCTTCACGTGACCTTCCTTCCTCCTTGTGTCTCAGTGTTCAAATCTCCTTCTACCTATGTGGACACTTTATTGGATTTAGGTTTCATCCAAATCCATTATGACCACATCTTAATTTTGATTCTATCTGCAAAGATTCTGTTTCTAATTCAGTTCACATTTACAGGGGGATATAAATCTTGGGATGGACATAATTCAACCAAGTTTGCCTCTAGCCTCCCTAAATTCACATCCTTCCAGTATACATGTACAAAATACATTCACCACACCCTAACATTCCCCAAAGCCTTACTGCATTGTAATATCAACTCTAAGTCTAAAGTCTCACCTGATTATGATAAAATCAGAGTCCAAGTTGTCATCCTCTGAATCAAGTGTAGGTGAGATTTTGGGTATAATCCATTCATCCTGAAACAAAATTCCTCTCCATTTTTGGACCAATGAAATTCAGAAACAAGTTATCTGTTTACAAAAGCAATGGTGAAACATGCGTAGATAGAACAGACATTCACGTTCTGAAAGGAGGAAACTGGAAGGAATAAAGTGTAACACATCCCAAGCAAGTCTGAAAATCAGCAGAGGAAATTCCATTAGATTTCAAGCCCTGAGAATAATTCTCTTTGGGTCCCAAGGAGTAGCCCCATGCTCTGGCAATGGCAGCAGCCCACCCACTTCAACACTCTGAAATGGTACTGCCCTCTAAACAGTGACGGTATTGGTTGCCCCCACCTCTTTGCATATGGAAACAACTGGAGTTGCAGAGGAAATTCCATTAGATTTCAAGCCCTGAGAATAATTCTCTTTGGGTCCCAAGGAGTAGCCCCATGCTCTGGCAATGGCAGCAGCCCACCCACTTCAACACTCTGAAATGGTACTGCCCTCTAAACAGTGACGGTATTGGTTGCCCCCACCTCTTTGCATATGGAAACAACTGGAGTCCTCTTCTTGGGATCTACAGAGGCAGACATGACTTCATCCTCTCAACCTGCTTTTTTATTATAGACTTTTGGAAGTCTGATAGCATTCCTTCATTTTGTCTTGTCTCTGTATCCTTCAGTCCAAGTCTGCAGTGTTTCTGTTGACATATATATCCTTCTCAAAAACTCTGTGAGTCTAATGTGGATGTACAGTCAAAAGGATCCACACCAACTGGCTTCTGCTGAGATGGTTGATTAGTAGGAAATGATTAATATCTTCAGCAAAATATTTTCTGATCCTATCCTTGGTGTTCTCTCCAGAGCATGCTTTAGTATCTGTAGTAATATGGACAGAATGAGAATTTTCCAAACCACTTAGTTCTGGCTCCTTTTTAAGTGATTGTCCCTCCATCTCTTTCCTCTCACATTTTACTATTAGCAGCAAGGAGACACTATGCTGTACCATACACACTGCTTATAAATACCAAAGTTTATTTTTTACAGGTTATATTTTCTGTCCAACATTAGAACACAGTTTGGTCAAGTTGCCTGCCACTTGTAACAAGAATCATCTTTCTTCCAGTTTCCAGTAATATAGTCCTCATTTCCATGTGAGATCTCAAGAAAAAGCTTTAACCTCCATATTTTTACCAAAAGTCTCCTCAAGACTATCTCGGCTTTCTCTTCAAAAGTCTTCCAGCCTCAAAACATTATTCAATTCCCTTGCCACATAGTATCACATTCACTTTTGGTGCCAAAATTTGTGTTACTTTCTCAGAGCTGCTGTAACAAAGTATCCACTTATTTTTCTTTTGGTTTCTTACAGTGGAATGTTAGATTATAAATTTGAGATACTCCTTTTTTAATATGTCCTCTTATCCGTCTAGTCAAGGCTATGGTTTTTCCTGTGGTCATGTATGGATGTGAGAGTTGGACTATGAAGAAGGCTGAGCGCCAAATTGATGCTTTTGAACTGTGGTGTTGGAGAAGACTCTTGAGAGTCCCTTGGACTGCAAGGAGATCTGACCAGTCCATTCTGAAGGAGATCAATTCTGGGATTTCTTTGGAAGGAATGATGCTAAAGCTGAAACTCCAGTACTTTGGCCACCTCATGCAAAGAGTTGACTAATTGGTAAAGACTCTGATTCTGGGAGGGGTTGGGGGCAGGAGGAGAAGGGGACGACAGAGGATGAGGTGGCTGGATGGATGGCATCACTGACTCGATGGACTTGAGTCTCAGTGAACTCCGAGAGTTGGTGATGGACAGGGAAGCCTGGCGTGCTGCGATTTGTGGGTTCGCAAAGAGTTGGACATGAATGAGCGACTGAACTGAACTGAACTGATACTACAAATTTCCCTTGAAGCATTGTGTCAGCTGCATTCCATAAGCTCTGGTATATTGTTTGTTTTCATTTATATGTAAGAGTATTTTCTAATTTATCTTTTTTGAACCATTGAGTATTAGTGAGAATATGTGTTTAATGGTCCCACATTGTGAATCTCCAAACTTTCTTTCTATAATAAATTTTGAATTTNGACAGAGGATGAGATGGCTGGATGGATGGCATCACTGACTCGATGGACTTGAGTCTGAGTGAACTCCGAGAGTTGGTGATGGACAGGGAAGCCTGGCGTGCTGCGATTTGTGGGTTCGCAAAGAGTTGGACATGAATGAGCGACTGAACTGAACTGAACTGATACTACAAATTTCCCTTGAAGCATTGTGTCAGCTGCATTCCATAAGCTCTGGTATATTGTTTGTTTTCATTTATATGTAAGAGTATTTTCTAATTTATCTTTTTTGAACCATTGAGTATTAGTGAGAATATGTGTTTAATGGTCCCACATTGTGAATCTCCAAACTTTCTTTCTATAATAAATTTTGAATTTCATTTTGTTTTTGCTTAAAGAATATGATATGTATGGTTACAATCCATTTAATTATACTGAAACTTGTTTTATGGTTCAGCATATGGTCTACCCTGGGGAATGACTCTTCTGAACTTGAAGAGAATAGGTATTCTACAGTTGTTGTGCTTATCTTAGTTTTTTCAGATGGCTGTAACAAAATGCCACATATTTGGTATTAACAACTTCTAAATTACAAAAATTTATCACTCATAGTTCTGGAGGCTAGAAAGTCCAAGATCAAGGCTCCAGCATGGGTGAGTTTTGGGTGAGAGCTCATTTTTAGTGCAGAGCATGCTCCTTCTTTCTCTGTCCTCACATGTGGAAGGGTTAGGAATCCCTGTGAGTTTCTTTTACAAGGTACAAATTTCATTCATCAGGGTTATATCTTCAAATTTAAGCATTTCTTAAAAGTCCGTCTCATAACACCTTCATCTTTGGGGCTTATAATTTGAGGATATGACTTTAGCGGGAACAAACATTCAGATCATAGCTGTACTCTATAGATATTTACTCAGTCTAGTTGGCTTTTAGTGTCTTTCTATGTCCTATTACCTTCTTGATCTTCTGTTTTATTTTGCTATCCTTTATTGAAGGTGAAGCCTTAAAGCTTCCATCTTTTGATGTTCTTTCCTCAGTCATATATTGTTCTCATATTTTTATAGCAAATCATTCATGGATTACTTTTGTTCTTTCAATATATTTAAAATACAGAGAGAGCACATACATTTGGGAAATAAGAAATAACTCTTATTAAGTCTTTTGCTGTTGCATTCCTGACTTTTTGAGATAAAATCAGAATAGGTAGGCAACAAATATGTTTTCCAATAAATTCTGTATCTTAGCTTTATTAAGGATAATTTCTAGTGATTTGTTATTTTTTCCTGTGTATGGGCCATGCTTTCTTGTCTCTTTGTTTGTCTTACAATTTTTTTGTTGTTGTTGAAAACTGGATATTCTGAATAATATAATGTGAATACTCTGGATACTCTGGCTATCAGATTTTCCTCCCTTCCTTTAAATATGCTGCTTCTGCTGTTTGTTATTTTTATTTTTGTTCCTGTTTATTTGCTTAATGACTTTGCTGATTTAACTTTGTAAAGTGTATGTACTCTGTCTTCTGTGGCCGCTATAGTTTCTGATCAGATAGCCTGCATGCCTGCTCAGTCACTAAGTCATGTTTGACTCTTTACTACCCCATGGACTTCAGCCTACCAGGCTCCCCTGTCCATGAAGTTTTTCAGGAAAGAATACCAGAGTGGATTCCCATTTCCTTCTCCAAGGGATCTTCCTGACTCAGGGATTGAATCTGCATCTCCTGCATTGGCAGATGGATTCTTTACCACTGTGCCACCTGTGAAGTCAGGTAACTTAGTGTCAGTTAATCATCACCAACTGCTGTTGCTGCTAAGTCACTGCAGTCATGGCCAATTCTGTGCGACCCCATAGATGGCAGCCCACCAGGCTCCCCTGTCCCTGGGATTCTCCAGGCAAGAATACTGGAGTGGGTTGCCATTTCCTTCTCCAATGCATAAAAGTGAAAAGAGAAAGTGAAGTCACTCAGTCATGTCCAACTCTTCACGACCCCATGGACTGTAGCCTACCAGGCTCTTCTGTCCATGGGATTTTCCAGGCAAGAGTACTGGAGTGGGTTGCCATTGCCTTCTCCCAATGATCACCAGATATTTCCCTAAATGCCTAGGATGAATAAGTCCATAAGATTATTTGCCAGGGGGCTCTGTGTGCATGTTGGGACATACCATGAATGTTCAAGGAGACAGTTTATCACTCTGCCTTCTTGATTATACAAAACTTTAAGTTCAACCACAGGTGAGAACTTAGGGCCTTCTCAGGTCTTTCTTGAGCTGTGCCTATACCTTTTATGTTCATGGACTATTAAATTCTTGGGAATATTTACAAAGTCAGAACTTTACAAAGCTTCTATGGCCATCTCATTTCTCAGATTTTCTTCTCTATCTCTTTCTTTCTGTCTTTTTGTTGTTGCTCCTGCAAAGTTAAACCATTGCTACTGTTTTTGACAATTATTCTAGGAGAAAAAGCTGTTCACATTAGGTAGGCTCTATTTCTGGTCAGTTAAAGGACACTCTTGCAGATGGAGCTTTCTGGGGAAATTCTAAATAGGTCAAATAATGACATAGGAACAGAGCTCTGTAAGAGCCTCAACCCAATGTTTTAGAGGAGCTTCAACTCAGTTCTTCCAGATAAGGTTTTAGGCTGCTGGTTTTCTGTAATTATGGAGCTATTAGTTTTACAGCCTACCCCTGAGTCAGGTAATAGAAGATGTGAATAGAGAAAGTTAAAAAACCACAATGCTTGTTATTCTTACTGATACACAGCCATTTTTTCTGGATTAAGTGTTTCATGTATTGTTGTAAGTATATGACTAATTTTCAGATTTCTCAAAAAGTTGATATTTACAATTTTTGCCAATGTTCTCTGATTTTATGAAGTAGAGAAATTTTGAAAGTCCTTATTCCATCATTCTGACATTTTCTCCCTACCATGTTCTGTTGATTGCACAGGTGTTACTGTTCAATAATGTTGCCAGTATTTTCTTTTATATGCTGAAAGAAAGGTGGAGAGTTATTCACAATGCTATGAAAGTCACATTTTAAAATATCTCCTTTCTTTAATAAATATGTAATTAAATATATCATCTTACAGACTAATTATTCATTTCATTTAAGAAACAGCTGGAATGACCTTATCTATACAGAAATTATATAGGTAAAAGTGGAAAGTACACGAAGGCTTGCCAGGACATGCTATGGTCTTGATATATTTATGTATTCTAAAAAATTTGTAGAAATAGTATCTTCAAAATAAAAAAAATTTAAATAATCTTTTTAAAGGAAAATTTGTTTACACTGAGATGATAACTTGAAAACATTAATCTGAATTGCTGTATCTATAACTGATTGAACTGTAAAATGAATATGCCATGTGCATCTGTTTTAGAAACTGCATTATAAATATAACATGGTTTTCAATATATCATTATTAAGTTTATTTATATTATTAAAATAGAGGCAAGTTTAGATGCTATCGTTTATGGTAGCAGGATCTACCATACAATGGTAGAGGCTGGTGATAAAGGTCAAGCTGGCAGTGTACAGGTGCACAGCTGGGGAGGCACATCTCAAGTACACATAGAGCTGGGAGTCAGCCATGGGGATCTAGGCTGGCATCTTGTACCCATGCAGCCACAGAAGCCAGAGATTCACTGGTTCTGATGGTGGTGGCAAGACGGGAGTGGGGAGGTAATTGGATAGCTGGTGCTGGTGAACATGAATACATTAAGGCAAAGCATGGTGAAATCCACAGTGGGGGGGAGCCACTGTGGCTTGCTGCCCATTGTTTTCTTTGGTAGAAAAAGCTACTAAAACCACCTGTAAAGCTCCTCACTACAGTTACTCCTGCTACAAGGCTGATACTGGTAGCCCCTGCTCTTCTTTTTCGCTTCTAGATATCTCTCTATATATGACCAATGTGCTGGTCTCTGAGTGGGCTGAAACCAAAGCAGGTCCTTTGTTTGCTATCCCAAAATATTGGGAAGCTGGTCACTCACTCCTTTCTCTTTCCAGGTCAGAGGAACTCTTTCTGGATAAGGAGTTTCCTTTTGGCACAGAGCCATGCTGTCCTGAGAAATGAGATGGGGCAGACAAAAAGAAGCTGTTCTTCTTTCACTTTTTGCTTGATTATTCTCAGAGGTTTTGTTTTTTTTTTTCCTAGTGTGCAACAACCTCAGATATGCAGAAAGCATATGCAGATATGCTTTCTAATGGCAGAAAGCGAAGAAGAACTAAAGAACCTCATGATGAGGGTGAAAGAGGAGAGTGAAAAGCTGGCTTAAAACTCAATATTAAAAACAAACAAACAAACTAAGATCATGGCATCTGGTCCCATCATTTCATGGCAAATAGAAAGGAAAAGGGTGGAAGCAGTGACAGATATCCTCTTCTTGGACTCTAAAATCATCACGATGGCAACTGCAGCCACGAAATTAGAACACGATTGCTTCTTGCAAGGAAAGTTATGACAGTGTATTAAACAGCAAAGACATCACTTTGCTGACAAAGGTCCATATAGTCAAGGCTATGGTCTTTCCAGCAATCATATACGGATATGAGAGTTGGACCATAAAGAAGGCAGGTGCTGAAGAATCGGTGCTTTTGAACTGTGGTGCTGAACAAGACTCTTCAGGATCCCTTGGACAGTGAGGAGATCAAATAAGTCAATCCTAAAGGAAATCAACTCTGAATATTTCTGGAAGGACTGAAGTTGAAGTTCCAATACTTTGGCCACCTAATGCAAACATCTGATTCTTTGGAAAAGACCCTGATGCTGGGAAAGATTGAAGGCAGAAAGAGAAGAGGGCAACAGAGAATGGGATGGTTTAATGGCATCATGGGCAAACTCCAGGAGATGGTGAAGGACAGGGAGGCCTGGAGTGCTGCAGTTCATGGGTTCTTCCAGAGCTCATCAGAAATAAGAATTGAATATCATTCCTTGGATTTACCATATAGCAGGTTGATGGCTTACCGTTGGTGAAGTTTTGTTGTGAGTTTTGATATCAGGATAAATTTTTGAACTTTTCTTGAATAAGAATTACCCTCATTCATTAAACACTGACTGGTTTTAGAAAGAAGTTTCTGTTGCAGATAATAATACTTAGTGAATCAATCTAAAATTTCAAGGTAAAACATAACTTATATATGAAATTTATATTGGTTTAATGTCATTTCCATAAAAACTAATGTTTGAAATACAAGTAATGTCAACAGACTTACAACTTTCCCATGCTGAAAAGAGTTAAAAGAGAAAGTAAAATTATCATTATCACACAAATTTTAAGTACTCAATCTACAAATTTTCACATTTAAACTACTTTAATAGTTTTGACGGTGTGCTTCAAACTATATACCAAGTGAAAAAAAATTTTATATTTCAATTTTTCTGATGAAAAATCATGAAATGACAATGTTAAATCCACTAAAGCAGATGATGTTACCATTGATACTACTGATTCAACACCACACAATAGACTAAAATAGTTTCCACATAGTTCATGCTGATAATAATAAATAAACACACCTTTAAATAACTTACACTTTCCCAATGAATCTTTTTATGCTTCACACATACTTTTACCACCATCAGTTATAACACATCATAGCAGATTCCACTTCAGGTTTCAATGAATTGGTGTTTTCTCAACATCTTTGAAAATATTCTTACCTGTGGTTATTCCATGCAGGCTATTAATAATGGCTAATCCTTCAATCACTTCAAATTCAGTATTGACTCCTGGGAAAAAGCAAAATTTGTTAACTCATCAATAGTCACGGAAGACAACTCAAAATGTTCCAGCTTATCTTTAATTGACTACTGATTTGCTCCTAATATTCATAGCCCTTCATTTTTTTTTTCACAGAAAGGCAAATAACTTTTAACAATTTTGTTTCTTTCCAGATACATTTCTTTTTCTATTGTAATCAAAAATGGTATAATTAATCTACAATTGGTAAACTGTTTACTTGGCTAACAAATGAGTCACTTAGACACTTTAGTTGTGGTCTTATTTATATTTTTGTGCAGAAATTCTGCTGTGATAAGACATTGTTTTAGGTTTTCTAGTTTTTCTAAACATTGCTTTCCAGTATTCCACAAAAGGGATATTGTGATGGTTGCTTAGTTTGCTAAAGTCAATGTATATTGGGTTTTTTAGAATAGTTATAATGCCATCACATAATAATTGAAATACTTCGACTTCTAATTCAATAACAAAGTAATCTACACAATTGTGCCTTTAAATCACACAATTTTTTTTCTTCTACTTGTTATGCTGACATTGTTTATTATGTACTAGTAATAAAAGTAAGAAATAAAATATCTTGATACTTTATGCCATATTTGAGTGCCATTTATGAGGCACCAAAAGATTGTCAAGTTACAACTGCTTCTCTCATGTTGTGGTGTGCTAAGCAGCAGTGCAAAGTGATGGCTACACCACATGTGGTCTCTGTTCAACTCTGCCATTGTAGCTGGAAAATAGACATGGAGAATACATTTGAGCATAGCTGTAGTGCAATAAAACTTTATTTGTGGACATTTACATTTAAATTTAGTATAGCTTTCATGGCTGGGAAAATAATGTATATCATTAGTTTTGGGTTTAATGTTGCCAGTATTTTCTTTTATATGCTGAAAGAAAGGTGGAGAGTTATTCACAATGCTATGAAAGTCACATTTTAAAATATCTCCTTTCTTTAATAAATATGTAATTAAATATATCATCTTACAGACTAATTATTCATTTCATTTAAGAAACAGCTGGAATGACCTTATCTATACAGAAATTATATAGGTAAAAGTGGAAAGTACACGAAGGCTTGCCAGGACATGCTATGGTCTTGATATATTTATGTATTCTAAAAAATTTGTAGAAATAGTATCTTCAAAATAAAAAAAATTTAAATAATCTTTTTAAAGGAAAATTTGTTTACACTGAGATGATAACTTGAAAACATTAATCTGAATTGCTGTATCTATAACTGATTGAACTGTAAAATGAATATGCCATGTGCATCTGTTTTAGAAACTGCATTATAAATATAACATGGTTTTCAATATATCATTATTAAGTTTATTTATATTATTAAAATAGAGGCAAGTTTAGATGCTATCGTTTATGGTAGCAGGATCTACCATACAATGGTAGAGGCTGGTGATAAAGGTCAAGCTGGCAGTGTACAGGTGCACAGCTGGGGAGGCACATCTCAAGTACACATAGAGCTGGGAGTCAGCCATGGGGATCTAGGCTGGCATCTTGTACCCATGCAGCCACAGAAGCCAGAGATTCACTGGTTCTGATGGTGGTGGCAAGACGGGAGTGGGGAGGTAATTGGATAGCTGGTGTTGGTGAACATGAATACATTAAGGCAAAGCATGGTGAAATCCACAGTGGGGGGGAGCCACTGTGGCTTGCTGCCCATTGTTTTCTTTGGTAGAAAAAGCTACTAAAACCACCTGTAAAGCTCCTCACTACAGTTACTCCTGCTACAAGGCTGATACTGGTAGCCCCTGCTCTTCTTTTTCGCTTCTAGATATCTCTCTATATATGACCAATGTGCTGGTCTCTGAGTGGGCTGAAACCAAAGCAGGTCCTTTGTTTGCTATCCCAAAATATTGGGAAGCTGGTCACTCACTCCTTTCTCTTTCCAGGTCAGAGGAACTCTTTCTGGATAAGGAGTTTCCTTTTGGCACAGAGCCATGCTGTCCTGAGAAATGAGATGGGGCAGACAAAAAGAAGCTGTTCTTCTTTCACTTTTTGCTTGATTATTCTCAGAGGTTTTGTTTTTTTTTTTCCTAGTGTGCAACAACCTCAGATATGCAGAAAGCATATGCAGATATGCTTTCTAATGGCAGAAAGCGAAGAAGAACTAAAGAACCTCATGATGAGGGTGAAAGAGGAGAGTGAAAAGCTGGCTTAAAACTCAATATTAAAAACAAACAAACAAACTAAGATCATGGCATCTGGTCCCATCATTTCATGGCAAATAGAAAGGAAAAGGGTGGAAGCAGTGACAGATATCCTCTTCTTGGACTCTAAAATCATCACGATGGCAACTGCAGCCACGAAATTAGAACACGATTGCTTCTTGCAAGGAAAGTTATGACAGTGTATTAAACAGCAAAGACATCACTTTGCTGACAAAGGTCCATATAGTCAAGGCTATGGTCTTTCCAGCAATCATATACGGATATGAGAGTTGGACCATAAAGAAGGCAGGTGCTGAAGAATCGGTGCTTTTGAACTGTGGTGCTGAACAAGACTCTTCAGGATCCCTTGGACAGTGAGGAGATCAAATAAGTCAATCCTAAAGGAAATCAACTCTGAATATTTCTGGAAGGACTGAAGTTGAAGTTCCAATACTTTGGCCACCTAATGCAAACATCTGATTCTTTGGAAAAGACCCTGATGCTGGGAAAGATTGAAGGCAGAAAGAGAAGAGGGCAACAGAGAATGGGATGGTTTAATGGCATCATGGGCAAACTCCAGGAGATGGTGAAGGACAGGGAGGCCTGGAGTGCTGCAGTTCATGGGTTCTTCCAGAGCTCATCAGAAATAAGAATTGAATATCATTCCTTGGATTTACCATATAGCAGGTTGATGGCTTACCGTTGGTGAAGTTTTGTTGTGAGTTTTGATATCAGGATAAATTTTTGAACTTTTCTTGAATAAGAATTACCCTCATTCATTAAACACTGACTGGTTTTAGAAAGAAGTTTCTGTTGCAGATAATAATACTTAGTGAATCAATCTAAAATTTCAAGGTAAAACATAACTTATATATGAAATTTATATTGGTTTAATGTCATTTCCATAAAAACTAATGTTTGAAATACAAGTAATGTCAACAGACTTATAACTTTCCCATGCTGAAAAGAGTTAAAAGAGAAAGTAAAATTATCATTATCACACAAATTTTAAGTACTCAATCTACAAATTTTCACATTTAAACTACTTTAATAGTTTTGACGGTGTGCTTCAAACTATATACCAAGTGAAAAAAAATTTTATATTTCAATTTTTCTGATGAAAAATCATGAAATGACAATGTTAAATCCACTAAAGCAGATGATGTTACCATTGATACTACTGATTCAACACCACACAATAGACTAAAATAGTTTCCACATAGTTCATGCTGATAATAATAAATAAACACACCTTTAAATAACTTACACTTTCCCAATGAATCTTTTTATGCTTCACACATACTTTTACCACCATCAGTTATAACACATCATAGCAGATTCCACTTCAGGTTTCAATGAATTGGTGTTTTCTCAACATCTTTGAAAATATTCTTACCTGTGGTTATTCCATGCAGGCTATTAATAATGGCTAATCCTTCAATCACTTCAAATTCAGTATTGACTCCTGGGAAAAAGCAAAATTTGTTAACTCATCAATAGTCACGGAAGACAACTCAAAATGTTCCAGCTTATCTTTAATTGACTACTGATTTGCTCCTAATATTCATAGCCCTTCATTTTTTTTTTCACAGAAAGGCAAATAACTTTTAACAATTTTGTTTCTTTCCAGATACATTTCTTTTTCTATTGTAATCAAAAATGGTATAATTAATCTACAATTGGTAAACTGTTTACTTGGCTAACAAATGAGTCACTTAGACACTTTAGTTGTGGTCTTATTTATATTTTTGTGCAGAAATTCTGCTGTGATAAGACATTGTTTTAGGTTTTCTAGTTTTTCTAAACATTGCTTTCCAGTATTCCACAAAAGGGATATTGTGATGGTTGCTTAGTTTGCTAAAGTCAATGTATATTGGGTTTTTTAGAATAGTTATAATGCCATCACATAATAATTGAAATACTTCGACTTCTAATTCAATAACAAAGTAATCTACACAATTGTGCCTTTAAATCACACAATTTTTTTTCTTCTACTTGTTATGCTGACATTGTTTATTATGTACTAGTAATAAAAGTAAGAAATAAAATATCTTGATACTTTATGCCATATTTGAGTGCCATTTATGAGGCACCAAAAGATTGTCAAGTTACAACTGCTTCTCTCATGTTGTGGTGTGCTAAGCAGCAGTGCAAAGTGATGGCTGCACCACATGTGGTCTCTGTTCAACTCTGCCATTGTAGCTGGAAAATAGACATGGAGAATACATTTGAGCATAGCTGTAGTGCAATAAAACTTTATTTGTGGACATTTACATTTAAATTTAGTATAGCTTTCATGGCTGGGAAAATAATGTATATCATTAGTTTTGGGTTTTTTTTTTTTTTACTATTTAAAAATAGCTGACAAGCCGTAAGAAAATAGGTAGTGGGCCACATTTGACCTTCAGTTTAGTTTGCAGATCTCTGGTTCAGAGTATGGATTTTGATGCTGGTATTTCTGTTTCCATTACTTTCTTGAACAACCAAATTCTTGAACAATACATATAAGCTCTGACTCTTTGCAACCCCATGACCTATACAGTCCATGGAATTCTCCAGGCCAGAATACTGGAGAGGCTAGCCATTCCCTTCTCCGGGGGATATTCCCAACCCAGGGAAAGAACCCAGCTGTCTCACATTGCAGGTGGATCCTTTACCAGCTGAGCCACCAGGGAAGCCCAAGAATACTAGAGGGGGTAGCCTATCCCTTCTCCAGGAGATCTTCTCAACCCAGAAATCAAACTGGTATCTCCTGCATTGCAGGTGAATTCTTTACCAGCTGAGCTACCAGGAAAGCTATATGTAAGCTCCAGTTTCCTCACTGATGAAATTAGGATAATAGTAATAATTTTGTTGTAGGGCCATGGAAAAGAATCAAATAAGCTATGTTTGAAGATGCTCACCTTGGTGCCAGACACATAATAGCATACATTGACAGTAATCATTAATTTTGGTTTCTCTGTTGGCCATGGCTAAGCCCGGGCACATATATGTTTTTATTCTGAGGGATCTTCTAGAAAAATGAAATGTCAAATATTTAAACCTTAATTATTGTTTCAATTATTACCACTGAAATAACTTGATTATATATTACAATTATATGTACACAATACATTTATTATAATTAAAATAACTACTTCAATTATTATAACTAATTTCTATTAGTTAACATATAGGGTCAAGACTTGCCTAAAGTTGATGGAACTAGAGCATACAAGGACATATTTGTAGACAACATATAATTGTTTCACTTTCTTATTTATATAATGAGTCTACAGGGTGGGAAGTAAAGAATGGTCCATCCTTTCCACCCACAGGGATGGCTTGGTTATGTCAGAAGACACATCTTTTCCTTTCTCAGAAGACTCAGTTCAGTTCAGTTCAGTTGCTCAGTAGTGTCCGACTCTGTGACCCCATGGACTGCAACATGCCAGGCCTCCCTGTTCATCACCAACTCCCGGAGTTTACTCAAATTCATGTTCATTGAGTTGGTGATGCCATCTTTTTCTCTATCATCCCCTTCTCCTCCATCCTTCAATCTTTCCCAGCATCAGGGTCTATTCAAATGAGTCAGTTCTTCACATCAAGTGGCCAAAGTATTGGACCTTCAGCTTCACTATCAGTCCTTCCAATGACTATTCAAGACTGATTTCCTTTAGGATGGACTGGTTGGATCTCCTTGCAGTCCAAGGGACTCTCAAGAGTCTTCTCCAACACCACAGTTCAAAAGCATCAATTCTTTGACACTCAGCTTTCTTTATAGTCCAACTCTCACATCCATACATGACTACCGGAAAAACCATAGCCTTAACTAGCCAGACCTTTGTGGGCAAAGTAATGTCTCTGCTTTTTAAGATGCTGTCTCAGAGGCCTATGAGCTTGAATTAGCTTTAGCTAAGACCATCTCAATGGGTTTCTCAGACTTGGGCTCAATCCTTGGGTTGGGAAGATCCCCTGAAGGAGGGCATGGAAACCCACTCCAGTATTCTTGCCTGGAGAAGCTCCAGGGAACAGAAGCCTAGTGGGCTACAGTCCATGGGGTCACAAAGAGCTGGGCACAGTTGAGCGACTAAGCACAGCACAATACCATCTCAATACTTTTAGCAGTAAAATATAAATAAATTCAATTGACAAATTCAGAATTGTTACTGTAATATCCTCAAGTTGTGTATCTTCACTGTGTTAAGTGGTTAGACAGGATACTAGTTACTGCCGAACACATTTTGAAATGTCTAGTAGGTCATATGTGGAAAGGAAATGTAGATGAATTGGACTGATTGTTTTCTATTCAGAGTAATAAAGTTGGAAAGGGGGTGTTGGGTCCTTATTTACTGGTATAAATTGTCATAGAAGTAGGTGCCAACCCTGGCTTGATCATTTGGAATGTGTTTATACATTCAACTCAATTACTGTTGGAGGGAGGGCAAGCTCGTCTCCAAAACACATGACCCGCTACAGGGTAACCTGAGAGAACAATAACTGTAACAAAGCACCCCCTGTGCTTTGGACCTAAATTATCTCAAGTGAATACACAACATGATGTAGATAAAATCAGTGTCTTTGATATGCAAATTTTTCTTTAATACACATCATGGAGTTCCAATTGCCAAACAGATTGTGCCTTTCCTATACAGAAAACTGAATATTTTAGCAGACACTATCTTCAACTAATATTACAATTTATTGAGTAGCCAAATAGAAACATCCACACTTTACAATATACTGTAGTGTTCAGTGAGACTACAGAAAACGCACAGAACAGATGTGCTTTGTTAAATTCAGTTTATTTCATATCTACTAACTTTAGTCCAATATAGCTCTGCCAGTGATAATAATTTCAATGCAATTATAATTGCCCATCCTTTATTACCTGAGCCCTAGTGTAATTTGTTTGTAATCAGTCTACAGCAAGTTGATTGTTCTCCCTCCCTTTCAAATGTACAGAGACTGTTGAAAGAAAATTTGCCTATACAACTAAATTGCAGAGCTCAGACCATCACAGCATCCAGGGAAACATAAAGGACATTAAATATAAATGCACATCACAATAGCTCATGTCCAGCCTAAATAGGTACATTTACATTTCAATTGCATTTGATTATTCAAATTATGTTATTACCATGATCATAACAGCTTTAATTTGCCAGTATGGATAAATGGCTTCCCTTAAAAAAACAATGGTGGTTGCCAATAAGTAGTGAAGATAATAATTTGCTCTGAGCACCTATTTGGAGGGCAATTAATCAGGCAAGTAAGTATCCCATTCAAGAAGCTTGAACCAGTGTGTTAGGCAGAACCTGGATACTTAACAACCAGGGAAGAAGATATGGGAAAGAATACCGAAGCTGAAAACAAGCTCTGTCACTGAATTCTTGCATGATATTGAACAAGTCATTCCTGTGCAGTTTTTATCACATGTACTTCTTTCTAATGTTGCCACGAGTTTACTAAAGTTGTCTTCTGCTGGGAATGATCATCTTCTTTTTACCCAAGATCCACTTAGCTCTCTATTGTCTTGTTTTCATGTTTTATTATTTTCCATTTATTGTGTTCTTTAGTTCTAATTAAGCTTGATTCTCTTTGATATACTTTATAACCTTATTTTAAAGGTTTTGCTAATTTCAATGTTTGCGCAATTTGTGAAACTCTTACTTTAAAGTATTACTGCTCTTCACTGTGTCTGACATATTCTGTTTTCATGTCCAGCACTTTTTAAGTTTTTCAAAACATTGTGGGTGATACATCAGAGATACATTCTGGTTTCTACAATTCTCCTTTGAAGACAAATGCTATTGTTTCTCTATTAGCCAATTAATCCACAGACATATCTGATTAATCTTGTAGAGGGGAGGTCAACAAACTATAGTCCTGGGCCAAATCTGGAAAACCATCTATTTTTAGAAATAAAGTTTTATTGTAACACAGATATACCCATTTGTTTAGGTATTATCTACGGCTGCTTTCAGGCTATAATAGCAAAGGTTGAGTCATTTCTATGAAACCTGACTAGACTGAAAAGCCTATAATATTTAGTATCTGGTCCTTTATAGAGAGTTTTTAACCAAGCCCTCTTCTAGGAGATAAACCTGACATGTGTATTTTGAAAACAAGAATATTCCTAGATGATTTTAATGTATACCCTTTTACAGAAAAACTCCATTAACATGTCTATAAGATCCCTTATGTTTCTGAGTCTTTCACTGTAGATGTCGGATTATAAATTCATGAAATAGAAGATGCAATTTTAATCTCAGAATAATGACACAAAAATTTCTATAGTCTCCCACTGGTTAACTCATACTGATATTGTTACTCTATTTTAAATACAAAAACAAACAAAAAAAGTCTTTTGAGAGTCCAGGGATGCAAGAAAAATCATCTCAAAATTATTTCAATATAGCTATAGTCTAAGATTCAGAGCATATTTATCATATTTCAATTTTTTTGTTTGATTTGCTTTGTTTTGATTTTGTCTCTTTTGCTTCTTCCCAAACTGGCTGCAGTTTACATGGCTAGGAATACAGCACTTGGCCATTTAAAAAGATACACAACCAGAGAAGGCAATCAGCACAATCCATGAGAATTTTTGGATGTCAATTTCAGGAATTTTGGACATAAATGAGATGGGAAATGCTCATTAATCAAGCCCAAGCTGCCTGTTTCTCAAAGGACATAGAATCAATATAGGTCAAGTTTTCTATTTCTCCAAAGCCTACCTCACTAAGCACCTTGAGAAAGACTTTATGGGCAGTTTTCCTATAGATTTAGTATTTGCAATGCAAGAACATCAACCTCTTTAAATGTTGGGCAGAGAGAACTTCAAATTGTGAAACAAGTATGCCTGATTGAAGGGTAAAAACAATCAAACACTGATTCTGTTCTATAGAAATTCAGTCTGTACTAAGATAGTGATATGGGCAAGTGAATTTTGAATTTTCATGTTGTAAATATTGATTTTAGAAAGAATTATTCTATCACTTTCCACCCCTAAAACAAATACATAAGCAAATAGAAACAATACCTTTTACCA
The DNA here is from genome assembly GCA_006410675.1 of Oreotragus oreotragus. Classification (NCBI taxonomy): domain Eukaryota; kingdom Metazoa; phylum Chordata; class Mammalia; order Artiodactyla; family Bovidae; genus Oreotragus; species Oreotragus oreotragus. The sequence goes on from SJYX01003232.1 coordinate 322,268, forward strand.
ACACATGTTAAAATAATCATATAAAAATATTTGAAATACATCAGAAAAGAGTTAATGTACTAAATACACAAAAAGCTCCTACTATCAGTAAGAAAATAAACCTTATATAGTGATAGATTAATATTCAAAATATATGAAAAGCATACATATTTAATATATGTTATGCTATGCTTAATCACACAGTCATGTGCAAATTTTTGCAACCCCATGGACTGTAGCCAGCCAGGTTTCACTGTTCATGGGGATTTTCCAGGCAAGAATACTGGAGTGGGTTTCCATGTCCTCCTCCAGGGGATCTTCCCAACCCAGATATCGAACCTAGGTTTCTCCCAATGTAAGCAGATTCTTTACCATATAAGCCACCTGGAAAGCCAAATTTAATATGAGTTTCCACTAATAAGACATGTTAATTCAAATATCCACAATTATTATTGACATGTTCTATCAGAAAAAAACATTGCTGTTGAATTTTTCCCTAAAGATACAAACATACTGGAAGTAATATTAATCAATGTTATAAAGATTTTAATTATCAAACTATGAAAAACATGAAGGAAACTTAAATGTTTATTATTGAATGAAGGAAGACAAAATGAAAAGGCTACATACTATGATTCTAACTATATGACATTCTGGAAAAGGCAAAACAATGGAGACAATAAAAAATAAATGCTGACTGAAAATAGGGGGAGTAATAAAAAGGCAGAGTAGAGAGGATTTAGGGAGCAGTGAAGAACACTTTGCATGATATTTTAAGATGGATATATGTCATTATGCATTTATCCAAACCCATAGAATGTACAACACCAAGACTGAGTCCGAAGGTAAGCTATGAACTTTAGGTAATTGTGACATGTGACTGTAGGTCCATCCTCAGTAAAAAACGTACAGCTATTGTGAGTGATGTTGATAACGGGAAAAGTGTATTCTGCATATAAATTAAACAAGCAAGGTGGCAATATGCAACCTTGATGTAGTGTTTTCCCAGTTTCGAACTAGCCCATTGTTCCTTGTCCAGTACTAACTGTTGCTTCTTGTCCTACATACAGGTTACTCAGAAGGCAGGTAATGTGGTCTGGTATTTCCATCTCATTAAGAATATTCTGGTTTATTGTGATTCACAGAGTCAAAGACTGTAGCATAGTCAATGAAGCAGAATTAAATGTTTTGTTTTGTTTTGGAATCCCCTTGCTTTTTCTATGATCCAGCATATTTTGGCAGTTTGATCTCTTGTCCCTTGCCTTTTCTAAATCCAGTGTATACATATGGAAGTTTTTGGTTCACATACTGCTGAAGCTTAGCTTGAAAGATTTTGAGCATAATCAGGCTGGCATGTGTGCTGCAACTGTACGGTAATCTGAACATCCTTTGGCATTGGCTTTCTTTGGGATTGGAATGAAAACTGACCTTTTTCCAGTCATGTGGCCACTGATGAGTTTTCCAAATTTGCTGGCATATGCAGATGATATGACTTTAATGGCAGAAATGGATAAAGAGCCCTTTGATGAAAATGAAAGAGGACAGTGAAAAAGCTGACTTAAAACTCAACATTAAAACAAACTAAGATCATGGCACCGGGTCCTATCACTTCATGGCAAATAGATGGGGGAAATGTGGAAATAGTGTCAGATTTCATTTTCTTCGGCTCCAAAATCAATGTGGGCGATGACTGCAACCACGATATTAAAATACACTTGCTCCTTGGAAGTATGTGTGTTAGTCACTCAGTAGTGTAGACTCTTTGCAACCCATGGACGCCTCTGTCCATAGGATTCTCAAGAGAAGAATACTGGAGTGGGTTACCATTTCCTTCTCCAGAGGATCTTCCCAACCCAGGGATCAAACCTGGGTCTCCTGCACTGCAGGTAGATTCTTTACCATCTGAACAACCAGGGAAGCTCTCCTTGAAAGTATAGTTAAGACAAACCTAGACAGAGTATTAAAGAGCACAGACATCACTTTGCCGACAAAGATCCATATAGTCAAAGCTATGACTTTTCCAGTTGTCATGTATGGATGTGAGATTTGGAATATACAGAAGAGCACTGAAGAATTGATTCTTTTGAGCTGAGGAGTTGGAGAAGACTCTTGAGAGTCCCTTGGACAACAAGGAGATCAAGCCAGTCAATCATAAAGAATATCAACCCTGAATATTCATAGGAAGGACGGATAAGGAAGCTGAAGCTCCAATACTTTGGCCATCTATGGGAAAAGCTGACTCATTGGAAAAGACCCTGATACTGGGAAAGATAGAAGGCAGGAGGAGAAGAGGACAACAGAGGACGAGATGGTTGGATGGCATCACTTACTCAGTGGACATGAGTTTGAACAAGATCCACGAGATGGTGAAGGACAGGGAAGCCTGGTGTGCTGTAGTCCATAGGGTCGCAAAGAGTCAGACACAACTGAGCGACTGAACCGCAACAAAATATAGAAAACCAAAACTATTTACACCACAGTGTTCACCTTTGTGTGAGGAGGTTTTAAGGAGTTTTACTTTCTTTCATGTGCTGTTGTTATGTAGTTTCCAAACTGTTTAAACTAAATATCATTTACTTTTATAATTATCCAAAGGCAATTAATAGAAGAAACCAAACTTCCTTCCAAGGTACTTTTCCCCTACTATGGTTCCCTCTCTCTCTCTCTCTCTTAGTTAGTCATGTCGCCCAGTCATGTCTGACTCTGCGACCCCATGGACTGTAGGCTACCAGGCTCCTCCGTCCATGGGATTTTCCAGGCAAGAATACTGGAGTGGGTTGCCATTTCCTTCTCTAGTCTCTGTCTTGGAGGCAAAGATAATTATGAGTGCCCTCAGGCTTAAGTAAAGTATAATCATTTTCTATCACCCAATCTCCAAAGTTCTTCAGACTTCCTTGGGCATTGGATGACACTCTTGTTAGAAGAAAAATGTAGGCTTCTAAGGATGAACTGGGGAAGGTAAGTTATTGGGCGGAGGGGAAAAAGCCATCACCTTCAGAACCAATTCCACTATTAACTGAGCAAGGTGATTCTCTATTTGGGAATTCATGGATCTTATTTATGAAAGAACTTTTAGCTAGCTCATCTAGAACAACTGGCAGCTTGATTTCTCATTAATTGTGATTAAACTCAAATCTGTTGAGTTTTAAAAGTGCATATGCTATTAGTAAGAAATTATTTTTTAGCAGTAACACCATAAATTAAGAGACCTATTAATAAAATAGTATTTATAGTGTTTAAAAATGCAGGATATATAGAACCATCTCTTATCTCTACATATTAACTGTAGATAATATTTAGAGGGACTGGCAAATTGGAAGAGTCAATCAATATTGACAAATAAAAGTTTTAGCAATAGTAATAGCAGTGGGGATATTGTTAAGAGCACTAATTAATTAAATATAGTTGAGAAAACCCTCTCTTTTACCTCCAGATATTTATAAGATGTGTGATGATTTGCTTACATCATCTTCCAAATATTCAATATGCAGTGCCAAAGTAAATACACTGAACTAAATTAATAAAGCTAAATTAGCATGAATTAATTGGCCTTGAAGATTTCCTGGCATTTATAAGCAAAGCATTTCTCCCATCCCGTATCTCTCATCATAAGGTCTCTGTAAAATTCCTAGTTTCTGTGTTTTCAGTCTTCATGTTCATTCCCTTCAAGTATCTCTTATCAACACCTCTTATTTTAATTTATTGATAAAAATATTATGAGTTAGACTCTGGGGAAAAAAAAAACATAAAATAGTAACCTAAATTACTTAACTTTCTTAAAGTCCTACCATCTACTACCCAAATATTATAACTAATATTTTCATATCTATTTCAAACAATTTCATGTAGATACTTGTGTGTGTAAGCATGTTTTTTATATAAAGGAAAAAACATTATGTTTGCTCATTCTTTTCTACCATTATTTCCCCCAGTTCAGTTCAGTTCAGTCATTCAGTCACGTCCAACTCTTTGCTACCCCATGAATCACAGCCTGCCAGGCCTCCCTGTTCATCACCAACTCCCGGAGTCTACCAAAACACATGTCCATTGAGTTGGTGATACCATCCAGCCATCTCATCCTCTGCCATCCTCTTTTCCTCCTGCCTTCAATCTCTCCCAGCATCAGGGTCTTTTCCAATGAATCAACCCTTCACATCAGGTGGCCAAAGTACTGAAGTTTCAACTTCAACATCAGTCCTTCCAATGAACATCCAGGACTGATCTCCTTTAGGACGGACTGGTTGGGTCTCCTTACAGTCCAAGGGACTCTCAAGAGTCTTCTCCAACACCACAATTCAAAAGCATCAATTCTTCAGTACTCAGCTTTCTTTATGGTCCAACTCTCACATCCATACATGTGAGAAA
>SJYX01003233.1:0-31267 GCA_006410675.1 Oreotragus oreotragus
ATTAGAACTGATTCAAATGTATTCTTTTTAATGGCTGAGTAATACTCCATTGTGTATATATACCACAGCTTTCTTATCCATTCATCCGCTGATGGACATCTAGGTTGTTTCCATGTCCTGGCTATTATAAACAGTGCTGCAATGAACATTGGGGTACATGTGTCTCTTTCTATTCTGGTTTCCTCGGTGTGTATGCCCAGCAATTACTTCTCAATATTCTAAAAACTTTGTATGTAAAATTTAATTTTGCCAATAATTTTAGACAAGTAACACTGAAAAAAAAACCTTTTTATTTTGTATTGAGGTATAGCCGATTAACTGTGTGGATCAAAACAAACTGTGGAGAATTCTTCAAGAGCATACTTCTCAATATTCTAAAAACTTTGTATGTAAAATTTAATTTTGCCAATAATTTTAGACAAGTAACACTGAAAAAAAAACCTTTTTATTTTGTATTGAGGTATAGCCGATTAACTGTGTGGATCAAAACAAACTGTGGAGAATTCTTCAAGAGCTGGGAATACCAGACCACCTTACCTGCCTCCTGAGAAATCTGTATGCAGGTTAAGAAGCAACAGTTAGAACTGGACGTGGAATGACAGACTGGTTCCAAACTGGGAAAAGAATATGTCAAGGCTGTATATTGTCACCCTGCTCATTTAACTTCTATACAAAGTACATCATGTGAAATGCCAGGTTCGATGAAGCACAAGATTCAAGATTGCCAGGAGAAATATCAGTAACCTCAGATATGCAGATGACACCACTCTTATAGCAGAAAGCAAAGAGGAACTAAAGAGCCTCTTGTTGAAGGTGAAAGAGGAGAGTGAAAAAGTTGGCTTAAAACTCAGCATTCCAAAAAGTAAGATTATGGCCCTATCACTTCATGGCAAATAGATGGGGAAACAATGGGAACAGTGACAGACTTTATTTTCATGGGCTCCAAAATCACTGCAGATGGCATTTTCAGCCATGAAACTAAAAGGCATTTGCTCCTTGGAAGGAAAGCTGTGACAAACCTACACAGCATATGAAAAAGTGGAGACATTACTTTGCCAACAAAGGTCTATAGAGTCAAAGCTATGGTTTTTCCAGTAGTCATGTATGGATATAAGAGTTGGACCATAAAGAAGGCTGAGCACTGAATTGATGCTTTTGAACTGTGGTGTTGGAAAAGACTCTTGAGAGTCCCTTGGACTGCAAGGAGATCATTCAAGATTGCCAGGAGAAATATCAGTAACCTCAGATATGCAGATGACACCACTCTTATAGCAGAAAGCAAAGAGGAACTAAAGAGCCTCTTGTTGAAGGTGAAAGAGGAGAGTGAAAAAGTTGGCTTAAAACTCAGCATTCCAAAAAGTAAGATTATGGCCCTATCACTTCATGGCAAATAGATGGGGAAACAATGGGAACAGTGACAGACTTTATTTCATGGGCTCCAAAATCACTGCAGATGGCATTTTCAGCCATGAAACTAAAAGGCATTTGCTCCTTGGAAGGAAAGCTGTGACAAACCTACACAGCATATGAAAAAGTGGAGACATTACTTTGCCAACAAAGGTCTATAGAGTCAAAGCTATGGTTTTTCCAGTAGTCATGTATGGATATAAGAGTTGGACCATAAAGAAGGCTGAGCACTGAATTGATGCTTTTGAACTGTGGTGTTGGAAAAGACTCTTGAGAGTCCCTTGGACTGCAAGGAGATCAAACCAGTCAGTCCTAAAGGAAATCAGTCCTTAATATTTAGTGGAGGAACTGATGCTGAAGCTGAAACTCCTGATGTGAAGAGCTGACTCATTAGAAAAGACCCTGATGCTGGGAAAGATTGAAGGTGGGAGGAGAAGGGGACAACAGAGGATGAGATGGTTGGATGGCATCACTGACTTAGTGGACATGAGTTTGAGAAAGGTCCAGGAGTTGGCAAAGGATAGGGAAGCCCGGCGTGCTGCACCCCATGGGGTTGCAAAGAGTCGGACGCGACTGAGCGACTGAACAACAACAGTGGCCAATTAACAATGTTGTGACTGTTTTAGGTGAATAGCAAAGGGACTCAGCCATACATATACATGTATCTATTCTCCCCAAAACTTCCCTTCATCCAGGCAGCCACATAACATTGAAATGTTAACAATTAAATTGTTAATCGGCTATACCCCAAAGCAAAATAAAGAGTTTAAAAAGAAGTGTTACTTGGGCTAAGATCATACTTAATGCGGAGAAGGCAATGGCACCCCACTCCAGTACTCTTGCCTGAAAAATCCATGGACACAGGAGCCCAGTAGGCTGCAGTCCATGGGGTCGCTAAGAGTCAGACATGGCTGAGAGACTTCACTTTCACTTTTCACTTTCATGCAGTGGAGAAGGAAATGGCAACCCACTCCAGTGTTCTTGCCTGTAGAATCCCAGGGATGGCAGAGCCTGGTGGGCTGCCATCTATGGGGTCGCACAGAGTTGGACACAACTGAATCGACTTAGCAGCAGCATACTTATGTTTCTCATTTTCCCATTGTTCACGCACCAGTTACACATCCGCTGCTTGGAAACATGATTAATTTAAATCCAGGAAGCTGTCATTCAAAATGCCCAAGGCAATCTCATTTCAAAAACACTTAGAAAAATATTCCATTTTGTCCTTTTCGGCTCATACACAAGTTTCTTGAGAATTGGGGCTGTGCTGTCTGTTTTCCTGGTCATCTAGCACAGTATAAAGGTTAAAAGTACATTATACAAATTAGTTGTTGATTCACTTCTCAGCAATTTGAAAATAACTTTTCCATGGAATATTTTAAACAGAGTGATTAACTCCCCACCCTAAACCATGAAATCTTATTAAATCTATGTTGTTGCTTAAATTGAAGACAATTATTACAAACATAAGAAATCATGTGTATTTTTTCCCTCAGTGCAATAAAGTAACACCAGCCTCAGTAGAATTCTCCTTACATTGAAAAAGGAAAATACTAAATTAGCTGGCATTCTAAATTTCCTTTTCTTTCTTTCTTAACCTCATCTGTTTGAAAATGTTCTCTTGACTCTTCTTTTATTTATTTATTTATTTTCATTTTACTTAACAATACTGTATTGGTTTTGCCATACATTGACATGAGTCCGCCATGGGTGTACATGAGTTCCCAATCCTGAACCCCCCACCCACCTCCCTCCCCATATCATCTCTTTGGGTCATCCCAGTGCACCAGCCCCAAGCATCCTGTATGCTGTTTTGAACCTAGATTGGCGATTCGTTTCTTACATGATAGTATAAATGATTCAAAACCATTCTTCCAAATCATCCTACCCTCTCCCTCTCCCACAGAATTCAAAAGACTGTTCTATACATCTGTGTCTCTTTTGCTGTCTCGCATACAGGGTTATCATTACCATCTTTCTAAATTCCATATATATATGTGTTAGTATGCTATATTGGTGTTTTTCTTTCTGGCTTACTTCACTCTGTATAATCGGCTCCAGTTTCATCCACCTCATTAGAACTGATTCAAATGTATTCTTTTTAATGGCTGAGTAATACTCCACTGTGTATATGTACCACAGCTTTCTCATCCATTTGTCTGCTGATGGACATCTAGGTTGCTTCCATGTCAGGGCTATTATAAACAGTGCTGTGATGAACACTGGGGTACACGGCGACACCTCTTCTTAATATCTTTTGTTTCTGTTAGGTTCGTACCATTTCTGTCCTTTATTGTGCTTGTCTTTGCATGAAACATTCCCTTGGTATCTCTAGTTTTCTTGAAGAGATCTCTAGTCTTTCCCATCCTATTGTTTTCCTCTGTTTCTTTGCATTGATTGCTGAGGAAGGCTTTCTTATCTTTCCTTGCTATTCTTTGGAACTCTGCATTCTAATGAGTATATCTTTCCTTTTCTCCTTTGCCTTTAGCTTCTCCCCTTTTCTCAGCTATTTGTAAGGCCTTGTCAGACAACCATTTTGCCTTTTTGCATTTCTTTTTCTTAGGGATGGTCTTGATCACTGCCTCCTGTACAATGTCATGAACCTCCATCCATTATTCTTCAGGCACTCTATCAGATCTTATCCCTTGAATTTATTTATCACTTCCACTGTATAATCGTAAGGGATTTGATTTAGGTCATACCTGAATGGTCTAGTGGTTTTCCCTACTTCTTCAATTTAAGTCTGAATTTGGCAATAAGGAGTTCATGATCTGAGTCACAGTCAGCTCCCGCTCTTGTTTTTGCTGACTGTATGGAGCTTATCCATATACATTCTTCAGAAATGGATTTCCCCCAAAGATGTAAATTATTAATTCAGAGCCAGAACCTCCCAACAGATCTGTGGGGACTTCAAAGGGGACTGTCAGGAAACCCCTGCCCTAAATCAGTCCCACTTCCCGGGCGACTGGATCCCATTCCCTCTCAGAGTGGTAGAGACAGACAGCACTGCTGGGGAGGAGAACAAGGCATCATCAGAAAGATCCAGGTTGAAGCCAGGAAGACCACAGGCTCTAGAGGCAAAGCATCATGGACCAGTAATGAACAGGGTTGAGAAGCAGAGAGAAATTAGGTTGTTCAAAATTAAAGCTGTTGAGGGATTTCCACAGACTAAGACTACAAGCGCCAATGCAGGGGTCCTGAGTTTGATCCCTGGTCAGGGAACTAGATCCTACATGCTGCAACTGAGAATCAGCACAGTCAAATATATATATATATATATGTAAAAAGCACACCAATCAAGACTGTTGATCACGAGTTTGGGCTGGAGTTTCCAGTAGGTGGGAACTGTGCACCTGAGCTGGGGGCAGGGTCTTGATGGAGTTTATAGACAGGCCATCTGGAGGAATTTCTTCTTGTCTTCCATCTGAAAATTGAGACCCATCTTTTTTCCTCCTTTTCATCCTTCTCCTCTCCTTCTTTCTTTCCTCCATCTTTATTTGGAAAAAACTTTATATACATTTCAAAACTTCACATGGATAAATGTTAATATTTTATCACATTTGCTCCAAATATATTTTTATTTTTAAAATTTATCTTTTAATTGAATGATAATTGCCGTACAGAATTTTGTTGTTTTCTGTCAAACCTCAACATGCATCAGCCATAGGTATACATATATCCCCTCCCTTTTGAAGCCCCCTCCCATTTCCCTCCCTATTTCACCCCTCTAGGTTGATATAGAGCCCCTGTTTGAGTTTCTTGAGCCACAGAGCAAATTCCTGTTGGCTGTCTATTTTATATATGGTTATGTAAGTTTCCATGTTACTCTCTCCATATATCTCACCCTCTCCTTCCCTCTCCCCACATCCATGAGTCTGTTCTCTATGTCTGCTTCTCCATTGCTGCCCTGTAAATAAATTCTTCAGTACCATTTTTCTAGAGTCCATATTTGTATGTTAGAATATGATATTTATTTTTCTTTTTCTAATTTACTTCACTCTGAATAATAGGCTCTAGGTTCATCCACCTCATTAGAACTGACTCAAATGCATTCCTTTTCATGGCTGAGTAATATTCCACTGTGTTATGTACCACAACTTCTTTATCCATTCATCTGTAGATGGACATCTAGATTGCTTCCATGTTCTAACTATTGTAAATAGTGCCGCAGTGAACTTTTTGGTACATGTGTCTTTTTCAATTTTGGTTTCCTTAGGGTATATCCCTAGGAGTGGGATTGCTGGGTCATATGGTGGTTTTAGTCCTAGTTTTTTAAGGAATCTCCATACCATCTTCCATAGTGGTTCTGTCAATTTACATTCCCACCAACAGTGCAAGAGCATTCCCTTTTCTCCACACCCCTTTCCAGCATTTATTGTTTATAGACTTTTTGGTGATGGCCATTCTGACTGGTGTGAGGTGATATCTCATTGTAGTTTTGGCTGCATTACTGTAATAAGAGATCTCTAGTCTTTCCCATTCTGTTGTTTTCCTCTATTTCTTTGCATTGATTGCCAAGGAAGGCTTTCTTATCTCTCCTTGCTATTCTTTGGAACTCTGCATTCAAATGGGAATATCTTTCCTTTTCTCCTTTGTTTTTCGCTTCTCTTCTTTTCACAGCTATTTGTAAGGCCTCGTCAGACAGCCATTTTGCTTTTTTGCATTTCTTTTCCATGGGGATGGTCTTGATCCCTGTCTCCTGTACAATGTCACGAACCTCTGTCCATAGTTCATCAGGTACTCTGTCTATCAGATCTAGTCCCTTAAATCTATTTCTCACTTCCACTGTATAATCATAAGGGATTTGATTTAGGTCATACCTGAATGGTCTAGTGGTTTTCCCTACTTTCTTCAATTTCAATCTGAATTTGGCAATAAGGAGTTCATGATCTGAGCCACAGCCAGCTCCTGGTCTTGTTTTTGCTGACTGTATAGAGCTTCTCCATCTTTGGCTGCAAAGAATATAATCAATCTAATTTTGGTATTGACCATCTGGTGATGTCCATGTGTAGAGTCTTCTCTTGTGTTGCTGGAAGAGGGTGTTTGCTATGACCAGTGCGTTTTCTTGGCAAAACTCTATTAGCCTTTGCCCTGCTTCATTCCACATTCCAAGGCCAAATTTGCCTGTTACTCCAGGTGTTTCTTGACTTCCTACTTTTGCATTCCAGTCTCCTATAATGAAAAGGACATTTTCTGGGGGTGTTAGTTCTAAAAGGTCTTGTAGGTCTTCATAGAACTGTTCAGCTTCAGCTTCTTCAGTGTTACTGGTTGGGGCATAGGCTTGGATCACTGTGATATTGAATGGTTTGCCTTGGAAATGAACAGAGATCATTCTGTCATTTTTGAGATTGCATCCAAGTACTGCATTTCGGAATCTTTTGTTGACCATGATGGGAACTCCATTTCTTCTATATAAATAAATATATTAGGGTAAAGTAGTTTCTCTCAAGACTGCAAGGATAGTCTAACATCTGAGAAATCTATTAATGTAGCTCATTACTTCAATGTAATAAAAGAGAAAGATCACGTTTGTTTCAATAGTTGTAGAAAATGCTTTTGATAAAGTTAAAGACCTAAAATAAGTAAGAAAATAAACTAAGGAAAGAAGGAGTGAATGAAAACTTCCTTAATTTCATGAAATCTGTATATCAAAAACTAATGATAATAATCTTTATAAATGGAGAAAAGTTAGATACTTTCTTTTTTTAACTCAAGAAACAAGCATTATCACATTACCATTATTTTGTTGCCATAGTAACAGGTATCCTGGCCACTACAGTAAATCAGTCAATCAAACAATTGATTAAAGAAGACATGAGGTAAAAATAAAGATAGGGGAAAAAAAACTGTCATTATGGTAGACCAAACAATTCTGTAAAAAGAGAATCCAAGAGAACTGACAGACATACTGGAAGTAATAGTGAGATTTCATCAAAGTTATTGATAAAAGAGTCTTATACAAGAATTTGATGGCTCAGCAAGTAAAGAATCTGCTTGCAGTGCAGGAGACAGGAGACTTGGGTTCGATCCCTGGGTCAGGAGTCCCCTGGAGAAGGAAATCTCAGCCTAGTCCAGTATTCTTGCTTGAAGAATCCCATGGACAGAGGAGCCTGGTGGGCTACAGTTCATGGAGTTGAAAAGGGTCAGACTCAACTGAGTACTACTGGACATCTATACTACATCTACACACAAAAGTCACATTCCTTTATACTAATGTTTGGTCAATGTAATTTTTAAAAATAAGGACATCATTTTCAAGAATAATAAGAAACAGCACTGAGTGACAAATATCACAAAATTTGTATCAAATCTTTGAGGTGAAAATATTAAGACCTAAATAAATGAAAAGATTTATTATTATTTTATAAATAGATGGTGGCTCAAATGGTAAAGAATTTGCCTGCAATGCAGGAGACCTGGATTTGATCCCTGGATTCGGGAAGATCCCCTGGAGAAGGGAATGGTTACCCACTCCAGTATTCTTGCCTGGAGAATTCCACGGACAGAGGAGCCTGGTGGGCTCCACTCTCAATGGGGTCACAAAGAGTCGGACATGATTGAGCGACTAGCACTTTCACATTTTCAGAGTAAATAAAAAAGGTTAATAAATATTGCTAATAAATCATATTAACAAATATTGAGTTAACAGATATGAATACAATTAAAAATTAAATGCAATTAAAAATTCCGTTTTTTGCAGAATTTAGTAAGTTGACTCTAAATTTAATACAAAAGAGCAAAAGGCCAAGAAGAGCCAAGAGAAATTTTAAAGATGAGCCAGCAGGGAGACATGCCTTATCAGATATCAAAATTGTAATGAGATTAAGTAATTAAAACAGTATGATGTGAGTACAGAGATAGACAAATGGAATAATAGAAACAGATAGACAAATGGAGTAATAGTACAGACTAGAGTGCAGGAACAGGCCCATGCATGTAAGAAAACATGCTAGATGAATAAAGAGCTATCAATACAGAGCAGCAGAAGGATGGACTATATGGGAAACGGTTCTGGGGGAAACAGTTAATCATAGGAGGAAAAACAGAATGAGAACTCCACATTTCATTATGTACAAGAGATGACTCCAGTGGAATTAGACTTTGATGTCTAAAGCAAAACTTTAACTCTTTTGGAGTAAAAATTAAAATTTCTGTATATTGGAGTGTGAAAGTATATTTTAAAAGGCAAAATAAGTTCAAACCCGAAATGAAAAACTGGAAAATTTCACTAGAGTTTTTTTCAAAATTCTGTATTACGAAAGATAGCATGGAGACACAGTAGGGGAAGGAGAGGATGGGACAAATTGAGAGAGTAGCATTGAAACATATACATTACCATATGTAAAATTAGATAGCCAGTGGAAATTTGCTGTATAACTCAGGAAATTCAAATCTGGTGCTCTGTGACAACCTAGCAGGTGGGATGGAATGGGAGGTGGCAGGGAGGCTCAAGAGGGAGGGGACCTATGTTTATCTAGGGCTGATTCATGTTGATATATGGCAGAAACCAACACAATATTGTAAAGCAATCATCTTCCACTTAAAAATAAATGAATTTTTAAAAACTATCTTTTTTTCTGGGAGAAAGTATTTGCAGTGCAGGTGATGGACAAAGAACTGGAACTTAATATGTAAAGGATTCCTAAAACAAATAAAAAAAAAGACAGATAACACAATATAGAAATGGATAAGAATATAGATGGGCAATTCATGGAGGACTAGGAGTTAAGCCTTAATGCAAATGGAAACCACAGTGAGGTGCCATTCACACTTACCATATTGGTAAAAATTAAAAAGACCATACCAGTGGGTAAAAACAATATGGATCAACACTGCCAAGGTGGGAGAGGAAAGTGTAAGCTGATCAATTTGGAAAAATTTAGAAAAGTTGAGAATACATCTTCGCCATAATGCTGCAGTTTCACATTAAGGCATCTGCCCTAGAAACTCTTGCACAGGTGCACAAGGAGGCATGTAGATGATGCTCGCTGCAACATTGTTTGGAATAGCAAATAGGTGAAAGTCACATCAATGTCCATCAGCAGGAGAACGAATAAATAAATAATGTTGTCTTCATACCAATTATTGGCCATGTGATCCAGAAATAAAATCTATTAATAGCAATAGCAACAATGGAATTAGTACTAGTAGTAATGGTAGGAGTATTTAGCAGTACAGTAAATGTCTCAACGTGGTTTAATTGCACAATTAAGGGACTGGGAGAAAGAAAGTCACAGGAGAATATATACAATGTAACACCATTTATGTAAAGTTTAGAACCATTAAAGTCATACCTTATAATGTCTGTGGATACACACATATGTTATGGAATTGTAGAAATATGGATGGGAGTGATGAATACCAAATTCTGGATGGTGCTTACTTTTCAAAATGGAGAGAGGGAAGTGGGAGCAAAGAGCTGCAGTAGTATCTATTTTTTTTTGAGAGTTTGCTTATTATTATTATTGTTTTATAATAAAAACAATAAGCTATGCTCTCAGGAAAATAAATTTAAAAAGAAAAAACCCACAAATTTACTAACAGCATTTCAAGATAAGGATTTTGAAAGATTTATTGAAATAAATTCTCTCAATCTAAACACATATTCATCATTTTATTTTCAATTACTTCTCTCTTTTTTTTTTGTATATGAATTTATTTATTTATTTATTTATTTTTTGGTATTTATTTATTTTTTTACGCTAACTCCCAAACATGAACCCCCCTCCCACCTCCCACCCCACATCTTCCCTCCAGATCATCCCCATACNCTTCTTTGTCAAGACTGCTTTGGCTATTCGGGATCTTTTTTTTTTTTTTTTATTCGGGATCTTTTGTGTCTCCATATGAATTGTGAAATTTTTTGTTCTAGTTCTATGAAAAGTGCCATTAGTAATTTGATAGGGATCACATTGAACCTGTAGATTATGTTTGGCAGTATAGTCATTTTCATAATACTGGTTCTTCCTATCTGGGAACATGGAATATCTCTCCATCTGTTTATGTCACCTTGATTTCTTTCATCAGTGTCTTATAATTTTCTATGTGTAGTTCTTTTGTCTCCTTAGGTTAGTTTATTTCTAGATATTTTATTCTTTTTGTTGCAATGGTGAATGGGATTGATTCCTTAATTTCTCATTCTGATTTTTCATTGTTAGTGTATAGAAATGCAAGTGATTTCTGTGTATTGATTTTGTATTCTGTAACTTTGCTAAATTCACTGATTAGTGCTAGTAATTTTCTGATACTATCTTTAGGGTTTTCTGTGTACAGTATCATGTCATCTGCAAATAGTGAGAGCTTTACTTCTTTTCCAATCTGGATTCCTTTTATTTCTTATTCTTCTCTGATTGCTGTAGCTAGGACATCCAGAACAATGTTGAATAATAGTGGTGAAAGTGGACACCCTTGTTTTGTTCCTGATTTTAGGTGGAATGCTTTCAGTTTTTCATGATTGAGAATAATGTTTACTGTAGGCTTATCATATATGACCTTTACTATGTTGAGGTAGGTCCCTTCTATGCCAGTTTTTTGAAGAGTTTTAATCATAAAGGGTGCTGAATTTTGTCAAATGCTTTTTCTGCATCTATTGAGATTATCATATGGTTTTTATCTTTCAATTTGTCAATATAGTGTATCACATTGAATGATTTGTGTATATTGAAGAATCTTTGATCCCTGGAATAAACCCAACTTGATCGTGGTGTATGAACTTTTTGGTGTGTTGCTGAATTCTGTTTGCTAACATTTTTTGTTGAGAACTTTTGCATCTGTGTTCATCAGTGATATTGGCCTGTAGTTTTCTTTTTTTGTGTAGTCTTTGTCTGATTTTGGTATTAGGGTGATGGTGGCCTCGTAGAATGAGTTTGGAAGTATTCCTTCCTCTACAGTTTTTTGAAGGAGTTTTAGAAGGATAGGCATGAGCTCTTCTCTAAATGTTTGACAGAATTCTCCAGTGAAGCCGTCTGGTCCTGGGCTTTTGTTTTTTGGGAGATTTTTGATCACAGCTTCAGTTTCACTGCTTGTAATTGGCTTGTTCATAATTTCTATTTCTTCCTGGTTCAGTATGGGAAAATTGAACTTTTCCAAGAATCTGCCAATTTCCTCCAGGTTATCCATTTTATTGCCACATAGTTGTTCATAACAGTCTCTTATAATCCTTTGTATTTCTGCATTGTCTGTTGTAACCTCTCCTTTTTCATTTCTAATTTTGTTGATTTNTTCATAATTTCTATTTCTTCCTGGTTCAGTATAGGAAAATTGAACTTTTCCAAGAATCTGCCAATTTCCTCCAGGTTATCCATTTTATTGCCACATAGTTGTTCATAACAGTCTCTTATAATCCTTTGTATTTCTGCATTGTCTGTTGTAACCTCTCCTTTTTCATTTCTAATTTTGTTGATTTGATTCTTGTCTCTCTTTTTTCTTGATGAGTCTGGTTAAAGGCTTGTCAATTTTGTTTATCTTCTCAAAGAACTGGCTTTTAGTCTTATTAATCTTTATGATTGTTTCTTTTATTTCTTTTTCATTTAGTTCTGCTCAGATCTTTATGATTTCTTTCCTTCTACTAATTTTGGGGTTTTGGGGTTCTTCTTTTTCCGGTTGTTTTAGGTGTAAAGTTAAGTTGTCTTGATGTTGTTCTTGTTTCTTGAGATGGGATTGTATTGCTATAAACTTCCCTGTTAGACTGCTTTTGCTGCATCCCATAGGTTTTGAGTTGTCATGTTTTCATTGCCACTTGTTTTTTAGAAATTTTTTTATTTCCCTTTTGATATCTTCAGTAACTGTTGGTTATTTAGAAACATATTGTTTAATCTCCATGTGTTTGTGTTTTTTACAGTTTTTTTCTTGTAGTTGATCTCTAGTCTCATAGCATTGTGGTAGGAGAAGATGCTTGATACAATTTCAGTTTTCTTAAATTTACTGAGGTTTGATTTGTGACCCAAGATGTGGTCTATCTTGGAGAATGTCCCATGTGCACTTGAGAAGAAAATGTATTCTTTTGTATTTGGATGGGATGTCCTGAAGATATCAGTGAGATCCATCTCATCTAATGTATCACTTAAGACTTGTGTTTCCTTATTAATTTTATGTTTTGATGACCCATCCATTGGTGTGAGTGGGGTGTTAAAGTCTCCTACTATTATTGTGTTACTGCCAATTTCTCCTTTTATGTCTGTTAGTGTTTGTCTTATGTATTGAGGTGCTTATATGTTGGGTGCACAGATATTTACAACTGTTATGTTTTCCTCTTGGATTGATCCCTTGATCATTATGTCCTTCCTTATCTCTTGTAATATTCCTTATTTTAAGGTCTATTTTGTCTGATATGAGGATTGCTACTCCAGCTTTCTTTTGCTTCCCATTTGGAGGGGATATAATTTTCCATCCTTTTACTTTCAGTCTATATGTGTCTTTAGGTCTGAAGTGGGTTTCTTATAGACAGCATATATATGGGTCTTGCTTTTGTATCCATTCAGCCAGTCTGTATCTTTTGGTTGGAGCATTTACTCTGTTTACATTTAAAGTAATTATTGTATGTATGTTCCTATTACCATTTTCTTAATTGTTTGGGGTCGATTTTATAGATTTTTTTTCCTTCTCTTGTATTTCTTGACTATATAAATCCCTTTAATATTTGTTGTAAAGCTGGCTCCAAATATTTTTAATCAAAAAATAGTGTTACAAATAAAATTGTCCCCCTCTTCAGCCTTGTTTGTGTCTGCCCAAGCAGATAATCCTAGGTGAGATCACTTGACAGAATTCTCTAGTTTGTAAGAATATGGGCTTGAGAACCAAACTGGCTGAGTTAAAATCTTAGTCTCCAAATAACTGAGGCTCTAATGTTAGCAGAGGAGTTAATTTGTGTCGTTATTGTCCCCCAGTACTTTTGAATATTCTTCCAATGTTTGGGTGAAGGACACCTGCCAGCACCTGGTCAGATGACACCACAGAGAAAAATGGCACACGTGCTTTGCCTCGGTATGGAGCTGGCCAAGGCCACAGCTGAGGCCTAGTCTGGCCCAGCCATATAGAAGGGTGAGACAGGGGGAGATAACTAGATTTCTGCCCTCTTGCCCCCAGCCAAGAGGAGGAAGGAGTTGAAAGAGAGCCATACTCTCATTCCTTTTTAAACCCCATGACTATACCTATCAGAAAACCTGGTTGAAACAATGCCCTGACAACTAATCAAACCCGACCCACATTCCTTCTCCCCGAGGTACAAGAAGAAAGGGGGAGGAACCAAGAGAAAAAAAGAGCTTTCTGAACTTACCCCTTCTCAGATAGATCATAGAGAAGTGTTCGCAATGCTGGATCCTGGTGAGTTTGGGTCCCACCTTCATCTCAAGCCAAGACACCTGTTACAATGGTAGAGTTAAAGCTTTTGCCCAGAAATCTGCAGATAGACAAAATGGAATATGCTTATAGGAGCACTGAGAGNAGATCATAGAGAAGTGTTCGCAATGCTGGATCCTGGTGAGTTTGGGTCCCACCTTCATCTCAAGCCAAGACACCTGTTACAATGGTAGAGTTAAAGCTTTTGCCCAGAAATCTGCAGATAGACAAAATGGAATATGCTTATAGGAGCACTGAGAGAGAAGGTAAAGAATGTCAGGAGTTTGGGTATTAAACTCTATTTAAGAGGGGTGGGAAGTTGTTGAACAGTTCTTCCATTCTCTCATTGAAATGTTAGTAAAATGAATTACCTGTAACATGTCATACATGCTTATGTGTATAAAACACTCATCATAAAATCATATCAAGATAGCTAAAGTCAGCCTTAAAATATTTAAAAAATTTCCCCTCGTGTCATCTCAGAACCATATTTTAAACCTTGGAATATAAAATGTTGAAAAATTTCCCCTCATGTCATCTCAGGATCATATTTCAAAGACTTGGAGAAATTCTGCTGGTTAATCTCTTAAATTGCCTAGACTTTGGACCACAAGATTGAAAAAGTCTAACTGATGGCCTGGTAGTAATTTATTATCCTGTGGCTTGGATAACTGAATTGTCATGATGTAGACAAATGATGTAAAATAGTATAAGTGGTATGAGGAAATTATATAAAAGCTTGTTTTTTTTAGAAATCTTAAAATGATAAAAATAATCCATAAAGAAAAAATTTTATTTGTCTGATATTTACTAGCATCAGTGGTCCTTTTCCCCAGTGTCAGAATGCTCTTTATGTTTGTTTTTATGTTTCTTTCGGTTTTATTTTTTTAAATAGGTGTTATTTTTTAGAGCAGTTTTAGGTTCACAGCAAAACTGAGTAGAATGCATGAGTTTCTCATATACCCTTTCTGTTCCTCATATGCATATCCTCCTCATTATCAACATCCTTCACAAGAGCGGTACATTTATTCTTGTGTTTTTCTTCTGCTTCCCAAGACTATGAATCAACAAGATTTGATCTTTTAAAACCTTTGCTATTTAGTTGAATCTTCTTCGTCCCAGCCTTGTTAATAATCATTGACAAGACTTCTTTTACTAAATGGACATCTTTTAACTCAGCCAAATATGGCCCAGTTGATGACTGCAAGGGGGCAAGTTGGAGAGAGAACCTCCAGGCTAGGATTTAAAAAAAAAGGAGAGTGGGGGAAAAAGAAATGGATGTGGTAACAATTAAGAGACTTTGAATTGTGTCCCACTGCCAAAAAATGTTTGAGGGAAATACTAGCTTCATATGATTCTTTAGGAAGAAGGGTCATAATGTCAAATTTGTGAAAACCACACACTAGTCATCTCTCTTAGAGACTTCTGATACACATGAGTGCATTAAAGACTGAGAAATACTCTTCTAAAAGAATCTTATTTAATTTTTTTTTCTAACCCAGTATTACCTAGTTTTATTTGACCACAGGGAGCACTTTTTCTTAAGTAATCTTATTCTACTAACCTTTATGGAATTTTTGCTCCATGAAAATTATTTGGAAAAGTGCTGATCAGAATTTGGTATCATGTTATCCAAGATGAAATAATGGACAGTAAAACAAAGAGAAGCATAAGACTAAAAAATGTCTGAGGAAAGGAGAATGAAGAGATGAGGAGATTGAAGTTTCAGGAAAGGGATCACTAGTAGAGTCTAGTAAGAACTCCTTAAGGTCTTCCCTGGAGGTCTAGTGGTTAAGACTCTGGGCTTTCACTGCAGTTGGCATGGAATCAATTCCTGGCCAAGGAACTAAGATCCCTGCATGTGGCACAGCCAGAAAAAAACCCAAAACAGCAACCACCAAAGAAAAAAGAACCTCTTTAATATTCCCAGCAGCCAAATGACATAGGTATTATAAATTGACATTTAACAGTTGAGAAAATAGAGTCTGCAAAAGGTTAAGTAAGTTACCCAGAGTCATTAGTTGGTTAGTTACAGAGCTGGGCTTCAAGATCAAGTATGCACATTAATATTGAAAGATAAAAACCATATGATTATCTCAGTAGATGCAGAGAAAGCCTTTGACAAAATTCAACATTCGTTTATAGTAAAAAACCCTCCAGAAAGCAGGCATAGAAGGAAATACCTCAACATAATAAAAGCCATATCTGATAAACTCACAGCAAACATTATCCTCAGTGGTGAAAAATTGAAAGCATTTCCCCTAAAGTCACGAACAAGTCAAGGGTGTCCACTCTCACCACTACTATTCAACATAGTTTTGGAAGTTTTAGCCACAGCAATCAGAGAAGAAAAAGGAATTAAAAGAATCCAGATTGGAAAAGGAGAAGTAAAACTCTCACTGTTTGCAGGTGACATGATCCTTTACATAGAAAACCCTAAAGACACCACCAGAAAATTACTAGAGCTAGTCAATGAATATAGTAAAGTTGTAGGATATAAAATTAACAGACAGAAATCCCTTGCATTCCTATACACTAACAATGAGAAAACAGAGAAATTAAGGAAACAATTCCATTCACCATTGCAACGAAAAGAATGAAATACTTAGGAATAAATCTACCTAAAGAAACAAAAGATCTATATTTAGAAAACTATAAAACACTGATGAAAGAAATCAAAGAGGACACAAATAGATGGAGAAATATACCATGTTCATGGATTGGAAGAATCGATATAGTGAAAATGAGTGTACTACTTAAAGCAATCTATAAAATTCAATGCAATCCCTATCAAGCTACCAATGGTATTTTTCAGAGAACTAGAACAAATAATTTCACAATTTGTATGGAAATACAAAAAACCTTGAATAGCCAAAGCAATCTTGAGAAAGAAGAATGGAACTGGAGGAATCAACTTGCCTGACTTCAGACTATACTACAAAGCTACAGTCATCAAGACAGTATGGTACTGGCACAAAGACAGAAATATAGATCAATGGAACAAAATAGAAAGCCCAGAGATAAATCCACACACATATGGACACCTTATCTTTGACAAAGGAGGCAAGAATATACAATGGAGTAAAGACAATCTCTTTAACAAGTGGTGCTGGGAAAACTGGTCAACCACTTGTAAAAGAATGAAACTAGATCACTTTCTAACACCACACACAAAAATAAACTCAAAATGGATTAAAGATCTAAATGTAAGACCAGAAACTATAAAACTCCTAGAGGAGAACATAGGCAAAACACTCTCCGACATAAATCACAGCAGGATCCTCAATGATCCGCCTCCCAGAATACTGGAAATAAAAGCAAATATAAACAAATGGGATCTAATTAAAATTAAAAGCTTCTGCACAACAAAGGAAACTATAAGCAAGGTGAAAAGACAACCCTCTGAATGGGAGAAAATAATAGCAAATGAAGCAACTGACAAACAACTAATCTCAAAAATATACAAGCAACTTATACAGCTCAATTCCAGAAAAATAAACGACCCAATCAAAAAATGGGCCAAAGAACTAAATAGACATTTCTCCAAAGAAGACATACGGATGGCTAACAAACACATGAAAAGATGCTCAACGTCACTCATTATCAGAGAAATGCAAATCAAGACCACAATGAGATACCACTTCACACCAGTCAGAAAGGAGAATAGTGTGGAGACTCCTTAAAAAACTGGAAATAGAACTAGATATGACCCAGCAATCCCACTGCTGGGCATACAGACTGAGGAAACCAGAATTGAAAGAGACACATGTACCCCAGTGTTCATTGCAGTACTGTTTATGATAGCCAGGACATGGAAGCAACCTAGATGTCCATCGGCAGCTGTGGTACATATACACAATGGAATATTACTCAGCTATTAAAAGAAGGCATTTGAATCAGTTCTAATGAGGTGGATGAAATTGGAGCTCGTTATACAGAATGAAGTAAGTCAGAAAGAAAAACACCAATACAGTATATTAATGCATATATATGGAATTTAGAAAGATGGTAACAATGACCCTATATGCGAGACAGCAAAAGAGACACAGATGTAAAGAAAAGACTTTGGGACTCTGTGGGAGAAGGTGAGGGTGGGATGATTTGAGAGAATAGCACTGAAAACTGTATATTACCATATGTGAAATAGGTTGCCAGTCCGGGTTCGATGCATGAGACAGCGTGCTCAGAGCTGGTGCACTGGGATGACCCTGAGGGATGGGATGGGGAGGGAGATGGGAGGGGTGTTCAGGATGGGGAACACATGTACACCCATGGCTGATTCATGTCAATGTATGGCAAAAACGTTGCAATATTTTAAAGTAATGCTCCTCCAATTAAAAAATAAATTAATTAAAAAAATAAAGTATTAAAGTAGTAGTTTGTTTAAAAGGAAAAAAAAAGATCAGGTGTGACTCCATAGGCTGTGTTCTCTCCACTGTGCTATACTTTCTTGCTTTTTTTTTCTGCATGTGTGCTCAGGCACTTCAGTCCTGTTTGACTCTTTGATACCCTCTGGACTGTAGCCCTCCAGGCTCCTCTGTCCATGGAATTTCCCTGGCAAAAATACTGAAGTGGGTTGCCATTTCTTCCTTCGGGAACCTTCCCGACTCAGGGATTGAACCTGAATCTCCTGAGTTTCCTACATGGCAGGCAGATTCTTTACCGCTGAGCCACCTGGGAAGCCCTGTATTTTTTTTAAGTCTTGGCAATTTAGTCTTTTAAACACTTTCCCCCAATTTTCTCTTCTTTTCATTCTTCCACTGGAGTAGTAGTGATGATGAGTCAAGTTTCTGGACATTTTAAATTGAGGTTCACAGAGAGCAAGCTTCATTTCTTCCCTTCATTTCACTGTGCATATTTGGCCTCTGGTCTGAATACTCTGAGATCTCTTTCCTAACTCCCTGTTTGCCTCCAGGCTTTTGATAAATCTCCAAAGCAAATATTGTATTAAAAAGATTATAAATTGATGGAAATACTATGTTATGAAGAGAAGAGAATATTGACTTAAAAATAAGCTCCAAAGTGATTTAAGAATACTCTGGAAGATGTTACATCCCAAAAACATGTTGCCACAGTAAAGCAAATACATTAGCTTATTTATCTTTATTGTCCTTGCTGTTAACTGATTTCTGGAAGAAATCTTACTTATAAGAATATTAAAAAAATTAAGCTCCAGTAATGCAAGGATATTTTAGGACAGATAAGTATAAGGATTTTAATAACATCTGTTTCCTGAGTCACATGCATTGTACTCAGGACGCTGAGTAAAGAAAACAATGTTATTCCCAGAATATGCCTACAAGGTTAAATTGAAAATGAAGCTGCTTCCAAAGCATGAGAGATCTGGGGACTGACCTTTCCTCCAAAACCCCATCGTGTTCAGAGCGAAATGTTTTAGTATGGTTGCAATTGTCAATAGTGAGTAAATCCACAAACAACCTTGATTACTACCTCCAGAACTTAGAATCATATCTTCTGTTTGCTTTCTTCACCTGTACTTCTTTCTCTTCCCTCTACTCCTGTTTACTTATTTTCCCATATTAATGGGTTGTTTGAAAATATCTTTAAATATTTGAAAAAAATTAAAAAATCTGTATAGTAAACACTAAGATAATAGAATATATATCCATATATAAATGTATCTATATATCTATATTAGTGTATTATACAGATAATAGAATATACACATATATATGCATATGTGTGGATATATATATATATCAGTCTCTGCCCTTGGTTCCTGGCATGGGGTTCCTAGAACCCCTTGTAAGTTCCTAAGTGATGAGACACTAGGAGCATCTTTTGTTCTAATGATGTGACTCTGAGTGGGCTCCTAAGTGGCCCTGAATGAGGGCTTTCCATCAGAAGGACCAAGTCGTGATTAGATGTCTGTTATTTTAAGCCTCACCCTCCTTACCTTGTGGCTCAGCTGGTAAAGAACCTGCCTGCAGTGTGGGAGACCTGGGTTCGATCACTGGGTTGGGAAGCTCCCCTGGAGAAGGGAAAGGCTACCCACTCCAGTATTCTGGCCTAGAGAATTCCATGGACTATATAGTCCACGGAGTTGCAAAGAGTTGAACACTACTGAGCAACTTTCACTTCACTCCTCACCTTTCATCTTGAGAAGAAAGAAGTGCTGAAAATAGAGTTAATGATCCACTATGCCTGTGTGATGACGCCTCCATAAAATCCCCAAAGTATGGTTGTTTGAATAACTTTTAAACTGATGAACACATCTATAATGGAAGCTGGTGATGCTTCCCAACTCCATGGGAACAGAAACTGCTGTACTCTGGACCCTCCCAGACCTGGCCCTATGTATATAGTCCACGGAGTTGCAAAGAGTTGAACACTACTGAGCAACTTTCACTTCACTCCTCACCTTTCATCTTGAGAAGAAAGAAGTGCTGAAAATAGAGTTAATGATCCACTATGCCTGTGTGATGACGCCTCCATAAAATCCCCAAAGTATGGTTGTTTGAATAACTTTTAAACTGATGAACACATCTATAATGGAAGCTGGTGATGCTTCCCAACTCCATGGGAACAGAAACTGCTGTACTCTGGACCCTCCCAGACCTGGCCCTATGTGTCTCTTCATCTGGCTATTCATGTACGTATGTGCATGCTCAGTTGCTCAGTCATGTCCGACTCTGCAACCCCATGGACTGTATAGCCCACCAGGTTCCTCAGTTCATGGAATTTCCCAGGTCAGACTACTGGAATGGGTTGCCATTTCTTCTTCCAGGGGAATCTTCATGACCCAGGGATCAAACGTGCATCTCCTACATCTTCTGCCTTGGCAGGCGTATTCTTTATCATTGAGCCACCTGGGAAGCCCTTTATTCATCTATATCCTTTATCATATGCTTTAATAAACTGATGAATATGTTTCCTCGAATTCTAGAGAATTAATCAAACTTGTCGAGAGGGGTCTTTGGGCCCTCTGATTTGTATCCAAATCAGGCAGAACTTGTGGGTAACCTGGGATCTACTAGCAATTGGCATCTGGAATGTGGTGGGAAGGGCAGTCTTGTGGGACTGAGCCCTTCACCTGTGGAATCTGATGCTAAGTCCAGGTAGATGGTGTCAGAATTAAGTTAGATTGTAGAACACCCAGCTGGTGTCGTGGAGAAAATCCTCCACACAGTTAGTGAAGAGAGTGAAGTGTTCTGTGTGACTAGTAAGGGAGACACATAGGAAGGAAACACACAGTAGAAAGAAAAGATTTTTTTCCACATAGGAAGGTAGAAGACTGGTTTTTTTTATACGTATGTGCATGCTCAGTTGCTCAGTCATGTCCGACTCTGCAACCCCATGGACTGTATAGCCCACCAGGTTCCTCAGTTCATGGAATTTCCCAGGTCAGACTACTGGAATGGGTTGCCATTTCTTCTTCCAGGGGAATCTTCATGACCCAGGGATCAAACGTGCATCTCCTACATCTTCTGCCTTGGCAGGCGTATTCTTTATCATTGAGCCACCTGGGAAGCCCTTTATTCATCTATATCCTTTATCATATGCTTTAATAAACTGATGAATATGTTTCCTCGAATTCTAGAGAATTAATCAAACTTGTCGAGAGGGGTCTTTGGGCCCTCTGATTTGTATCCAAATCAGGCAGAACTTGTGGGTAACCTGGGATCTACTAGCAATTGGCATCTGGAATGTGGTGGGAAGGGCAGTCTTGTGGGACTGAGCCCTTCACCTGTGGAATCTGATGCTAAGTCCAGGTAGATGGTGTCAGAATTAAGTTAGATTGTAGAACACCCAGCTGGTGTCGTGGAGAAAATCCTCCACACAGTTAGTGAAGAGAGTGAAGTGTTCTGTGTGACTAGTAAGGGAGACACATAGGAAGGAAACACACAGTAGAAAGAAAAGATTTTTTTCCACATAGGAAGGTAGAAGACTGGTTTTTTTTCCACTATATATACCATTAGAGAATTTAGGGGAGAATGTAAAGATTTCCATTCTTTTTTTAGCATCAGTTTATATATTTTCATTACCAAAGTTGTGTTGGTTTTGTTATATTCAAATATTTCTCAATAAGCATGGGAGTACAGTCAGTGGGGTATCTAGTTAGCAGAGTGGTCTTAAATAGAGAACAGCATCTTTTGTATGCTAATATGATTCTGATCACATTCACTCACAAGACCAGAAATATGAGAGGATAATTTGATTTTCTGGTTAGAGTTCAAGCAGAAATATCTTTCTAATGTGTGTATGCTTAGATGAAACAAAGCACAGTCACCTAAGGCCAACCAGAGACTTGCAACTCAAGTGCTTTGCTAGCTCTGTGAGAGAAGAATACACCATCTTTCATTTGCAAAATGTATGATCTAGTTGGGAAGACAGAGCCAGCACACAAAAAGTACGAGGGAATCGTGCAAGAGAGTATGCAATCCATTGTTAACTCTGGAATATACAGAACTGTCATCACATAATATTTTGACATTTGCTTTTGATGTCTTCCAAGTCCTCATTTCTGTGTTCCTCTTCTCTTCCCTGGGTCTTCCTTTCTAACCTCCTAGGTACCCAGAATATACACTCTCTTTCCCACCATATCTGACCTCAAGTATGTATTGAATTCAAGATGCTATAGATGATAAAATATACCATTATTTTTTGTACCACTATGAAAAAATCATGTCAATTAAATTATATCACAGTGCTTTCATATCAGTTAAAATTTTAAATAGTTTAGAATTGGACTTAGATTTTTTAATATGTAATACTCTTCTGCATACACAGAAAGGAAAATAAAGTTAATGACTAAATCATTGTGGTTTTCTCAGATCTTCACAACTTTCAATAAAATAATGGTATTAAACTAATTTTTATTGCATTATAAATGACTAGTCCTGGATTTATGGCACCCCACTCCAGTTCTCTTGCCTGGAAAATCCCATGGATGGAGGAGCCTGGTAGGCTGTGGTCCATGGGGTTGCGAAGAGCGACTTCACTTTCACTTTTCACTTTTATGCATTGGAGAAGAAAATGGCAACCCACTCTAGTGTTCTTGCCTGAAGAATCCCAGGGACAGGGGAGCCTGGTGGGCTGCCGTCTATGGGGTCGCACAGAGTTGGACACGACTGAAGCGACTTAGCAGTAGCAGCAGCAGCAACACATATTTACTGAACATCACTATATATCGTGTGCTACAGAAGATCAGAGAAGTTCAGATAAAGTTAAATAAAGAGGTTAAGGTTTAACTGAACTTTGTTGAATGGATAAGATTACTCTTTTAGGGGGATGAGATGCAAAAATTATTCAGTAGTAAAGGGAGAAAGTTGAAAAAGTAAACTTCTGTGATGTGAATGATTGTTCGGTTGCAAAGAGATATTGCAAGTACCAGTCTGATATCAGAAACAGAAAATTCATACAAAAATAAATAAAACCATTTTACTATAATATTCTAATAACTTAACCAAAGAAACCAGCAAAAGAGAAGCATGGTATAACAGAGATTGCAGTAGTTAAATGCCCTGTATTATTGTCTCAGGACCAGTTTTTTTCATATACAATCTAATGAATGCTGTAAGTTTTTTCTTTTGCTTATAAACAACAGAAATCTATTTCTTACAGTTCTTCAGGCTGAAAAGTGCACATTCCAAGTGATGACCAATTCAGTGTCTAGTGAAAATCTGCTTCCTCACAGACCATAGGCTTCTCACTGTGATCTCACTTAGTGGAAGGGCAACGCTGTAATTTTTATAAAGCATGAAGTTGGAAAGCTACAATGGTCACTGACCTACTGACAGCCTAAAATATCTACATTTGGATTTCTCATACATTATATTTTTCAGAATCAAAAATAGATTTTTCTCTTTTATGTATTACCATTACATGTACTCTTTATTCCTGTGTATAAATTCAAGTTTCCAACTAACTGATGCCATTTTCCTTTATCCTGAGCTTCCTGTAACACATCTTGCAGTGCAGGTTTCCTGATAAGAAAATGCCTTTATTTCACTTTTTTTTTTTTTTTTGGCTGTGCCACATGGCATGCAGGATCATCGTTCTCTGACTAGGGATCAAAACTCACACTCCTTGAATAGGAAGACGGAGTCGTAACCACTGGACCGCTAGGGAAGTCCCACACCTTCATTTTTATAGGTTATATTTTCTGAATATGCAATTACAGGCTAATAACGGTTGACTGGGTCCCCTTTCCCTCTCCCTTTAGCAATTTTAAAATGTCATTCTGTGTCTCCTAACTTGTATTGGTTTTGATAACAAGTCAATCATAATTCTTATCATAGGTCCCCGTATGTAATGTTTCTTTCTCTTGGGCTGTTTTAAATATTTTCTCTTATCATTGGTTTTCAGCAGTGTAATCACAGTGAGTTTTGGTATGATTTCCTTTGTGATTATCTCTCTTGGTGCTTGTACTTTTTAGACCAGGGTGGTGATATTTTTCATCAAATTTGAAAAAAAATTTCAGGCATTATTTCACCAAATATGTATTCTTTCCCACTCTATCCTATAAACTCAATTACACATATGCTATATCACTTGATATTGATGGTGTCCCAAAGGTCACTGAGCCCTTGTTCATTTTTTAAAAATTATAGACTTAATTTTTTGGAACAGTTTTAAGTTTACAGAAAAGGTGAATGAAAAGTACAGAGAGGGCTTTACCTACCTGAATACTTTAAATATTATGTTGGATTCTGTTTAGTACATTGTTGAGTACCTCAATCTTGTCTTGTAGGTGGTATTGAATTTTGTTCTGATGGCAGTTTATTTGTGGATTGACATAGTACTTTTGAATCTTCTTTTTAAACCTGGTTGGAGAAGATCTAGTCTTTGTTTTAGATCTAGAATACCCATTGTCCTAAGGTGCAGCCTTTCTTGGCTGTCAGCTGAGTACTGGGGGTCTGTGAGGACTCTCCTGTCAGACTGGTTAACAGTCCAGTGCATCCCAGCCCTGTGCAAGCTGCAGGAGACCTGTGATGGTTTTCTGTTTGCCCTTGAGGAGTCTCACACTGTGCACTGTCAGCTAAGAACTCACACTGTGCACGGTCAGCTAAGAATTTGGTAGAAGTTCCAAGGGGAACATCATGCAGATTTCTAGAGTATCCTTGTGAAGCTCCTTCCTTTCTAAGAAAATTCCATTCACCTCAACAACTTTGAAGTTTAAACTATGTTTCTTTAGCTCAGTGAGACTGCCAGCCTCTGCTTGGGTTCCCCCTCCTCACATCATGGTGAGGAAAATTATCCCTGCTCAGAAAACAAAGGTGATTGTGGGACTTACTTCATTTCCTTCCCTGCCATCCCAGATCACAGTCCGTCACTGCCTCTGGTCCAACATTTGACATAATTGTTCACCACAGGTACCGATTAGTCTATCACAGTCAGAAACAAACATCCTATAGAGTTTTTTATTAAAAGAATTTTTGTGATGGAAAATTTCAAATACATGTAAAAGAAGATGGAGGAGTAAGATGAAGTCCTAGATACGTATCTCTCAACTTCAGTAATTAGTAGCTCATAGTCAATCTTGTTTCATCCATACCCATTCATTCATTTGCCTCACTCCTGTTTTATCTGGAAGCTTATATTAGCCATCATATCATTTCATCCACACGTATTTCAGTATTTAACTCTTAATAAGCAGGAATTTTAATGCAACCACAATACTATTATCATACTTTAATAAGTTAATGATAATTCCTTAATATAATCACATACAGAGTAAGTATTCATAAAAGATAAGAGGTAAGTACTATTACTATGTTCTTAGGTAGTTCAGTTAACTTCCTGGTGCTTCCATTTTGTAACCTATGAGTCTGTTGGAAGGAAGCTGGGCTAGGTGTTGTCTCAGGTCCCTTACCTCCATCTTTGTTCTACACCTGAAAATCTTGTACTCTTGTATTAAAAGTCATTATCTTGGTTTTGAGCAGCTTGTATTTTTTTTTTTTTTAAGTAGTCTTCAAATTTCAGTTGTGTCATGAATGTTGTCATTTTTTTCACAGTGAATTTGAATTAAGACCCAAATATTTAAAAATCACAATAAAGATAGGAAAGAAGTTGGGAGGAAGTTGACTCATGCAAGGCCAGGGAGTGTGGAGTTACCAAAAGGAGGGATTATTCAGCAATAGCTGATGCTGCAGGAGGGTCAAATAAGAAAAGAACTACAAACAACATGACTACCGGATTCAACAGCAAAAGTCTCAGCAGATTGCTTTGCCAGAGCAGCTTTGGTGATAGTGTATAAGGGTGGGGAGGGAGTGCCATCCAAATCGCAGGGGATTGAAGAGTAAATGGGACTTGAGGAAGTGAAGACAGGCATCAGTAAAGCTTTCAAGAGGCTTGATTATTAAGGGAAAGAGAATAGAGTGGAATGTAGGTCAGATTTTTTTTTTTTCTTAATGAGGTCAAAATAGATATTTAAAGCTGATGGAAACACCAGCTGAAAAGACACGTTAGAGACACAGAAGCAAGATGCTGATGTCCGAAGGTGGGCTCCTGAGGAGACAGGAGGAAACGGAAATTAGAGGTGAGGTGAAAAAGTCAGTCTTCTGTTTCCTCCATGCTGATGGAGGGTGAAACAGATACAGTTGTGTAAATCTGATTGTTGGGGTGCAGGAATCTGAGGTGCATCCCATGAGATGGTATACAGTGGAAGCTAAGTTCATCTGCTGAAAGTAACAAGGGGATGGTTAGAAGAGGAGTTAGGCTGGAGATAGGTTTTAAGGAGGGTACAGATAGAGAGGGAAGAGGCTCTAAGAAGGCTGAGGGCCCAGCAAAGGGTAGAGACAGATGTTTTGATGGGACACCATCTGTGCAATGGGGTGATTTTCTTCGGCCACACTCAGGATACTGGATGTTGGTTATTGCTGTATCTATAGAATAATTTTTTTTTTAAGAAACCTCAAAGGGTGTAGGGAGAATTCATTGCTTTTTCCTTGTGTTCTATCAATTTGGTGATCTCCAGATTAGATAGCCACCTTTTGAAAATCTGGGAGAGGAGGCTCATAATTCAATGAGAGGTCTAATTAGGGAACTCTCCACTCTCTTCAAAAATGCTCTATAATTTAGCCTTGATTAATACCAAATGCCTTACTTAATCCTATTTTCCCCTATCCTTCTCCACACATCTTGATCTATAACTACTGGTCTTGTACACTAATAATCTTAACACTGCCAGATTGGTTTTCAGCCAGATTGGATGGCTGGATCTTCCTTGTACCACCTCTGCCTAGGTCATGATACTAAGTAGCCTTCTTGGAATACCCTCTGGACTTTCCTCTTACTGGGATCAGTTTCAGAGCAACCTCATTTCCAGTAACTCAAGCTTGATTAATCTGTAACTCTGTCTGTTATGCTTTTCTCTGGGTGGTGACAATTAGGATTTCAGTCTTTGCTAAATAAGGATTTTAA
Organism: Oreotragus oreotragus; assembly: GCA_006410675.1. NCBI lineage: Eukaryota > Metazoa > Chordata > Mammalia > Artiodactyla > Bovidae > Oreotragus > Oreotragus oreotragus. The sequence continues at coordinate 27,130 of SJYX01003233.1, forward strand.
AATGTAAATATATATACTGATGTCAGTGATATGAAGATTCACTAACAAAGTTCCCAAATCGGCAAAGCAAATCATAAAAATCTGCTGTGATCCCAAATCTCAGAAACCTCCTAGTATCTTCTCAGTTGGTGGTTCTGTGAGGTTGTAGCCAATGTTGTTTATTTCTCTCTGAAAAACAAAACAAAACAGTATTCTTGGGAGAGAATCTCACCATATTTAAATTAATTATGGAAGTAGTGGATAATTCTTTTCCTCTAGAAAAAAAATCTATGGCATTTACAAGATAAAAATGTCAGTAAAGACAGCATCTAGGTATAAAGTGATTATATCCTTTTTCTCTTTATTTTTGGAAAAAAAACTTTCTAAATTTTCTCCTTTCTTTTTTAAAACAAATGAGCAAAATGTAGCCATTAATTAAAAAAAAAAAAAAAAGTAAACCACACACAGATATATGTGCATCTTTCCTGGAAGACAAATTATGCATATTGTAATGAGGAGAGAAAACCAAATTCCTGGGAAATGCCTATGAAATGTGCGGTATTTTCCTGACTTAAGACTTTAGAGAGAAGCTGACCACTGAGCAAACCTCAAATGAACTGATGGAATTATGACTGGATGTGTGGCCATGGGAGGGCGTAGGTGTCAGAAGGCCTCCCTACTGTTGGATTTTGTGCCGTAGCAAAGTCATCTGTGCCTATCCTTCTTTTCCAGACAGCCAAAATGTTCTCATCCTGCTAGCAGAGAGCATAAGAGAGCTTTTTCTTAGGTAGAGACAAAAGGCACAGTAGGGGAACCCTTTGGTTGCTCTCTTCAGATCAGTCACTCAGTGGTGTCCAACTCTTTGCAACTGCATGGACTGCAGCACGCCAGGCTTCCCTGTCCGTCACCAACTCCCGGAGTTTACTCAAACTCATGTTCATCACGTTGGTGATGCCATCCAACCATCTCATCCTCTGTCATCCCCTTCTCTTCCTGCCTTCAATCTTTCCCAGCATCAGAGTCTTTTCAAATGAGTCAGTTCTTCCCATCAGGTGGCCAAAGTATTGGAGTTTCAGCTTCAACATCAGTTCTTCCAATGAATATTCAGGACTGATTTCCTTTAGGATTGACTGGTTTGATCTCCTTGCAGTCCAAGGGACTCGCAAGAGTCTTCTCCAGCACCAGAATTCGAAAGCAAAAAAAAATTTTTTTAAGTTGTAAAGGAGGAAAGTTACAGACTTCATACTTGACCATCTCTGTGCTCTTGGAGAATTAGATGATTAGATGGAGAATGGAGCAGAGCTTGGGGCTTGTGAAAGAGCTAGTGTAGATTTTTGAAACCAGCAAGAAAAAAGTGATAATAATAACAATCTGCCTGGCTCAATGGCATTAATTTTTTGGGAAATTTGAACTAAAACCACAAAGAGATATCTCTACCCATCTGTCAGAATGGGTAAGACAAACCAAACCAAACCAAACTGCTCTGCCAAGAGCTGGCAAGGATGCAGAGCACCTCTCATATGTAGGTATTTAAGATGCGCAGCCAGTGTGGAAAACATTTTGGTTACAACCTAGAGATTTCAATCCTGGGTATTTACCCAAGTAAAATAGAAACCTATAAATGTATGTTTATAGCACTTTATTCACAATGGCCAATAACTGGAGACAACCCAAATGCCCATCAACTGGAGAATAGATAAACTGTGGTATATCCATATAATAGAATATTATTCAGCAATAAAAAAGAACAGTTTATTGATACTCTCCACAATATCAAATGAATCTCAGTACTAAGTGAAAGCAGCAAGATCCACAAGGCTACACACTGGATAATTCCATTTGTATGACATTAGGAAAAAGGTAAAACTCTTATGATATGAACAGATCACTGCTAGTCAGTGATTAAATGTTGGTGACGACTACAAAGGTGTAATATGGAGGAATTGTTTTGTTTTGAGGTGATAAAGCTACTCTGTATCTTGATTGTCATGAAGGTTGCATAAATTTATACACTTGTCGAGATTCATTGAACTGACAATAAAAAATGAATTTTATTGTATGTAATTTAAAAAGAGATAAACTCCCTGGAATGGACCCTTGACTCTTTCAAAACAGGATTTAACTTTTCAAGTACTACTGTTCTTTCATGGCCCAGTTCAAATGTTAGCTCTCTTCTGAAACATTTTCCAAGTCACAGAGGCCATTCCCTATCATAATGACTTACTTAGTCTGTGTCCCTGTAGCAGTTCATTTTTTTCCTGTTTTTCACCACCTTATTTAGTGATATTCTAAATATCTCTCCCTGCCAAAAATAAATGTGAGATACATAAGAGAAGGGAATATGCCAAGAGTCTTTATCTTGTTAGTATGCCAAGCACCAGGTTTAGAACCTTACTCATGGGACACACCTAAGTATATGTCAGAAGAAATGAGGGGACTTCCCTGGTGATCCAGTGGCTAAGACTCCACATTCCCAACGCAGGGGCCCCAGGGTTTGAACTAGATCGCACATGCCAGAGCTAAGAGTTTTCATGCCATAACTAAAGATCCTGAGTGCCGCAGCTAAGACCTGGTGCAGCCAAGTAAATAAAAGTAAACTAAAAAGGGAGTGGATGGGGTCAGTACTTTTGTCTCTTTTTTCTTTCTTTCTTCAGCTGGGCTGCTTCCAGATTCCCCAACCAGGGACTGAGCTCAGGCTCTTGGGAGTGGAAATGCTGAGGGTGCAGCCAAGAGATTCCTTTGTCTGTCTTTAAAACCTTCTCTTATGGAGAATATCAGACATATTCAAAAAAGAGAGAAAGCAGTATAACAAACCCACATCTTATACAAAAACTGCCTTCACACTCTCTAACAACCCACTAGATTATTTTAAGCAAATCTCAGATATTTTATCATTCCTTCTCTTAATACATCAATGTGTATCTCTGTTAAGGCAAGGGCTCCCTTTTGTTTAATACAAGCACAGTGCTATTTTCCTTAAAAATAAACTTGTTAAAACATATTCTTAACTTCCTTAATAACTATTATACTTCATATTGTCCAATATCCATTCAGTGTTCAAATTTCCCAATTGTCTCATGGGTGGCTTTTTATAGTTGGTTTATTTGAATCAGGAGCCAAAAAAGGTCCACATGTTGCATTTTTTGATACGTTTCTTAAAAAAATCTTTTGTTCTGTGACAGATCTACCTGCAGGTCATTTGTCCTGTAAAGCTGCACGCATTCTAGATTTGTGGTTTAGGTGCACAGGTGGTGCTATATGTACTTCCTGTTGCATGACACCAGGAAGCAGTTATGCCTGTTGTCTTTCTCTTTGTGATGTTAAGATTGATCTGTGGGTTAGAGTAATTCACTCATTGTAATATTCCTCATCAGCTTGTCACCTAATAACTTTAGCAGTGAAGATACATTATTTCATTAGGGGTTATTAGTGAACAATAATGTAATTATGTCACTCCTTCTGCCTGTATTAGCTGAAATTCCATTCATATAGGAAAGGCAGAATAAATCCTTTTATTTACCATTTTTCATATTGATGAATTAGTGTTCTAGTAATCTCCAAAGATGAGCACTGCTTTAAAACACTATGTATCCTTATGGACTCCTGAGGTCTAACATGATGTATTTCAAATGTTGCATTATTTTTGATGCTTTATTTGGTCTGTCTTCAACCAGTTGGAAACTTTTTTCTATTTGTCTCTAAGGTTCTTTGATTCTTTCCTTTCTTCTGAAGCGTGGCAAGATGTTCCAGATTTATCTTGTGCATTTCTTGCTTCAGAATTCAGTTCAGCTCAGTTCAGTCGCTCAGTCGTGTCCGACTCTTTGCGACCCCATGGACTGCAGCATGCCTAGCTTTCCTATCCATCACCAACTCCTGGAGCCTACTCAAACTCATGTCCATCATATTGGTGATGCCATTCAACCATCTTATCCCCTGCCGTCCTCTTCTCCTCCTGCCTTCAATCTTTTCCAGCATCAGGGTCTTTCCCAATGAGTCAGCTCTTTGCATCAGGTGGCCAAAGTATTGGAGTTTCAGCTTCAACATCAGTCCTTCCAATGAATAGTCAGGACTGATTTCCTTTAGAATTGACTGGTTTAATCTCCTTATAGTCCAAGGGACTCTCAAGAGTCTTCTCCAACACCACAGTTCAAAAGCATCA
>SJYX01003233.1:33096-86259 GCA_006410675.1 Oreotragus oreotragus
ATCCCTGGGATTCTCCAGGCAAGAATACTGGAGTGGGTTGCCATTTCCTTCTCCAGTGCATGAAAGAGAAAAGTGAAAGTGAAGTCGCTCAGTCTGTCCGACTGTTAGCGACCCCATGGACTGCAGCCCACCAGGCTACTCCGTCCATTGGATTTTCCAGGTAAGAGTACTGGGGTGGGGTGCCATTGCCTTCCCCGAGAATAGAACTAGTATTAGTTATTCTCTCTCTTGGATAAACCAGGTATGCCTGTCAATTTCATATATGTACTTTTCAACCAGGTCTCTAAAAAAATTTTCTAACTCGAATAGATTTATTGATTTTCTTCTTATAATCATAGTAAATTTATCATGGTAAAAGGACACTAAAAAGTAACTTGCTTTTTATTATTTCATTAGTATTTTAAGACTTTTGACTTCTTGAAAAATTAAATAATCCAGGTAGCATGCTATTGAAAAAATCCAGGGGGTTTCCTATTGTCCCTTAGGAGTGAATGAACAGGAGCCACAGTCCTGTGCCTCTGATGTCCCCTTGCTGGAACTGAGAACTGCCCACCTCTCTTTTTTTCTTTCTTCCATTGCTTCTGCAGACTCTTCCATAGCTTATTATGCCCTCAATCCCATCTGGGCCAGTGCTACAACGTATGGGGATCTGAGTGAGGAGAAGGAGGGCCACACAACCTCCTCCCTCTTCCTGGATAATTCCCCACCAACATGCCTTTTCCCAGTCTCTCTCTTCAGTTCCTCTGAATTCCCACTCACCTCACCCTCTTGATCTTGTCCTATCTCCTTTCCCTTAAACTCCAACTTCTTATCCTTCTTTTCATCCCTGAACCACACCAACCATATGGAATCTCCGTGCTGAGTAAAATCATGACTTGTTATGATTCATATGTTGAAATCTTAACCCAATATTTCAGATATGACCTTATTTGGAAATAGGGTCATTGCAGATATAATTAGTTAAAATGAAGTCCTACTGGAGTAGGGTGGGGCCCTCATCCAATATACCTGGTGTCCTTATCAAAAGGGGAAATTTGGACACAGAGGCAGACATAAACAGTGGGAGAAGGTCCTGTGAAGCTGTCAGAAGCTAGGACAGAGGTCTGAAACAGATCTGTCCCTCATAGCCCTGAAGGAACCAACCCTGCTGATACCTTGATTTCAAATATCTACCCTCCAGAATTGTGAGAGAGTAAATTTCTGTTGTTTCATCCAGTTTGTGGCACTTTGTTACAGGTGCCTTAGCAAAGTAATATAGGTCCTTTCACATCAATAGTCTTGAAATATTTACTGATGCTTATTTTAAAGAAGACAGTTGTCAGCTCCCACTGAGGCAGGACCCATTTGTGTTTCTCTTGTAGTTCAATAGACGTGAGTCTTTGTAGTTTACTCAGGGAATGTGTTATTCCTCATAAACATCAGTACCTCCCGGAGTCGACCCAGGTGCCCAGCTTCTAATCCAGCTCCACCTGTTCTAGATGCTGACCCAGGAGCCTGCTGGCTTTGGATTAATTTATACGGAATCTGCTTTCCTGTGAATTAGGGATAAATGTTCTTTTAGTACTTTTTGTAAAATTATGGTTCTAAGCAATGCCTCAGTATCAGAACAGATATCCATGCTTATGATGCCCAGCCTCCAAGTTTTGGACCAATGAATGGGGGTTGGGGCCAGCCTTTGGTGCTTGTTAAAAAGCCTCCCTCCCTTCAGGGGTCATCACGCATAACCAGAGCTGGCAACTGCTGGAGAATCAAAAATGTAACCCGTTATCTTTCTCTACCTGGTAGAAATTAAAGAAAGTAAATTGAAGCATGGAGGAGACAATACTGTCATTGTTTCATCTCAGAGGGCATCCTTTTGTTATTAAGACAAAAAGGAAATGCAATACTCTGTTGTTCTTCAGTCGCTCAGTCATGTCTCTCTTTGCCACCCCATGGACTGCAGCACGCCAGGCTTCCCTGTCCTTCACCATCTCCTGGTGCTTTCTCAAACTCATGTTCATTGAGTTGGTGATCCATCCAACCATTTCATCCTCTGTCGTCCCCTTCTCCTCCTGCTTTCAAACTTTCCCATTCTCCTCTTAATTCCTGAATATTCAGGAATTAATAAGGAACAGAGAATTCCTGACAGATCCAAAACAGTACACAGGAAGCCTACTCTTAAATGCTTCCTGACAGGGTTCCTTTTAGTGAGAGATGATATTGATAGTGCTAGTTGTTCTCATTTCCAAAGGTTGACCATTGCTTCTGGATCTTTTCAGTGGACAGTGATGGGAAGAACATTATGACTTCATTTCCCACTTTTAAAGAAAAAAATGCATGATTCAGCCAACTTATTGGTCTTAGATGCTACTGGATAGAATCAGTGGTTAAAATGAAGCGCTATTTAAAGTATACATTTAGGCATTTGGAACAAAACCAGAGACCAGCAAAAAAATTACAGAATAAGTGGAGTGAGAGCCCATAAAATATAGATAATTTACAGGTACTAAATAAGCCATTGTTAAAATAAGAGGTAAGAAATTAGAAAAATTAGACACTTAGCACAGTGCTCAGCCCATGATATTACCTCACTAAGTGATTACTTAACATTTTTTTTGAGACACTTGCATATTAAGAGTGAGACCTATTCCCAGAAAAATATTATATTTGTGTGCTGTTGTGGATTCCTTCCTTGTTTTTCTTGTTAACAAGAGCTGGGTTGGAACTTTTTAACATCTCCCTGTAGAGTTGTCAAGTGAAGAGTGAACCCTGCCTTGTACAATTGTGTGGTATCTGAGCATGCATGCTATGAGATGCAAAATCTTTTCAGTACCCCCCGAAATTATAACTCTGGGTAGGGCAAGGAGGTGGGGCGGGATAAAGAGAGTAGCATGAAAACATACACTACTATATGTAAAAAGGACAGCCAATGGGAATTTGCCCTATACTGCAGAGAGCCCAGCTTGGTTCTCTGTGACAATCTACAAGGGTGGGATGAGGTGCGAGGTCTAAGACGGAGGGGACATATATAAACCATAGCTAATTCATGTTGTTGTATGTCAAAAATTAGACCAATATTGTAAAGTAATTATCTTTCAGTTAATCAGATTTTAAAAAGTGAAAAAATAGCAAACCTAAAAAAGAAAAAAAAGAGGGAAGGGATATATATATACCTTAGGCTGATTCATGTTGATGTATGGCAGAAACCAATACAATATTGTAAAGCAATTATCCTTCAATTAAAGATACATAAGTGAAAAGAAATGACTAGAGAGGATCTTAAAAAAAAAAAAAGAAAAAGAAGTTAAATGTTTTCCTAACATTTTCTTATATTGTAAAAGTTGGTTTAAGAAAGTCTCTTTTCAGTTTTGAAATATTTTAAATGTAGTCTTTTGCCTAAATGAATAAATTAAAAATCCATTAGAAATTATAACTCTGGGTAGTTTCAACTAAAATACCATGTACTTCTAATGAAAATATGTATGTGTACAAATCTTATCTTTGATGATCTGTATCTCATATTTTACATTAGATTGTCTTAGTTAAAAGTACTGTTTTTTCCTTCCAAATGAGTGAAAGCTGTAACATCAAAACCAAAGTTTATTGCTTAGTGACTCAACATTTAATCTACAGTTTCATCAATCTAGAGATTACTTATGACATTAAAGGTTTGAGCTTTTCTGACATTTGACACNGATATATATATACCTTAGGCTGATTCATGTTGATGTATGGCAGAAACCAATACAATATTGTAAAGCAATTATCCTTCAATTAAAGATACATAAGTGAAAAGAAATGACTAGAGAGGATCTTAAAAAAAAAAAAAGAAAAAGAAGTTAAATGTTTTCCTAACATTTTCTTATATTGTAAAAGTTGGTTTAAGAAAGTCTCTTTTCAGTTTTGAAATATTTTAAATGTAGTCTTTTGCCTAAATGAATAAATTAAAAATCCATTAGAAATTATAACTCTGGGTAGTTTCAACTAAAATACCATGTACTTCTAATGAAAATATGTATGTGTACAAATCTTATCTTTGATGATCTGTATCTCATATTTTACATTAGATTGTCTTAGTTAAAAGTACTGTTTTTTCCTTCCAAATGAGTGAAAGCTGTAACATCAAAACCAAAGTTTATTGCTTAGTGACTCAACATTTAATCTACAGTTTCATCAATCTAGAGATTACTTATGACATTAAAGGTTTGAGCTTTTCTGACATTTGACAGAAGAATTGAAACAGGATACTGAACCAATTTTAACAATTTTGAAACCACAGTGTCTCTGCTAAAAAGTTATTTTCCTTATATAGAGGTTGCCTGAAGAGAGATGACTTGGTTCAAGTTAGAAACTTTCTAATAAAGGAGATTTAGGGGGATTTTTAAACATGGTTATGAAATCCAGATTTGAATTCATTCACTTATTGAAAGAGAATTATTAGGACTGTTCAATCTCAAAGCCCTCAGGCTACCATAAAATGAATTTTTAAAGGAAAAACACTTCCCCATATATAATCTCCTGAACAGAGAGCCTATTTGTTTCAGAGATACTTGTAAATAAATCTTTGGTAATGTAACAGTGACTTTTATCATCAAAAGCTTAATTTATTTATCAAAGAATTTTGGGACTTACTAAGGTCAAATGAAAATCACAGAAAATGTCCAAAACTGATCACTTTAATTCTCTTTTAAGGGAGACAGTTGGTATCTTTTAAGTGCCAAATATAAATATTTTTTAGAATAAATGAACATCATGAGCTGTGCAAAGATATAAAGCTTAATAAAGGACAATACTATATCAGGCATATGCTCATAAAAGGAAAATATTTTGTATATCTGGTCTCTGCTTGGTTAGTAGACATAAATTCAGAACAAGACCAGTGAGCTTACCTGAGTACCCTTCTTAGAAGTACCACAGTGATGAGTTAGACTGAGGTGGACCATCCCAGCAGCATTTAGAACCTGGTAATATGTAATATTTGTCTTTTTCTTTCGACTTACTTCACTCTGAATAATAGGCTCTATCTAAGTTCATCCACCTCACTGGGACTGACTCAATTGAGTTCTTTTTAATCGCTGAGTAATATTCCATTGTATATATGTACCACAAATTGATGAATGGCAGAAACCAACACAATACTGTAAAGCAATTATCCTCCATAAAAAAAAAAAAAGAACCTGGTAGTAAAAAAAGCAGGTCATAGAATGATAGTGAATAGCTGAGCACAAGCCATCACACATGTATTTGCTGATACAAATATCTCAGTTTTTTCCCTAACTGCATANAAAAAAAAAAAAAGAACCTGGTAGTAAAAAAAGCAGGTCATAGAATGATAGTGAATAGCTGAGCACAAGCCATCACACATGTATTTGCTGATACAAATATCTCAGTTTTTTCCCTAACTGCATATTTTTAACCCATTTCATTACATAATGATCTCCCTGTCTTTCCATAGAGTTATATTTATACTAGTGTCTTGATTTACTCAAGGAAACTAAGACCTAAATTGCTTAGAGTTTTTATTTGGCTTTCAGAATCTCTCATCCTCTCATACAAACATAGCAAAGAAATGGAAGTTCCATTTAAGTAACACAGGACACCCAGTAGGTTTGACTTGCAACTCTGCTACGGGGTGAATTAGGGAAACAGCTTGACCTTTCTGGGGACCTATAAAACTTGATAATATTATCTGTCTTTATGTATGATCAACCTAGAAGAGATAACACATGACAGTTATTTTAGCTTTTCAGAGAAAAAAAAAAAGGCCTAGCTTGAGACAAAGTAGAGTAGAACTGCTGCTGCTGCTGCTGCTAAGTCACTTCAGTCGTGTCCGACTCTGTGTGACCCCATAGACGGCAGCCCACCAGGCTCCCCCATCCCTGGGATTCTCCAGGCAAGAATACTGGAGTGGGTTGCCATTTCCTTCTCCAGTGCATGAAAGAGAAAAGTGAAAGTGAAGTCGCTCAGTCTGTCCGACTGTTAGCGACCCCATGGACTGCAGCCCACCAGGCTACTCCGTCCATTGGATTTTCCAGGTAAGAGTACTGGGGTGGGGTGCCATTGCCTTCCCCGAGAATAGAACTAGTATTAGTTATTCTCTCTCTTGGATAAACCAGGTATGCCTGTCAATTTCATATATGTACTTTTCAACCAGGTCTCTAAAAAAATTTTCTAACTCGAATAGATTTATTGATTTTCTTCTTATAATCATAGTAAATTTATCATGGTAAAAGGACACTAAAAAGTAACTTGCTTTTTATTATTTCATTAGTATTTTAAGACTTTTGACTTCTTGAAAAATTAAATAATCCAGGTAGCATGCTATTGAAAAAATCCAGGGGGTTTCCTATTGTCCCTTAGGAGTGAATGAACAGGAGCCACAGTCCTGTGCCTCTGATGTCCCCTTGCTGGAACTGAGAACTGCCCACCTCTCTTTTTTTCTTTCTTCCATTGCTTCTGCAGACTCTTCCATAGCTTATTATGCCCTCAATCCCATCTGGGCCAGTGCTACAACGTATGGGGATCTGAGTGAGGAGAAGGAGGGCCACACAACCTCCTCCCTCTTCCTGGATAATTCCCCACCAACATGCCTTTTCCCAGTCTCTCTCTTCAGTTCCTCTGAATTCCCACTCACCTCACCCTCTTGATCTTGTCCTATCTCCTTTCCCTTAAACTCCAACTTCTTATCCTTCTTTTCATCCCTGAACCACACCAACCATATGGAATCTCCGTGCTGAGTAAAATCATGACTTGTTATGATTCATATGTTGAAATCTTAACTCAATGTTTCAGATATGACCTTATTTGGAAATAGGGTCATTGCAGATATGATTAGTTAAAATGAAGTCCTACTGGAGTAGGGTGGGGCCCTCATCCAATATACCTGGTGTCCTTATCAAAAGGGGAAATTTGGACACAGAGGCAGACATGAACAGTGGGAGAAGGTCCTGTGAAGAGATACATGGAAAAGATAGCCAACTACAAGCCAAGGAACATCTGAAGCTGTCAGAAGCTAGGACAGAGGTCTGAAACAGATCTGTCCCTCATAGCCCTGAAGGAACCAACCCTGCTGATACCTTGATTTCAAATATCTACCCTCCAGAATTGTGAGAGAGTAAATTTCTGTTGTTTCATCCAGTTTGTGGCACTTTGTTACAGGTGCCTTAGCAAAGTAATATAGGTCCTTTCACATCAATAGTCTTGAAATATTTACTGATGCTTATTTTAAAGAAGACAGTTGTCAGCTCCCACTGAGGCAGGACCCATTTGTGTTTCTCTAGTTCAATAGACGTGAGTCTTTGTAGTTTACTCAGGGAATGTGTTATTCCTCATAAACATCAGTACCTCCCGGAGTCGACCCAGGTGCCCAGCTTCTAATCCAGCTCCACCTGTTCTAGATGCTGACCCAGGAGCCTGCTGGCTTTGGATTAATTTATACGGAATCTGCTTTCCTGTGAATTAGGGATAAATGTTCTTTTAGTACTTTTTGTAAAATTATGGTTCTAAGCAATGCCTCAGTATCAGAACAGATACCCATGCTTATGATGCCCAGCCTCCAAGTTTTGGACCAATGAATGGGGGTTGGGGCCAGCCTTTGGTGCTTGTTAAAAAGCCTCCCTCCCTTCAGGGGTCATCACGCATAACCAGAGCTGGCAACTGCTGGAGAATCAAAAATGTAACCCGTTATCTTTCTCTACCTGGTAGAAATTAAAGAAAGTAAATTGAAGCATGGAGGAGACAATACTGTCATTGTTTCATCTCAGAGGGCATCCTTTTGTTATTAAGACAAAAAGGAAATCCAATACTCTGTTGTTCTTCAGTCGCTCAGTCATGTCTCTCTTTGCAACCCCATGGACTGCAGCACGCCAGGCTTCCCTGTCCTTCACCATCTCCTGGTGCTTTCTCAAACTCATGTTCATTGAGTTGGTGATCCATCCAACCATTTCATCCTCTGTCGTCCCCTTCTCCTCCTGCTTTCAAACTTTCCCAGAATCAGGGTCTTCTCCAATGAATTGGCTGTTTGCATCAGGTAGCCAAAGTATTGGAGCTTCACCTTCAGCATCAGTCCTTGCAATGAATGTTCAGGGTTGATTTCCTTTAGGATTGACTGTGTGTGTGTGTGTGTGTGTGTGTGTGTGTGTGTGTGTGTGTTTTATACTCTCTGCACAAAATAGTCTCATCCTTTCTGTTCTCTCTTTTGGAAACATTTAGGCCTTTTGAGATTTGTTAAGGATTGCATATCTCAAAAGGCCTGAGTGTTTCCAAAAGAGAGGAGAGAAATGATGAGATTGTTTTGTGCAGAGAGTAGAAAAATAAATGCCAAAGCTAAGAAACAGAAATGGACAGTAGAAAAGGAAGCAGGATGGTAAGTTCAGTGAGAGATGTCAGAGGTAGCCAGGGAGTCAGCCAGGACAAAGACAAGTCACCAGACAGTAGTCTCTGTATGGATTACTAAGTTTTGACGCTGCCTCTCGGAGCCTCATGCTTCTCAGAGTGGGAGGGAGGTTAGGCCATGAGGAACACTGATGGTTGATTGGTGTGGATGGTCCAAGGGCTTCCCTTGTGGCTCAGCTGGTAAAGAATCCACCTGCAATGCAGGAGACCTGGGTTCAGTCCCTGGGCTGGGAAGATCCTCTGGAGAAGGGAAAAGCTAGCCATGCCAGTATTCTGGCCTGGAGAATTCCATGGACTATATAGTCCATGGGGTCGCAAAGAGTCAGACACGACTGAGTGACTTTCACACACTCAGAGCCTCATGCTTCTCAAAGTGGGAGGGAGGTTAGGCCATGAGGAACGCTGATGGTTGATTTGTGTGGATGGTCCTTGCAGCAGCGCTTTTCATGTTTCTCTCTCTCTCACAACCCTCTCTTTCCCTTCCCTTACCCTCTTAGATATTGTGTGGTTTGTGTGTGGGTTGGATGAGAGTGAGTGAGGAGAGGTGTGATGTATAACAGGATGCAGTGGAGATAAGGCACTTCTTACAGAGATCAGGGGTTAATTTTGATGATTTTAATTTTTATTTTTTAAATTAAACTGTTAACTTTGAGATAACCATAGATTCATGTAAACTTTTAAGAAGTAAAATAGAGGGGTCCTGTGTAACCTTTATCCAATTTCCCCTAGTGGTAACATCTTGCAAAATTATAGTACAGTATCACAGCCGGGATATTCATATTATAAAGTCAAGAACAGAGCTGTCATCATAAGGATTGCTCATATAATCCCTTTATAACCACACCCACCTTCTTTCCACGCCCTTCTCTGCCTGAATCCCTGATAGCCACTAATCTGTTCTTCATTTCTTAGTGTTGTCAAGTATATAATAGAAGTGGAATCATTCATTTATATGTGTGTGAAAAAAGCCTTTGAGATTGACTTTTTTCATTCAGCATAATTCTCTGGAGGTTCATCAGGTTGTTGTATCTATCAATCAGTCATTCCTTTTTACTGCTGAATAATATTTCACAATACAGAAGTACCACAGTCTGTTTAATCAGTCATTGAAGGATGTATGGGTTATTTCCAATTTTTTGGCAGTTATGAATAAAGAAGCCTCTTTATATATGTGCAGATTTTTGTGGGAACTAAGTTTCATTCTTTGGGATAAATGTCCAGGAGTGCCATTGTTGGGTTACATGATCATTGGGTGCTTAAGTTTTTTTAGCTTTTAAAAATTTTATTGAAATATAGTTGATTTTAAATATTGTATTAGTTTCTAGTTATATAAATATATATCTTTTAGATTATTTTCCATTTTAGGTTATTACAAGATATTGAATATTGTCCCCATGTTATATGGTAAATCCTTGTTGCTTATATCTATTTTATATATGGTAGCGTGTATCTATTCAGGGAAGGCAATGGCACCCCACCCCAGTACTCTTGCCTGGAAAATCCAAGGGACAGAGTAGCCTGGTGGGCTGCAGTCCATGGGGTCGCTAACAGTCGGACAGACTGAGCGACTTCACTTTCACTTTTCTCTTTCATGCATTGGAGAGGGAGATGGCAACCCACTCCAGTATTCTTGCCTGGGGAATCCCAGGGACGGGGGAGCCTGGTGGGCTGCCGTCTATGGGGTCACACAGAGTCGGACACGACTGAAGTGACTTAGCAGCAGCAGCAGCAGCGTGTATCTATTAATCCCATATTCCTAACTTATCCCCTCCCCTTTCCTTTTTCCTTTGGTAACTGTAGTTTTTAAAATGTCTGTGAGTCTCTTTCTTTTTTATAAATAGATTTATTTGTATTATTTTTTAGATTCCACATATAATGATGTCATACAATGTTTATCTTTCTATAACTTTCTTCACTTGATATGATAATCTCTGGGTTCATCCATGTTGCTGCAAATGGCATTATTTCATTCTTTTTATGGCTTAGTAGTGTTCCATTATATATATTTTACCACATCTTTTTTTTATCCATTCATCTGTCAGTGGACATTTAGGTTGCTTCCATGTTTTGGCTATTATCAATAATGCTGCCATGAACATTGGGGTGCATGTATCTTTTCAAATTAGAGTATGTGTCTTTTCTGGATATATTCCCAGGAGTGGGATTACTGGATAATATGGTAGCACTGTTTTTAGTTTTTCAAGGAAACTCCATCCTGTTTTTCATAGTGGTGGCACTAATTTATATTCCCACCAACAGTGCAAGAGGCTTTTCTTTTCTGCAGTCTCCCAGCGTCTGTTGTTTGTAGACTTTTTGATGATGGCCCTTCTGACAGGTAAAGGTGATATCTCATTATGGTTTTGATTAGCATTTCTCTAATAATTAGTGTTATGAGCATCTTTTCATATGCCTGTCAGCCCTCTATATGTCTTCTTTGGAGAAATGTCTATTTGGGTCTTTTGTCCATTTATTGATTTGAGTTGTTTGGTTTTTTGATATTGAGTTGTACAAGCCATTTATATTTCAGAAATTTATCTCTTATCAGTCACATGCTTTGCAAATATTTTCTTCCAATCTGTTGGCTGTCTTTTCCCTTTGTTGATGATTTCCTTTGCTATGCAAAAGCACTTATGTTTGATTAGGTCCCAGTTGTTTATTTTGCTTCTATTTCTTTTGCTTTGGGAGACTGATCTAAAAAAAATATCGATGTGATTTATGTCAGAAAATGATTTGCCTGTGTTCTCTTCTAGGAGTTTTTCAGGATCATGTCTTATATTTAAGATCATTTTGAGTTTATTTTTGTATATGATTTGAAGGAGTGTTCTAATTTCATTGATTTACATGTAACTGTCCAGCTTTCTAACACCATTTGCTGAAGATACTCTTTCCTCCGTTGTATATTCTTGCCTCCTTTGTTGAAGATTAATTGACTGTAGGTGTATGAGTTTATTTCTGGGCTCTCTATTCTGTTCCATTGATCTATATGTCTGTTTTTGTGCCAATACCACACTGTTTTGGTTACTGGTTAGGTGTATGAGTTTATTTCTGGGCTCTCTATTCTGTTCCATTGATCTATATGTCTGTTTTTGTGCCAATACCACACTGTTTTGGTTACTGGTATGCTTCATTTTTATAGAAACTGCCACAATATTTTTCAGAGTGGTTGTACCCTTTTGCCTTCCTACCAGTAGTGCAAAAATGAGTTGATTTCTCTCCAAATTTTGGTGTTATTATTTTTTATTTTAGCTATTTTGATAGGTATTTGGTAATAGAGCATTGTGGTTTTAATTTGTATTGCCCTCATGGATAATGATATTTAACATCTTTTCATGTACTTATTGCCATTGGAATATCTTCTTTGATGAAATGTCTATTCGTGTCTTGCCCATGGGTTATTTGCTTTTTCTGTTGAGTTTTGAATTCTTTATATATTCTTTGCTTGCAAATGTTTTTCCTACTCTGTGGCTTGTCTTTTCATTGACTTACCAGAGCTTTCATATAGTAAAAGTTTTTAATTTTGCTTAAGTTCATTATAACAATTTTTTTCTTTTACAGATCTTGCTTTTGGTGTCAAATTATCTTTGCCTGCCCCCTTTTCTCCTTTTTTTTCTAAAAGTTTTATAGTTTCATGTTAACCTTTAAGCTTATGACCCATTCTGAGTTAATTTTTGTATAAGATATGAAGTTTAGGTCATGGCTCCCTCCTTGCCTATTGATGTGCAATTTCTTCAAGCACTGTTTGTTGAACAGACTATCTTTTCCTCCATCGAACTGCTTTTTCATCTTTGTCAAAAGTTATTTGGGCATTTTGATATCTATTTCTGGCTTTTCTCCTCTGTTCTATTAACTGTGTATCTATCTTTCCACCAATACCACAGAGTCTTGATTTTTGTAACTATACAATAAGTCTTGAAATCAGATAGATGGATTCCTCTCATTTTATTCTTCTTTTTCAAAGTTCCATTAGGTATTCTATTGATTTTCCTTTCCACATGCATTTTAAAATAAACTTGCCTATATCAGCAAAAACTCTGTTTGAGTTTTGATAGAGGTTGTATTAGATGTCAGTCAGTTTTGGGAATTGACATCTTTACTATAGTGACTTTTCCTAGTTCTTTGTTTATTTTAGATTTCCTTGACTTCTTTTATCAGTATTGTGTAATTTTCAGCTTATAAGTCTTATACATGTTTTCTTATACATGTTTTCTTAGAAAAACTATTTCTTTCTCACTCTTTTTTTTGAGTGATTATGCATGTTTGTATCTGTGTTAATTCCTAGTGTATAGCAGTACAGTGGATTTTGTATGTTTACCTTGTAACCTGCAGCCTTGCAGAAGTCACTTATTCTAGATTTTTGTTTTTGTTGTAGATTCCTTGGCATTTTCTGCATATGTCATCTGCAAGTAGGAACAGTTTTATTTCTTCTTTGCTCTATATGTATCTCATTTCCTTTTCTTATCTTAATGCACTAAATAGAAATACAGCATTGTGTTGAATAAGAGTGATGACAGTGAGCATCCTGGCTAAGTGCCTGATTTTAGGGAAAAGGCACTCAGTCTTTCACTATTAAGTATGATGTTAGCTGTAGATTTTTTAACAGATGCTCTTTGTCAGGTTGAGGAAGTTCTCTTTTATTTTTTCTAAAAGCTTTTTCCTTAGTATCATGAATGAGCAAATGACTTTTGAATTTGCGAAATGCATTTTCTGCATTAACTGATAACATCATGTGATATTTTCCCCTTCTTCTTTAGGCTCTTAATATGGTTGCTGCTGCTGCTGCTGCTAAGTCGCTTCAGTCGTTTATAACTCTGTGCAACCCCATGAACAGCAGCCCACCAGGCTCTTCTGTCCACGGGAATCTCCAGGCAAGAATACTGGAGTGGGTTGCCATTTCCTTCTCCCTTAATGTGGTTAATTGATTGCTTTTCATTCTTCAAAGCAGTTTGAATTCCTGGAAGAAACCCCACCTGGTCATTGTGTAAATTATTTTTATATATTGTTAAATTAGTTCCAAAGAATAGCAGGGAGAGATGAGGAAGCCTTCCTCAGTGATCAGTGCAAAGAAATAGAGGAAAACAATAGAATGGGAAAGACTAGAGTTCTCTTCAAGAAAATTAGAGATACCAAGGAAACATTTCATGCAAAGATGGGGTCGATAAAGGATAGAAACGGTATGGACCTAACAGAAGCAGAAGATAGTAAGAAGAAGTGGCAAGAATACCCAGAAGAACTATACAAAAAATTTTTCATGACCCAGATAACCACAATTGTGTGATCACTCACCTAGAGCCAGACATCCTGGAGTGTGAAGTCAAGTAAAGTTGGCCTTAGGAAGCATCACTATGAACAAAGCTATTGGAAGTGATGGAATTCCAGTTGAGCTATTTCAAATCCTAAAAGATGATGCTGTGAAAGTGCTGCATTCAATATGCCAGTAAATCTGGAAAACTCAGCAGTGGCCACAGACTGGAAAAGGTAAGTTTTCATTCCAATCCCAAAGAAAGGTAATGCCAAAGAATGTTCAAACTACTGCATAATTGCATTCATCTTACATCCTAGCAAAGTAATGCTCAAAATTCTCCAAGCGAGGCTTCAATAGTATGTGAACCAAGAACTTCCAGATGTCCAAGCTGGACTTAGAAAAGGCAGAGGAACCAGAAAGCAACTTGCCAACATCCACTGGATTATCGAAAAAGCAGGAGAGTTCCTGAAAAACATCTACTTGTGCTTTACTGACTGTGCCAAACCCTTTGACTGTGTGGATCACAACAAACTGGAAAATTCTTAAAGAGATAGGGATACCAGACCACCTTAACTGCCTCCTGAGAAATCTGTATGCAGGTCAAGAAGCAACAGATAGAAGCGGACATGGAACAATGGACTGGTTCCAAAGTGGGAAAGGGGTATATCAAGGCTGTATATTTTCACTCTGCTTATTTAACTTCTGTGCAGAGTGTATCATGTGAAATGCTGGGCTGGATGAAGCACAAGTGGGAATCAAGATTGCCAGAAGAAATATAAAAAACCTCAGATATGCAGATGATACCACCCTTATGGCAGAAAGTGAAGCGCAACTAAAGAGCCTCTTGATGAAAGTGAAAGAGCAGAGTGAAAAAGTTGGCTTAAAACTCAGCATTCAGAAAACTAAGATCATGGCATCCAGTCCCATCACTTCATGGCAAATAGATGGGGAAACAATGGAAACAGTGGCTGACTTTATTTTCTTGGGCTCCAAAATCACTGCAGATGGTGACTGCAGCCATGAAATTAAAAGATGTGAAATTAAAAGAAATTAAAAGCTTGCTCCTTGGAAGAGAAGCTTTGACTAACCTAGACAGCATGTTAAAAATCAGAGACATTATTTTGCCAACAAAGGTTTGTCTTGTTAAAACTATGGTTTTCCAGTAGTCTTTTATGGATGTGAGAGTTGGACCATAAAGAAAGCTGAGCACCAAAGAATTGATGCTTTGAATTGTGGTGTTGAAGAAGTCTCTTGAGAGTTCCTTGGACAGTAAGGAGATCAAACTAGTCAATCCTAAAAGAAATTAGTCCTGAATATTCACTGGAAGGACTGATGTTGAAGCTGAATTTCCAATACTTTGGCCACCTGATACGAAGGACTGACTCACTGGAAAAGACCCTGATGCTAGGAAAGGTTGAAGGCAGGAAGAGAAGGGGGACAGAGGATGAGATGGTTGGATGACATCACCAACTTGATGGACATGAGTTTGAGCAAGCTCTGGGAGTTGGTGATGGATAGGGAAGCCTGGCATGGTGCAGTCCCTGGGGTTGACTGAGTGACTGAACTGAACTGAATTGAGTACTTTTAAGGGCTTCTTTGTACCTGTAATCATAAAGGATAATGGTCTCCAACTCTACCTCTGGGGGTGCCTTTCTTCCCAGGTTCAGGGGTGGCCCATGAGGAATATCAGTGATTGGTTGGTGGTTATGGTCATGGTGGTAGTATTTCTTGTTTATATTTCTCTCTTCATCCCCTTGCCCAGTTAGGATCCATTTTTGGTCAGAAAAGATAAACCACAGACACAGTGAGGTGCGCAGGGGGAGGGTTTGTTGGGTGGGAAGGAAGTGGTGGGTGGGAACCAGTGTAACATAGATCGTGATTAGGTGGAGATGGGGCAGTTCTTACCCAGATCTGGGATTTCAACTGTGCTTCAAAGAGAATGTCCCTCTCTCACCCCCTGCCCCGCCACCACTGACCCCCCAATGCCCACTCCAAACACGCAAGTCAGGTTTTAACAGGAAATGGAAAACTTGAAAAAGGTACTGGGAAAACAGGGTATGTTTTCTTTTTTCCCTTTCTTAAGCCCCCACAAAAATAACCTGTGAATCTAAGATCCTGAAAACTGTAATTTAGCTGGGCTAGAAGGAAAACGGATTCCCTTTTCAAGTGTTTCAGAACTAAAGCCCTGATAGCTCTCTGGCTTCAGCCAAAGCTTTCAGAAAACATAAACTTTAGAGTCTGTCATGTCCGACTCTGGGAGCCCAGGGGCTGTGGGCCACCAGGCCCCTCCGTCCGTGGACTTTCCTACGCAGGAATACTGGAGTGGGTTGCCATTTCCTCCTCCTGAGGGTCTTCCTGACCCAGAGGTCAAAGCCACGTCTCCTGCGCCTCTTGCATTGGTAGGCAGGCAGATTCTTTACCACTGAGCCATGTAGGAAGCCCCAGACTTTAAAGCTGTTAACTTATTGTTGTGATGGATGTGGTGACCCTTTGGACACACTATTTCCTGTGCTGCTTCTACTTATCTGACTGGCAAGATGAACATTCTCTTGTCATTTTTTTTTGTGTGTGTGTCCTCTGTAAAAAATCTGCCTGCAATGCAAGAGATTGCCTGCAATGCAGGAGACCTAGGTTTGATCCCTGGGTCTGGAAGATCCCCTGGAGGAAGAAATGGCAACCCGCTCCAGTTTTCTTGCCTGAGAAATCCCATGGATAGAAGTGCCTGGCAGTCACAAGAGTCAGACATGAATTAGTGAGTAAACCACCACCATCACCCCAATGCTGTCCACGTCGTTTGGGGAACAATTAGAATGTGAATGCTCCTTATCCATTGCTTTTGTAATTAGGTGTTAACATTACTTAGCATTTTAAAAATTCTGTGCAAAATGGCCTCAGAATAATTTTAATAATATAATAGTGTTTAAGTCTTCTCTATTATTTATTGCCAAGTCACAGAATAGAAAAAAATGAAAGGAATTTATTTTACATGAGAGCCATTCAAATCACAAAATTCTGGGGGTTGAACTGAGATTGACCACATATTCAAGTTTGTTGCTTTAATAGCTAAAATAAAAATATAGTATCACTTTTTTCCTATCGAAATCCATTTTGATAATCCCCTAAATTAGCCTCTAAAACACATTAAATGACTAACAAAAATTTACTTAAATTCTCATTTTTGTGTTATGCTTGATTAATAAACACACCAACCAACCCACCAACCCAGCCTATCTCTAAACATGACTGAAGAAAATAGGTAGATTTGGGATGTAAAGGTGCAGTCCCTCAGCAAGGCTAATTTTGTTAGCTTTTGCAGGGCTATTTCACTTTTAGCTCTTCTTCCCATGTGGGGCATGCACAGACTCATTGGATTTTGTGAGGACTTTCTTTAAGATAGAATATAGAAAATGTACAAAATTGGATGCATAGCTTTAAAAGGTGACTGTGTTGAAAGTCCCTTGGACAGCAAGTAGATCAAACCAGTCAATCCTAAAGGAAATCAGTCCTGAATATTCACTGGGAGGACTGATCCTGAAGCTGAAGCTCCAATACTTTGGCCACCTGATGCAAAGAACTGACACATTGGAAAATACCCTGATACTGAGAAAGATTGAAGGGAGGAGGAGAAGGGGACGACAGAGGATGAGGTGGTTGGATGGCATCACCGACTTAATGGACATGAGTCTGAGCAAGTTCTGGGAGTTGGTAATGGACAGGGAAGCCTGGCGTGCTGCAGTCCATGGAGTTGCAAAGAGTCAGACACAACTAAGCGACTGAACTGACTGACTGTGCTTAGGCTAGGGAATCCATACCTCTTTCTTGTACATGGAAATGAACCATGTATTCCAAATGATGTCTTAAAAATGTCCTGATACGAGCTATTTTTCTGCCACATAGTCATTAAATGTTTCTTCATCTGTAAGTACCTCAGACTTTTTCTCTGTTGCTCAGCTACTGTCAGTTTGATTAGAGTGATGTTTTAAAATCAACCAGGAATGCACCAAGAGCTATTATATTCAGACCATTTTGATGAAAAATATCTTGAGCCAAATAGACTCTTTCCTATTGCATCTTTCTCATCTGTAACATTGAGTGACTCATTCACTGTCACAGTTGGTTGGCTGCAGAGCTGGGAACAGAGTCATCATCTTCTGACCTTGGATTGGCTCAGAATGTTTTCCTGGAGTTGTGCTGTGAACCAAAAAGGAAAGGGCAGTTTAAAAAATGTCCCCAAAGACTCCTCTTAACCCATATGCATTTTTATTGTGGTTTGTTTCTGAGCTCAGTAACAATTTATAATTGCTCTGATGGCAGACTTAGTTCTTCATTTTTGAGCAAATTGCTTGTTTTCATTGAGCTCAGTTTCTTCATATGAAAAAGGGGGATAAAGAATAAGCCCTTCTCATAGGGCTGCTAGGGATTCCCTGGTGGCTCAGATGGTAAAGAATCTGCCTGCAATGCAGGAGACCCAGGTTTGATCCCTGGGTCAGGAAGATTCCCTGGAGAAGGAAATGGCAAACCACTCCACTATTCTTGCCTGCGAAATCGCATGAACAGAGGAGCCTAGCAGGCTTCAGTTCATGGGGTCGCAAAGAGTTGGACATGCCTGAGCAACTAACACACACACACACTCAAACACACGCAGATAAGGCTGCTATGAGGGTTAAGTGTAGTAGAGCGTGGGAAAACATTTAGAGAGGGTAACAGATTTGTTAGATGATTGTCCCCCAGGTTGTATATGAAGTAAATTGAACTTAAACATTTTCATGTTAATAAGGGATACATTTGATGCTCTGAACAATATAATGACTTACTTTTGAATATCTTGAATTTTACCTGTTGTCTTGTTCAGATCATTTCCTGTTTTCACATTTCTTCAGTCAGTGATGGCCCAGACCATAATACCAACACACACTTTTCTCAAAAAGCTCCATTTTTACCATAAGCATGGTTTCTCTGCAATTGTGACAATTCTGCCAAAATTCCTTAACAAACAGTGTGTAATAGTTTACTATGGAAGGCAGTGATGTCAGCCTCTACTTTTAAAGATCTAGATGAATGTAGCCTTTAGGCAAATGTGTATTGCATGTCTGTTGTATGTAAAGCATTGTTTCAGTCACTGGGATCACAAGAGTCAATTGGATCCATAAGCTGCTGTTTTCATGAAGCTAAGAATCTAGTGGAACAGGTGGACCAACCAAGACAAAGCCAAAGAAGGAAAGCGGGGAAAGGGAGGAAGAGAAGGAGGAGGAAGAAAGATAAAGGAAGAATGTTAAGCAGGAGAAAAGTGCCAGCTATGGAAATCACCCCAAATTGCTACGCACTGAATGAGGTCATGTTAAAGAGATGGCAGGATGACTGCCTTTGTGTGGTGGCCAAGGGAAGGCTTTTTGAGGAGGTGACATTTAAGTTTCAGTGTTAAAAAAGAAAGCAATAGCAACATACGTGGAGAGAATGTTCCTAAAAGAGGGAGTGACTGAGGAAAGACCAAGGGTGGGACCAGCTTGTGCTGGAGACAGCGGGCCTGGAGAGGAGGAAGCACAACTGCCAGGTGGTCAGAGAACCAGGAGAAGCCAGATCATTTAAGGATGAGGATCATATGGGGCCAGACCAGATAGCGGGCTTAATTTCAAATCTGAAGAAAAGCTGCTGGCAAGAGTGGTAAGGTCTGATTGCTGATCACCACCCTGATATTGCTTTATTCATGGTCAAAGTTGGTTCACAACCATTGAGTTCAGGGCACTAGCATGGACCAGAGACGTGGACACATACTTTAATATGTCATCCGTGGCAGATTCATGTCAATGTATGCCAAATCCAACACAGTACTGTAAAGTAAAATAAAGTAAAAAAAAAAAAAAGAATAAAACTGCATCTATCACCCTGTAGGAGACATTCTTTACAAATAGCCTTAATAAAAAAACAAACAAAAAAATATGTCATCTGAAACTGAGATCAAAGGAGGGAAGATATTGCTTCTGGTTTAAGGAAACCTCCCACCTGCACTGTCCCACATCCTCATTAAAGAGAAGCTCCAAATGGGCTTATACAAGGGACAAAATATATTCTGAGGGTTGATAGCTGTATTCCTGAAATAAGCAGAACATCCTGAATTGTTCACGGGCAGAGTTGTATCTTAATTACCTTGACATCTCTGACATCCAGACAAGTGCCTTCACCAACATTCACTCTCCATGAGCATTTGTTCTTTGCTGGATGAACTAGTAGACAAATGCATTTTAGGGCTGGGTATTCCCTCATTTTACAGGTGATTATTGGGTATTTAATATAGGCCAGGTGAAGGTGAAGTCGCTCAGTCGTGTCCGACTCTTCGTGACCCCATAGACTGTAGCCTACCAGGCTCCTCCGTCCATGGGATTCTCCAGGCAAGAATACTGGAGTGGGTTGCCATTATAGGCCAGACAGCATTCTAAATTCTGTGATGGAGCAATGAACAAAATAGACAAGTATCTCTGCTCATGAAGCTTACCTTCTAGTGTTACATGGGTATGTCATGACTTTTACACATTCCTGGATATCCTGGGTTGTGATGGAAGTGATCATCATGGTGGTGGTGGTATGTATGTGTGTCTACAAATATATTCTGGGGAGCAGTGAGGAAAAGGAAAATAATGGAGATTAATATAGAAAAATGTATGATTTTCAGAGCAGATAATAATAGTTGATTGAAGCTATTAGTGAACCAGATTAGTTTTGTAAGCCAAAATGCTGAGACACTGAGGTTTGCTGCAAACAGAGGGTTTTCACAAGTCAGCCAAGCGAGGAGATGGGTAAACAAGTGTCAAATCTGCCTTCATGGAAGCAAGGGGCTCAGATTATTTATGGGATAAAGAAAAAGAAACAGAGTGGTCTGAGGCCTGGGGAGTGTGTGGAAAGGTAATTGGATAAAGGTGTAGTAACTATCATTCTGTGCAGGTGTAACTAAGCTACACCTGTTCAAAATGGAGGCACTTAGCATGATGTGAGGGTGGAGTTTTCATCCCTCTGATGTCAAGAGGTCACTGAGTAGACACTTGCACATGCCCAGTTGGAGGGTCAGTGGTCCTATCTAGTATTAACCGGCTCAACTGCAACTAGACACAATTGACTCCAAATTCTTGGAAAATAACTCAAACTTCAGATTGTTCAGGCTGCTTGGTGCTTGGAGGACATGTAAGTCTTATGTACCACAGTTAAAACAAACTTGACTAGTGTAGGCAGATTACAGGTGAAATGGATTTAATTAATGATGACCCATGGTTTCAAAAGCAGCAAAGCGTGCTATGTATAGTTTCAACCCTGTATGCTCCGATTGTAAAACAGAGGAATCTCTAGAGTCTGGAGGGACCGCCAAGCCAGCATTCCAGTGGCCCTGAGGACTGTGTTTTTAGTGTCAAGTCAAGATCTGGCCTGAAAAGAACCTGAATTTCCTTGTAACAGCCAGAGCTCTTAGTCAACAAAGGAGAGTCTTCTCTAGCTAGTGAGAGCAGGAAGAGTATTTATTAAAGGATATTTGGTAGAACACTCCTAGAACATTAGGACAGCCTTAAAAATGGTCTTGCAGGCTGTGTGTCAAGAACTAGGCCCAAATTGCCTGGAGAACTGCTCCCTTGAAGCGCAATGAGCTTTCGGCTCACATGGCTGATATCAAGATATCAAGACCTCTGTCTTTCTCCTTTGGGAAGCTCCATGTCTCTTCCATATTTTTTGCCACAATTGAGTTTTTAAAACGTTGTTTAAAAAATAAAGAATAACACACATTCAAAAGGTGCAAGTGGTTACAAGTGGTTATATGGTCTACCATATAACCACTACCCTGGCCAAGAACTTGAAATTTCCCTAGAGCTTTCAGCCCCTTCCAGTCCCCACCTCTCATCAAAGGCAGAATGGCTCTTCCTGTTATTCTCTAGGCTGCATCAAAAATCTTGCATCTGACTGGAGGGAACTGGGTCACATTCATATAATTTAATCTTAACTAAGTCTGAGAAGGTGAGTTTCCGGCATGGCACTAGGGACACCAGGATTTAAAAGACGGAGATTTCCCCCAATATAGGAAGGGTTTGCATAGGTTTTGAACAGCTTCCCAACATGACAGATGGTTGCCATGTTCTCCAGTGGGTAAATAACATCTCTGCCTTGTTAGGTGAAACCAGGTGAAATTTCTGCTTTTGTAGGTTAAGTGGTTGAATATTGGCAGGTTTTTGTGGTTCAAACTAAGAGAAAGGACAGTATCGGTCTAAGGGCAGGAAATGGAAAATTATCTGAGGGAGATGAGACTAGAAGTGTCAGGAAAACTGAGAACTGCCTCAAGCCAGCATCAGTGACATGAACCAATAATTTACCTACTTTGTTACCCCAAACGCCCCCCACTGCTATACTAGAAGTTTGTGGACCTGAGACACATGGCTCTGTGTGTGTATGTGTGAGTTGTTTAGTAGGGAGCCCCAAAGGGTGGAGCTTTGTGGGTTATTTAAGGGGACCGGATATGAAACCTCAAGACAGGAAATTTAACACCTTGGTAGGTGCTAGTGGAGAAATGTCAAAGCAAGATGGAACTGCAGCCTTGTTTGAGGCCTGCCCTAAAGGCAGGAGGGTGAGTAGTGTTACCCATTCTCACAGTTCTGAGTGGCTATTGTGAAAATGCCACATCTTCCTGACCCAGGGATCAAACCCGGGTCTCCTGCATTGTAGGAGGTCTCATGCAGTGCAGGTGGATTCTTTGCTAGCTGAGCCACCATGGAAGCAAAATGAGTAACTCTCCAAGAGGTGGCTTAGAATTTAGGCTGAAATACCATCTTCTTGTGTGCTGTGTGTTAATTCAAGGAAATCATCAGATGGCACAAAGATAGGCTATAATTAGATTCAGCTCAGCAGTGCTTAATAGAGGAAAAATAGAAATAGTCAAAATGCCCACTTATAGATTTATTAAGTAAATTATTATTTACCCATGCACTACAATGTTAGGTTGTAGCTAAAAATGGTGTTATAGTAGAATGTGATAAGGAAAGTTGGTCAGGAAGTGTGCATGCTAAGTCACTTCAGTCGTGTCTGACTCTGTATGACTCCAATGGACTGTACGTAGCCCACCAGGCTCCTCTGTCCATGAGATTCTCCAGGCAAGGATACTGGAGTAGGTTGCCATGCCCTCCTCCAGGGTCCTCCCCACCCAAGGATTGAACCTGCATCTCCTGCATTGGCAGGTAAGTTCTTTACTTCTAGTGTCACCTAGGAAGCCCTGATCAGGAAGCAGCATAGCCTAAAGCTTCAAAGCATAGGCTGCAGAGCCAAATGTTTTGTCTTGACTCTGCCCTTTACTGGTTGAGAGTCAGCAAGTTCCTCATCTGAGAGCTTAAAAGAATTACTACATGGGAACTTCTCTGGTAGTCCAGTGGTTGAGAATCCACCTGCCAGTTCAGGAGACCAGGTTCGATACCTGGTCAAGGAGGATCCCACATGCCATGGCACAGAGCAACTAGGCCTGGGCACCACAGCTACTAAGCCCACACTCTAGAGCCTGTGAGCCACAACTCCCGAGCTGCTGCGCCTAGAGCTTGTGCCCTGCAACCAGAAGCGTTAGTCGCTCAGTTGTGTCCAACTCTTTGCAATGCCATGGACTGTAGCCTGCCAGGCTCCTCTGTCCATGGGATTCTCCAGGAGTGGGCTGCCATTCCCTTCACCAAGGGATCTTCCTGACCCAGGGATTGAACCCGGGTCTCCTACATTGTAGGAGGTCTCATGCAGTGCAGGTGGATTCTTTGCTAACTGAGCTGCTGTGGAAGCAAAATGAGTAACTCTCCAAGAGGTGGCTTAGAGTTTAGGCTGAAATACCATCTTCTTGTGTGCTGTGTGTGCTCAGTCATGTTTGACCCTTTGCAGCCCCATAGACTGTAGCCCGCCAGGCTCCTCTGAATTTTCCAGGCAAGAATACTGGAGTGGTTTGCCGTTTCTTTCTCCAGGGGATCTTCCTGACCCAAGGATCGAACCCAAGTCTCTTGCATTGGCAGGCAAATTCTTTACCAACTGCACCACTTGGGGTCTTCTCATCTCTACAGGTTCAAAATTATAAAGTGTTGTCTTCTTAAGGCAGTTTTGAAAATTCTACCCTTATCCTGCCCTTCTCTCCTTCCCTCTCTCCACTGGTAACTGCTACTTTTGCTTCTTATGTTTGTGAGTCTGTTTCTATTTTGCTATATATAGTTGCATACAGTGAGGCACTAGTGGCTCAGATGGTACAGAATCTGCCTGCAATGCAGGAGACCTGGGTTCGATCTCTTGGTTGGGAAGATTCCCTGGAGGGGGGCATGGCAACCCACTCCAGTATTCTTGCCTGGAAAATTTTCATGGACAGAGGAGCCGGGTGGGCATCAGTCCATGGGGTTGCAAAGAGTCGGACACAACTAATCGACTAAGCACAAAGCACATCTAACACTAATCAGACATGACTACTAGTACTAGACTAGTCTAGACTACTGATTCTTGGTAGGAATTTGTATTGCAAAATTTGAATTTTCTAGTAGCTCCATTTAAAAAGGTAAAAAGAAATGGATGAAATTAATTTCAATAATATACTTTATTTAAACCAGTATATCCCAAAGGGTCGGACACGACTGAGCAACTGAACTGAACTGAACTGATACCCCAAACATTATCATTTCAGCATTTAACAATATATTCATAATGAGATATTTTACACTCTTTTTCATACAAAATTTCACAATTTGGTATGCATTTTACACTTAGGACACACCTCAGTTCAGACCAGCTGCATTTCAAATGCTCAGTTAGCCGCCTGAAGCCAGTAGCTACCATATCACACAACGTGCCCTGGATACTTTATTTTTAGCTGGTTGACAGCATGTGGAGCACAGAAAATTGTTTTTGGGAGACTGGGACATAAGACAGGCATTCTAACTAAGGGGTGGGGAGGGGCAGATAATAATGGAAAAGTCTGAAAAATGGTGTACCCAGATAGAGTGCCCAATTACTTACTTTAATACCATGGAATCTAATGTCTGCATCCCCTCAGGAAGCTTTTCTACCAGTTTTTCCTCTTTCTTCTGTATCTTCAACCTCACTGTCCTTTTAATTTCTAAGTCTTGACTATTTTTATTCATAATCATCCCTTCTCCAGGGATTGTTCCAGGGAATAGGGCAGCGCCCTATTCCCCACAGGGAACCACCCTTCTTCACTTCCGAAAAGTTCCAATCACAATAGACTATGGCCTGTTATAACCATTTTCAAAAATAATGAGATAATGCAAGTTAATTGCAGGTCAAGAAAGGAAACAACCATTGAACATCAGATATTAGTACTGCAAGATATGTTTTACCAATTTACCTTCCCTGCTCCACAAAATATTACTTTGATTCTGTCTACTCTCTTCTTCATGTCATTAGAATTGCTCCCTTTATCTTTCTATCCAGTTTAAGAAGTACTTTCAAATTCATGTAAAGCATTGTAGCTCTCTCCCACCATTCCAAATGTGATTTTGTCCTGACTTTGCACATGTAAGAATTTATTTTGGGCTTAGCTAAATAAGGAATTATTTGCTCTATGATTTTATCATGGAAAAAAATACAAAGAACTGGCAGAATCTTTGAAACTACAGTTATTCTTTAACATAACCCAGGATCAAATTCTTAGGCATAGATTCTACCCACAGAGATCCAAGGGGTGTGAGCTGTTTCCTTATTACAAATGATTACCTTGCCAACTTCGGAAGAGATTGTCATGTTTGCTCAGCTGTTCTGACTGCTTCCACCAGTGCACCACTGTTAACAAAGCTAGGGTAAGTTTTTCTCTGGGACCCACAGCTCCTTTGATTAACTGTAGACTCTTATGGTTTTTAAGCACCTAAAAGAGCTTTTATACCCTCCAGTAAAATGCTCTTCTAGTTTTACTGTTTCCTCCACTGAGAGATCTCCAGCCACAAAATTCCATTCTCCTTTAGCCAAGGTCCGTTGGAACACTGCCCTAACTGCTCCTGATTCCCACGGTGGGTAAGATGAGGAGACCTCCTGACCACGAGTTAAAGGGGTCTTAGAGATGACTTCGACCCACCTCTCATATCACTGATGAGAAAACTGAAATCTATGGACACAGTTAATTGGTGGTAGATCCAGAGCTGGACCTCAGAACTGTGTTCTCTGTTCCATTATTTTTTCTACTCCATAAAATGAATGGGTGAGAGAGAGTCAGGGAGGCTATTGCTGTCGTTCAGTCGCTCAGTGACGTCAGAGTCTTTGCAGCCCCATGGACTGTAGCATGCCAGCCTTCCCTGTCTTTTACTATCTCCTGGAGTTTCCTCAAAGTCATGTCTATTGAGTCCATGATGTTATCCATGATGTTGTGAGGGGACAGGGATGGGCGAAACAGAAATTCACTACTTTAAGGACCTGATGTTAAAGGAAATAGAGAGACCTCTGAGAAGGGTGAACAGATAATCTTGGTGTTCACTAATACTAGTCCAGTGTATGATGTTTGAGACTTATATGACTCAAGAGTTGGGAAAGCTTGTTGCTTCAAGGAAGTGGCTTAGAGAAATACCTTTAAGATTAAAAAGGAAAGTCTCTGCTGGTCTAATACAAGAGGTAAGACACAGAGTGCATTCTTTTAAATAGAAATCCTCTAGCAATACCCACCTCTAAGGCTTGACCAAAGGACAAAGTTATGAGCAGTGACTGGGTACTTCATCCTGGGTGGTGGAATCCTGCTAAGCTCTCCCTCCCTTCCTTTAGGCCATCAACATATCTCTCAAACAAATCAGTCCTAAAGGAAATCAATGGTGAAAGACTGATACTGAAGCTCCAATACTCTGGCCATCTGATGCGAAGAGCTGATTCATTGGAAAAGACCCTGATGCTGGGAAAGACTGAAGACAAAAGGAGAAGAGGGCAACAGAGGATGAGATGGTTAGATAGTATCACCTACTCAATGGACATGAATTTGAGCAAACTGAGAATTAGTGAAGGACAGAGGAGCCTGGTGTGCTGCAGTCCATGAGGTCACAAAGAGTTGGACACGACTTAACAACTGAACAACAGCATCTCTGCTTTTAAGACTTAGGTTCAAAGGCTCATTTTCTAGACTGACTCTTCTCCTCATTAGCTGCAGAGGACCCAAGAGAGAGTAGGGAATTTTCAGTGGCTCTAGCTATTATTTCAGGCTTATCTATCCATTAGCAGGGGATTGGCACTTGCTCTTTCATTTCCACAAGGGAATAAATAAATGAAAACTTGGAAGGACATTGCTGAAAGATGAACAAAACATATTAATATATTTATCAGATTAATATTTATATTAATACATTTATTAATTATATTATTTATTAATTATAATTTATTTAAATTAAAAATTTTAATTTTATTTTTACTTTATTTTACTTTACAATACCGTATTGGTTTTGCCATACATTGACATGAATCCGCCACAGGTGTATACAAGCTCCCAATCCTGAATCCTCCTCCCACCTCCCACCCCATATCCTCTCTCTGGATCATCCCCGTGCACCAGCCCCAAGCATCCTGTATCCTGTATCGAACATAGGCTGGCGCTTTGTTTCTTACATGATAGTATACATGTTTCAATGCCATTCTCCCAAATCATCCCACCCCCTCCCTCTCCCTCAGAGACCAAAAGTCCGTTCTATACATCTGTGTTTCTTTTGCTGTCTTGCATACAGGGTCATCAATACCATCTTTCTAAATTCCATATATATGTGTCAGTATACTGTATTGGTGTTTTTCCTTCTGGCTTACTTCACTCTGTATAATCGGCTCCAGTTTCATCCATCTCATTAGAACTGATTCAAATGTATTCTTTTTAATGGCTGAGTAATACTCCATTGTGTATATGTACCACAGCTTTCTTATCCATTCATCTGCTGATGGACAAGCTTTGTTTCTTACATGATAGTATACATGTATCAATGCCATTCTCCCAAATCATCCCACCCCCTCCCTCTCCCTCAGAGGCTCAGCGGCAAAGAATCTGCCTGCCAGTGCAGGAGACCTGGTTTTAAATTCTGATTTCAAAACATCTCGCAGTGAGTATTTGGGCAAATTAACATAACCAAATTTCACTGTGAGGCAAAGAATGATATCTGCCCCCATATCATAAGGCTGTCATGAGAATTAAATGATATAAAGCAGGGATAGTGCCTGGTGTTCTGTCATTGTGTGGTATGTGACTGCAATTATTGTTAGCATTCTATTATTATCCAATCTGAAGCCTTCTCAGATGATATGCATAGAAAGGGAATAACGTGCTTAAATGACCTGTAACCTACTGATATTCATTCTGCCTGGATGCCCATTGCTCTCTGCTATTTCTCTAGTAAGATGGTACTTCATCAAGTCTTGACTAAAGTAATTTACGCTGAAGGTTTACTTGAAAACAGTAGAGAAAATACAATCACTCTTTTTGTTTGGAGGTGGGGAGGGTAGTGCACAATTGCTGCTTTGTGATAGTTTATTCATATTCTTATCAAGCTGCTTCAGGATATATTCTTTAGAATTTTGGGGTGATTTAACTTCTGTATCATTTTTCTCCTTTTTGGTAAACAAAACAATACAAGTTCAGAGAACTCTTTATTCCAGAGCTATTACTATTTTGGGTGGCCTTTAACCCCTTGGGGACAGAACATAATCCAGAAATTTGATATTCTAGTTCTTAAAAAACAATGCTCTACTTTAGGGTTGGTGATGCTGTAGTCACTCTATAACTTCCAAGATTGGTGGTTAAGACAATGCCAGTTCTGCATGCTTAGCAGGTAACCAGTAGGACCACTGGATGACATTGACCAATATGCCCCACATAATCTATTTCCTATGAGTTTGTTACCTTAGAGCCAAGCATTGTGAAATAAATTTAATTGTTAGTGACTAGAATTTTACAAATGAAATATAATAAATATGAGACCACATCACACAAATATTTTTCACTTTTTTTTTTCTTTCATTACAAAAGCATGTATATGTGCATGTATGTGTGGAGTCTGAACTAAGCCATGATGAATAAAATAATTTGTATTTGGGTCACAATCAAAACAGGGTGAAGGCTTACTCTTTATGAAGCTATAGACCAAAATATATTTTTGGTAGATATGTGGGCAAAGAAAGAATACAACTTTAGCAATTATCGTGAGAGTAATATAAAATGGTAGATGGTATTTAAGGGCAGTTCAATATTGTATGGTACATGGTGATTCAGAGATTAAAGTGATAAGAATGAGAAAAAGAAATTTTGAAATAAATCATGATAAGAAGGAAAGAGGAAAGAAATAAAGTCATTTAGTCAGTTTAGTAGCAAAGAGATTTCCAGCAAAGTATGCAAATCTTTGCAGCATAATAACTGGGCTGAAAATTTTAATGAGGAAAATCTGAGTTTCTTCAGAAGTAGATACATTATTTTGTCTCCTAGTACCTGGAATTTACCTCCAATCTCCTCAACTTTACCTCTCTCCTCCAACCCTATCTCTTCTGGGAACTGTTCCACATCCTTGCAAAATGTCTCACACCCAAGGAAGTTGCCATTGTGCTCCATGACCTCCCAGCAAGTGGAATTTTAAAATTGAAATCCAGAAAAAGTTGCTCTTCAGTGATGAACTACCTAAGATATAAAATCAATGTTTTCCAACATATTTGGGCAGGTTTTCTGTAGAAAGAGAATGAATCTGACACCCATAATGTAGCAATGAGAATTAGAAATGGAGCCCTGGCAGATTTGGTTTGTGGGCTCCACTTCTTTTTGAGCCCCAGCTACATGTCTAGTCTTTCCAAGAGCTCAGTGTCTAATTGTTTAGTATTCTTAAATCCAATGTATCCCTTTTCCAATCTAAAGAGAGAGGGGGGATACTATTACTCGACTAATACAATTGTTATAGGAAATACAACTAAATAGTTCGAAAGATAGAAAACATTGCAAGACACAGGAAGGGCAAAGATCAGCAAAGTAAGATCTACAAAAACAAGAAGGAAATACAAAACAACATGACTAGACTACTTGAATGGGAATGATTGGTGGTTAAAATGAGAAACAAATCTGAAGAAGCAATTTAATTACTTTGCTTTATATATGTATAAAATATGTGTATGCGTGTGATATATAAATCTATGTATTTCACTAACTCATTGTTCGTAATGCTGTGGCTGAGAATACTGAGTGCTTTCCAAATTCTGTTTACTTTTCTGCTGATCTTCGTCCTTCCTGCATTTTGGAGTTGCCATGCCATTGAATTCTGACCTGTGGGAAAGATACATCATGATGTGCATGACTTAGAATCCTGGCCCTTAGAAATCTCCCTCAAGTGATTCTCACTCTTTCTTCCCACCCATTAACTGAACATAGATGATGATAAATATAGGCTTTGATGGATAGGAGGGGAGAGCCACAATATGAAAAGAACCTAAGTCACCACATGGAAGGCTGCCCAGAAAGAAATAATTGCTTAGACTAGGACACGGGCTAAGTTAAATCTCAGTTCAGTTCAGTTGCTCAGTTGTGTCTGAGTCTTTGCAACCTCATGGACTGCAGCATGCCAGGCTTCCCTGTCCATCACCAACTCTCAGAGCTTGCTCAGACTCATGTCCAAGCCTGGTGTGCTGCGATTCATGGGGTCCCAAAGAGTTGGACACGACTGAGCGACTGAACTGAACTGAACTGATGTTGGTCATAGTTTTTCTTCCAAGGAGTAATTATCTTTTAATTTCATGGTTGCAGTCACCATCTACAGTGATTTCGGAGCCCAGGGAATACAAAATCTGTCACTGTTTCCACTGTTTCCCCAGCTATTTGCCATGAAGTGATGGGACCAGATATCATGACCTTAGTTTTTTGAGTGTTGATCACAGAAAACTAACCAAACTGATTTCATGGATCACATCCCAGCCTTGTCTAACTCAATGAAACTATGACCCATGCTGTTTAGGGCCACCCAAGATGGATCGGTTGTGGAAGAGAGTTCTGACGAAACATGGTCCACTGGAGAAGGGAATGGCAAACCACTCCAGTATTCTTGGATTGAGAACCCCATGAACAGTATGAAAAGGCAAAAATTTACACCTACTGTCAACTTACTGACTAAGGAGGGGGTGGGTTAACTGTTCCAGAAATCAGTGGTAACTTAAAGTATACAATGTTATTCGGTTATTTTAAAATAATTCGTTTGCATACAATGCTTAGGCAAGGAGAAGGAAATGGCAACCCACTCCAGTACTCTTGCCTGGAAAAATTCCATGGATGGATGAGCTTCGTAGGGTAGAGTCCATGGGGTCGCAAAGAGTCAGACATGACTGAGCAACTTCTCTTCACTTTAGGCCAGCAATAGCTGAATAACTAGTTCCTATCCTTTAGCAGAAGACTGAAAATAGAAAATATACATGAATTTTAACCTGTTTACATCCCTTACATTTTGCTCAACCTTAGCAGACTAAAAAAAAAAAAGTAGCTTTATCCTCAAATGGCTGAAGAAAAAAACTTTCTGATATGTTTCCATATCTACAAGGAATTTCTGAATACACTCCATGCTTGTAACATGATTCCATTGATTCTAGTACATCATGTTATTGGCAAACAGAGATACCTAAGGGATAGATACAGTTTGATAGTCCCAACCATCAATGACTGTGTGAGAGCTGCTGAGAATTTCAAGGTTATTCTCAAACAGATATGAGCATGTCCGAAGAGTTTTGTGCTTCTTAGTGAAATTATCTGCAGAGGTGATCTTTGAAGAATATAGGAATCTTAATGAATTTCTAAATGCATCTATAAAGAGCTATTTGATTTCTTATTGGAAAAAAAGAACTATCTACTACTTTCACATTTATTTTATTCATTATACTGGTTGAACTTTAAAGCAATTTGCTAAAGACAATGAGTAATTTAAGAAGCATATTTGTGCACCTGTATATTTTACTGTAGAAATAAAATATTGTAGAGGTTTAATAGAGACTGGAAAGTTATAATTTGCCTCATACTTAGACCACTGATGCTTACATGAGGATTGATGTCATCTGAAAGAGTAGAGCTATTTATTTTGCTTTGTATTTTAGGCAAAAGTAGGCTTTTCTATAAATTCAGCTAATTTTCTCACTTTTACAATTTTCTTTAAGTTCAGTGACCAATCTTTGCCTCTTTATTGTCCTTTGTCAATCCTACCATATATCAAATGGCAGACAGTGGATTTCATTGAAATTATCTCTCAAGTTGTATCTTCATCCATCAGATCTACTATATTTTATTAAGCTGGATCTCTGTGGTCTGCACATTTCTATTTTATCAGCAGCTGGTAATAACAAGTCATGTCCTCACTGTATAAACTAATGCTTTGACAGCTTTAATTTTGTACATATTAATTATTTTACTTGAGTGGCTGGTATTGCATAACAGTGTTATAAAATGTAGGTATAAAGTCAGATTGGCTGGTTTTAAACCAATTATGTCATGCTTGGATAAGCTACTTAGCCTCTATGGATCTCAGTTTCTTTATCTGTAAAATGGGAGTAGTAATAGTGCTACCTGACAATGGTACTGTGAGGATAATATGAGCAAGTACATATGATGTGCTTAGAGTAGTACCTTAATAGACCCTGATGCTTGCTGGTGTTTTTGTGGTCATTTTTTATTGACATAACAGCAGGTATTATATATTATATTGGGTTGTGTACGTGGGAAAAATGGGATAAGATTAATTCCTGCCCTTAACTTCTTTGAATTTCAGTAGTGAAATGCATATTTACACAGGTGGGTATTATATAATATAGGTTTATATAGACTGCTTTAAGAGTTAAGTAAAGGAAGTGACTATTTGGGGATGTCAGAAATTTTACAGGGAGTTACATTTTGTTTGGTTTTAAAGAATAAGACCCAGGCTTCCCTAGTGGCTCAGATGGTAAAGAATCTGCCTGCAATGTAGTAGACCCTGGGTTCAATCTCTGGGTCAGGAAGGTCCTCTGGAGAAGGGAATGGCAACCCACTCCAGTATGCTTTCCTGGAGAATTCCATTGACAGAGGAGTCTGGCAGGCTACCATCCATGGGGTCACAAAGAGTCGGATACGACTGAGTGACTAACTAACACTTTCACACATTAAAGAGTAAGAAATGTTCTAAAAAAAAAAAAAGGAAAGTATTGAAATCATAGAAAATAATGGGCAAAGCACAGGGTAGTGAAGCATTATGCATATTACAGAAATAAGGAATTCATTAATTCAGAAGTAGTTTACCAGTTTACTGAGATCAGCACTATGGTTTTGGATGAGAAGCAATTTTTTCTCCCCCTCTCCCTACCCCAAGCAACATACTGCAAAGTCTGAAGACTGTTTTATTTTTATGGCAGAGAGTGGATACTGGTATTTAGTGTGTAAAGCCAGGTGTGCTGCTAACATCCCCAAGCACTGGACAAGTCCTCACAACAAATAATTATCTGGCCCAAAATATTAGTAATATTGGAAGTGAGAAGCTCTGGTCTAGAAAATCTGGCAGGAGGGGAGAGTGGTGGACTCTACAGATAGGAATTTGGGTTGGGATTCACTTTATAAAAGCCTGATATATAATTATAAAGATGGTACATTATTAGGATGGCTATATGGACTCTGGTCCATTAGCTCCCTGATGTTCTGGAACACTTATCATTTGATAATTGATGTATTAACAGTGAATAAGCATCTTTATTTAGAATGTCTTCACTCTTTCTTAGGAAAATACATTGCCTTCAGAAATCTGCTTTCCTTAATCATTGAAACCAGGCTTATGATCATTCAGGTAAAAATTCTGTCTTCAAAAGTGCCAGTCATGTTTCCCTCAGGTCTTAAAATATTTTTGAAAACCATTTTATCTATTAAACATTTCCTACTCTCAGAATCATTTCTGTCTGTGTTTGTAGTGGTCTCCTGCACTGCCCCCCTCCCTCCAGCAGATGCTCCCTAGACTCTATGGTATTCACCTTTCTTGATTCCTGGTTAGTCTTGGAAAAATGAAAGACATAGAGTCTTTTTCATACAATTTTATTTGTCTTTTTAGGTAATCAAGGCACAAAGAGAAAGATAGAGAGGAAGGAAGAGATGTGCAAGGATCAGAGTAAACAATCACTTTGAAGGCTTTAGCTTTTTAGTAAAAATGTTTCTTTAACAACACACTGCTGGATGACTAAAGGAATTCGGGAACATTTAGATAACCAAAAAAACAAAACAACATCGTTTGCTGCTTTTCCAGAAGAAAATCAAAGTGTTGCTGAGGGTCTTCTACTTCCTGCTGATTTTGTTTTTCTAAAAATATGTATTGATTTCTTCCACCTCAGAGATTCAAAAATGTTATTAAAAATGAATGGCAGGTCTGATTTAAATTAGATGTCAGGTGGTTGATAGGTTTCATAATACTTCTGTAAAATTTTAATGGCATTCTTACTTGATTTTGTATTAGAGGCATGCAAAACATCAAATACTGAAATCTACAATAGTATGTGCTAAATGAATGCATGAATAATGAGGCTCTTGCTTTTTAAAACTAAAAAGGAAGAGTATCCCTCTATTTATTATGGCTGTTTCCAAAGTCACACAGGCTAAGTAACATCCTAAACATTAGATAAGACGGAAACCCCACCTTTGACTTCTTTGCTTCTATTTTTGTCTTTCAAGCACTATAATTACGTGAGCAATATCAAATGCCTTTCTGATTTGGAAAACACTGCTAGACATCAGGACATAAAAAGTAGGGTGAGGGGTGGAATTTTATGATAGTCTATTATAATCTCTTTGGGGTGAATGTCAACCTTTCAAAATGTCACATTGTATAAGATTGAAAAATCCCTTTTATTTGCCCCAAATGGCTTGTGGTATGCTTTAAAGTCCTAGAAGAGTGAAAGAGGCTTTTTATCTATGTAAAAATAGTTTCTTTTTCACACTTTTCTTTTGCCCAAGTGAGTGTTCACTGGACATAACCACTTAGACATTTTATATTTCCAAATGTTTTATCCTCAAACATTTGATTACTCTAATACAACCCCTGCTCTGAATCACCCCCACTTGAAAGGCATTCAATTGACCAGAAGGAAGAAGGGAGGATGTTCTGAAACCACTACTCCAGGAACTTGACTAGTTTATCACAGGTAGACAATTTGTATTATTTTCTCTCTTTGTGGCATTCACCCCATGCTGCTCCTTACAATCCAAAGTAGCACTTTCATTTTTTTCTGATAGTGTTCCTGGTGGATGCTGAAACACTCTGCCACCACTGCTTTACTGATTTCATCCCCTTGTGAATTACCTCTGCTGAATTTTTTTGTGTTTTTTTCCCAGACTCCTGCTGACAAAACTTACAGACAGCAATATACATCTTTAACAGACAGAGTACCATGCTCCCAGCAGGGCAACCCAGGCGTTCACAGCTCAAACACATTGTTGATCAAGTGTTCCATGGAGAAAACTGTCTGTGAGCCACAGGCAGAGGGTAAAAAATGTTTGACTTCTCAGAGGACTCAACCTCTCTGCTACTCTTTATTTTTTAAAGTAGGGAAGAGAGCATAAAGTCCAGAGTTTTGTATACAAAGACATTTTCCTTGCTTCCCTATTCTGAAATAATTTATGTTCTAGGTGTAAGCATTAAGAATTGAAAGAAATAAAATTTACTCTTAATAGGGTGTAAGTTAGAGTTCATACTTGATTGCCTCCCCATTCTTTTTTTTTAACCTAATCTTTATTTATTTTTTAATTTAAATCTATTTAACTGGAGGCTAATTACTTTACAATATTGTATTGGTTTTGCCGTACATCAACATGAATCCACCACGGGTGTAAGGTAGCTTGATAGGGATTGCATTGAATCTGTAGATTGCTTTGGGTAATATATTCATTTTCACTATATTGATTCTTCCAATCCATGAACATGTTATATTTCTCCATCTATTAGTGTCCTCTTTGATTTCTTTCATCAGTGTTTTATAGTTTTCCATATATAGGTCTTTAGTTTCTTTAGGTAGATATACTCCTAAATATTTTATTCTTTTCGTTGCAGTGGTGAATGGAATTGTTTCCTTAATTTCTTTTTCTACTTTCTCATTATTAGTGT
The DNA here is from genome assembly GCA_006410675.1 of Oreotragus oreotragus. Taxonomy (NCBI): domain Eukaryota; kingdom Metazoa; phylum Chordata; class Mammalia; order Artiodactyla; family Bovidae; genus Oreotragus; species Oreotragus oreotragus. The sequence continues at coordinate 68,773 of SJYX01003233.1, forward strand.
ATAGGAATGCAAGGGATTTCTGTGTGTTGATTTTATATCCTGCAACTTTACTATGTTCATTGATTATCTCTATTATTTATTAATTATTATAATTTATTTATATTAATATATAATTAATAGATAATATAATATATATTGATATATAATTAATCAGATTAATATAAATCATATAAGGAACAGTTAGCAACTGAGTGTCCAGGATATGAAGCAGGAGAGGTGAAGGGAGAATTGAGGATTGGTCTGTCAACTCCCGTAGATCTTAGAAATGAAATGAGATGGGAGATGACTGATGGGGCCCATTGAACTTCCCATTAGCAGTAGTCTCTGAATTTCCTGCTTTGGGAATTCCTTAAAGAATGTTCTTTAGTTTTCATCACTAAAGCCTAGCAATTGCATCTCAAAGTGTGCCCAGCAAGGTATAGGAATGTTCCCTATGAAAACGTTCTGCTGAGATTCAAGATTTTATTTCAGCAGATGAAACTAGAAGGCTCTGCCCACAAACAGCTCTGTCTTTTGCTGTCCCTTCTGATCAGGCCCAGCAAAGGGTATGGGCAGAACTGTAGCCTTCTGGGTGAAGACTCAGGTCTGTTTTTCTGTCATGTAGGGCAGATGGCGTCAGGGATAGCTGGGTTACTTGCTTAATGGTAGAAAGACAAACTGTGACCTTTGGGGAGGTGGTGGTAGGAGACAGGGTCAGCCATAGAAAGGCTCCCTTTTATGACCCTCTGGTGGTGCAGCACTGGGCTTAGGATTTAGGAATCCTGGATTCAAAGCCTGGCTTTCACATTAGCTGTGTCTTGCACGATCTTCTCCATGTCCTAGAATGCTGGTTGCCTTGGTTGGGTCCTGGCTCTCTTTTTGTTTCTGAATGGTACATGTGTGTTAAGTCGCTTCAGCCTTGTTGGACTCTATGTGACTCTGTGGACTGTAGCCCACCAGGCTCCTCTGTCTGTGGGATTCTCCAGGCAAGAGTATTGGAGTGAGTTGGTATGCCCTCCTCCAGGGGATCTTCCCAACCCAAGGACTGAACCAGTCGCCTGTATCTCCTGCATTGCAGGCAGATATTTTACCCACTGAGCCACCTGTGAAGTCCCTCTGAATGGCAGGGGAATATATATGTACATATTTATTGAGGTCTAGTTGATTTATAAGTTTCAAGTGTATGACATAAAGATTCACAATTTTTAAAGGTTAAACTATTTATAGTTATTATAAAATCTTGGCTGTATTCCCTGTGTTCTACACTATATCCTTGTAACTTAATAGTAGTTGGTACCGCTTAATGCCCTACCTCTATCTTATTTCTCTCCGCTAGTTTGTTTTGTAATTCTGTGAATCTCTTTCTTTTTTGTTATATTCACTAATTCATTTTTCAGATTCCATGTATAAGTGGTATCATATCTTTGCTATTGTACATAATAGGTTGTTTTTATATTTCTGCTATTGTAAATAATGCTGCCATGAACATTGAGATGCATGTGTCTTTTCAAATTAGTGTTTTCATTTTCTTCAGATATATATCCAAGGGAGGAATTGCTGAGTTATATGGTAGTTCCATTTTTATTTTTTTGAGAAATCTCTGTACTGTTTCGACAGTGGCCACACCAATTTACCTTCCTACCAAGAGTGTATGAGGGTTCCTGTTTTTCCATATCCTTGGCAACATTTGTTATTTGTGTGTTTTTCTTTTTTATGATAGCCATTCTTAACAAAGAACGTTCCATCTATGTTTTCTTCTGGGAGTTTTATGGTTTCTGGTCTTAACATTTAGGTCTTTAGCCCATTTTGAACTTTCTCTTAAAAAACAAAAGAGGAAAAACAGAAGTTTTCCTTTTTTCTCTCTTGTCATAGATCCAAGAGAGACTCAGTCTACACAGACACCCCTTCTTATTCAGGTCTCCCATCTCCAGGACAGCTGGGCTCAAGCAGAAGTGATTAGCTTGATGATGGTGATGATACTACCACTACCAATAACGATAACTTACTATGTATCAGGCACTATCCTAACTACTTTACAAATATTGCCTCATTTAATCCTTCCACAACACGACGTGATACCTGGCTTTAGTATTCCTGTTTTGTAGTCATAAAAGGGGAATTGATAAAGTAGCTCATCATCTCTTATATTAAGTTTGTCTTAACTTATACTACCATAGCAGCTGCCTTGCTCAGTGACTATGCTAGATATATAAAGAAGTACATGCAGTGTGTTGCAAATGGTATAATGTGCCTGGGGTCACTTACAGGCCTGGTAGTGGTCAAAAGGGCACGTTCTTGTATGGGAAGCCCTCGTTAGAATCCTGACCCTATTCTCTTGGACAACTGACTTCACTTTTCTGTACCTCTTTGTCTTCATCCGAATCAAGGAGATAATAGTGCCTTCCTCATAAGAGAGTGGGGAGAATGAAAGGAGATAATCTATGTAAAGCTGTTAGCACAGCACTTGCACATAGTAAATTCAATACATGTTTGTCATTATAATCACAATTCAAATAAATGATGTGCTTGTTAGGAAGGGCATCAAGGAGTTGGTGAGCTCCAAGATCTTGGAGGATAGGAAGGTAGACTATTTTGGGCATGCTTTGGGCATACTGACTTTCATCATAATGTCAAATAGTTTTTGAGCAAGACAAGTGCTATGATAGTAGAAGTTAATATATAGTTAATATAAGTGACTGTGAACTACTTTTATCAATTCCCCTTATATGACTGTGAAATAAGCTTCCCTGGTGGCTCAGGCAGTAGAGAATCCACCTGCCAATGCAGGAGATCCAGGTTCGATCCCTGGGTTGGGAAGATACCCTGGAGAAGGAAATAGCAACCCACTCCAGTATTCCTGCCTGGAAAATTCCATAGACAGAGGAGCCTGGTGGGCTTCAGTCCATGGGGTTGCAAGAGTTGGACATGACTTAGTGACTACACCACCACTGTTATATGGCACCACATACGTCATTACATTGTGAAAGGATTAAATGAAGCAATATTTATAAAGTAGTTGGGAACAACTGAAGCATAGTTAATTCAGATTGCTTGTAGGGTATCAACCAGGCAATTAATTTTGCCTGGGCAGCATTTACTCTTTTCCTCTGGTAAAACCACCAAGTTTTGCTTCGGGAAATGGCCCTTCCCTATTCTATGGGGTTCTGACCTAATCCCTTCTCATCCCAGGCCACAGCGACTCATTTCCATTTCCTTCTGGATTGACTCAGCTCATGGGACCTGTGCTATGGATAAAGTGTACGCAAGGTGTGGAGGGCCAGTCAGAGCTCCCGGGAGATCACTGAAATCCTGGGTTCAGATGTGCCTGAAACTGGACACACGCCGGGATGCCCCGACTTGTGATTTAATAGTTCTGCTTTTAGCTTAACCTTTTGGAATTTAGTTTTCATCTTTGTAATTGAAAGAATACTCCAGGTATACTAGTTATAAATGCTGTTTAAATATAGCTCTAAATTCTGAGTATACTCTAATTTTGTGTTTTATTACTTATAGAACATTTTTGTCTTCACTGCTCACAAATTATAATAATAATTACTTTCATCATCGTCATCAGTATTCCACCTATATCTGATCTCTCTGCCAGCCTGAAAACAATTACTAGGTTAAGTGATTTGTTCAAGGAATAAGGAACAGAGGTGAAATTCAAACTCACATCTCTCTGATTGTAAAATTGGTACATTTTCTACTACACCAAGCCTCCTCTTCACCTTGAGGTAAAAATGTTTTCATCTGACTGCATCTTTGATATTATGATGAAAGTCAATGGAAAGATAAATTTAGCAAAATTCACTTTAAACATCTTTTGTGAGTTAAATCTTTTTTGAAAATTACAGCCCCTATGTGCCTCCTATTACATCACTGAAGTTCAACCTGCTAAATCCCTGCCCCTGCCAGTCACACCAATGTGCTTGTTTCTGAGAGAAAACCTTGGTTTTCTTTCCTGGGAGACATGGAATTAATGCATATTTTGCAGTGAATTCTATGCAAAGTAACTACGAAGGAATAGGGCTGGAAGTGGCCTTTGCTTTCAGGGAACTTGAACTCCAGTGGGGAAGATACATATACAGTGAACTAAATTTCTTCCAAGCCAGTTGGATATATGCAACCATCAGCTCTGATAATGGGGTGACAGCTACAGAGGAAGGGCCAAGTATTAGTAGGATGGTACGTCAGGGAAGGAAGACTTTAGGGAGCCAAAATGTTGAGCTATGGTTTGAAGCAAGAGAAGAATTCCTCAGCAGAATGTATCCTCAGGTGATCTCAGAGTTCACCGTCATAGGTGGAGCCTAGAACACTCTAAGGTTTCATGGTTTGCCTGCTGTCAGGCACCGGGACACTGCTGAGCACCAGAAACACAACGGGAACGTGGACAAAGGCCTCACCCCACAGGGCCTGCAGTTTGGCAGAGACAGACCAACATGGCAGAGTGATACATATAGAGTTCAGTAAGGGCAGGTTGCCCGGAGCATTCAGGGTGGCCCGGTCCTGAACATCTCAGGCCGGATCTGATGGGTGAGAGGAGGGAGCGCCACAAGGGGGCGCTGGAGAGGCTGAGGAGCAGTGGAGGCTGGTCCAGGGGTCTGGCGAGAAGGTGGCTGGGGGAGGGAAGGGCTGGTTGCTTGCTGGAGCATTTCCAGGCGGACTGGAAGCAGATGTGGTCGTGAGAGAACACGTGGGGGCCACCTGGAGATGGCATGAAAGAGGAGAAGGGGTGGCCCTGACCCCACTCTCTGCCTTTGACGCTGTTGTAAAATCCAGTGAGATGAATTCAAAGCTTGTGAGAAAGAACTCCAGGTGTCTCTCTTTTCTCGCCCTCATTAGTCAATCCCTCTTCCCTCAGCTCAGCCTGGCAGAGTTCTGGGTTTCCACCTCCTTCTATGTTCCTTGTTGCCAGTGGATAACCTCACAGAAATGGCTTCCTGGAGCTTGCAGAGCAAAGCCACCAGCACCCAACCCCTGGACTGTTCTTCTCTTTTTCTAAACCACGTGGATGGCAGCTCGCCTATGCCCTGGAGGCATGGTTGGCTGTAGCTCTCGCCTCACCATGGGCGATCTGGGCATGAGGGTAAGGGAGAGGGAGAGGGTTAAAAACCTCGGAGTCTGCTTCTCTATCTGCCTCAGGAGCCACCAGCCCTGGGTCCTGTTCCCTTCCCTGCTCATCTTTCCCCCTCAGGTCTCCACTGCGCCCCCACTCTTGGGATACATGCCTGTCTCTTGGGATACATGCATGTCTCTTGTGATACACGGATGTCTCTGGTAACCCTGGCCTTCAGAATTCTCTCAAATATCCAGATCTGCAACTCTGTCCCGAAGTGCAGAGAGGGCCAGGTTAGAGCCTCTGTGTGGGGATTTTGTCTGCCTCTATGACATCTTAGTCAAGTGGGCCTTAGGAAACATCACTATGAACAAAGCTAGTGGAGGTGATGGAATTCCAGTTGAGCTATTTCAAATCCTAAAAGATGATGCTGTGAAAGTGCTGCACTCAATGTGCCAGCAAATTTGGAAAACTCAGCAGGGGCCACAGACCTGGAAAAAGTCAGTTTTCACTCCAATCCCAAAGAAAGGCAATGCCAAAGAATGCTCAAACTACCACATAATTGCACTCATCTCACACGCTAGTAAAGTAATGCTCAAAATTCTCCAAGCCAAGCTTCATCAATACATGAACTGTGAACTTCCAGATGTTCAAGCTGGTTTAAGAAAAGGCAGAGGAACCAGAGATCAAATTGCCAACATTTGCTGGATCTTCAAAAAAGCAAGAGAGTTCCAGAAAAACATCTATTTCTGCTTTATTGACTATGGCAAAGCCTCTGACTGTGTGGATCACAACAAACTGTGGAAAATTCTGAAAGAGATGGGAATACCAGACCACCTGACCTGCTTCTTGAGAAACCTGTATGCAGGTCAGGAAGCAACAGTTAGAACTGGACATGGAACAACAGACTGGTTCCAAATAGGAAAAGGAGTAAGTCAAGGCTGTATATTGTCACCCTGCTTATTTAATTTATATGCAGAATACATCATGAGAAACACTGGGCTAGAAGAAGCACAAGCAGGAATCAAGATTACTGGGAGAAATATCAGTAACCTCAGATATGGAGATGACATCACCCTTATGGCAGAAAGTGAAGAGGAACTAAAAAGCCTCTTGATGAAAATGAAAGAGGAGAGTGAAAAAGTTGCCTTAAAGCTCAACAGTCAGAAAACTAAGATCATGGCATCCAGTCCCATCACTTCATGGCAAATAGATGGAGAAACAGTGGAAACAGTGTCAGACTTTATTTTGGGGGGTTCCAAAATCACTGCAGATGGTGATTGCAGCCATGAAATAAAAAGATGCTTACTCCTTGGAAGAAAAGTTATGACCAACGTAGACAACATATTAAAAAACAGAGACATTACTTTGCCAACAAAGGTCCATCTCGTCAAGGTTATGGTTTTTCCAGTATTCCTGTATGGTTGTGAGAGTTGGACTATAAGGAAAGCTGAGCACTGAACAATTGATGTTTCTGAACTGTGGTGTTGGAGAAGACTGTTGAGAGTCCCTTGGACTGCAAGGAGATCCAACCAGTCCATCCTAAAGGAAACCAGTCCTGAATGTTCATTGGAAGGACTGATGCTGAAGCTGAAACTCCAACACTTTGGCCACCTGATGCGAAGAGCTGACTCATTTGAAAAGACCCTGATGCTGGGAAAGATTGAGAGCAGGAGGAGAAGGGGACGACAGAGGATGAGATGGTTGGATGGCATCACTGACTCAATGGGCATGAGTCTGAGTAAACTCCAGAAGTTGGTGATGGACAGGGAGGCCTGGCGTGCTGCAGTCCATGGGGTCACAAAGAGTCGGACATGACTGAGCGACTGAACTGAATTGATGAGATCTCTGTGGAAATAGAATGTGGCATAGAGGGCAGCCTTTGAAACCTGGTCAGCCTCCCCTTTATAATTATACATGAAGACCCTTAGAACTCATTTTTTAAGCTTGGTTTATAGAAAAGTGAAAAACTCTGGGATTATAGTCTGTTCCTCAATGGAGGGTAGCAAAGGTTTTCACTGACACGGAGAGCCAAGCCTCAGCGCACTGGGAGAGAAGAGGTGGCAGGAATGCCCCTGAGAATGAAGCAGGCATTGGTTATCTTCACCAGAGACCCTGTCCTCAGCCTTTATCATGATGGCAACTTATTTGCCTGCATTTTAGTCGCTAAAAGATTAAACACATTTAGATCCTCTTTTTTTTTTTCAAGGTTAGAAAGTTTTTCTTTTTTCTTTTTATTTTTACTTTATTTTACTTTACAGTACTGTATTGGTTTTGGCATATATTGACATGAATCCACCACTGGTGTACATGAACTCCTAAACATGAACCCCCCTCCCACCTCCTACCCCACATCATGCCTCCGGATCATCCCCATGCTCCAGCCCCAATTAAAACATTTTTATTTTATTGAAGTATAATGTATTTTACAATGTTAATTTCTGCTGTATAGCAAAGTGATTCAGTTATACATATATATATATTCTGATTGTGGTTTATCACAGAGGATTGAGTGTAGTTCCCTGTGCCATACAGTAGGTCCTTGTTGCTTATCCATCCGATATAGAATGGTTGGCATCTGCTTACCTTGAACGGCCAGCCCTTTCCCCCTCTCGCCTTTGGGAACCACTGCTCTGTTCTCTACGCCTGTGAGTCTGTTTCTGTTTCGTAGATATGTTCATTTGTGCCATGTTTTAGAGTCCACATATGAATGACATCACAGGGTATTTTTCTCTTTCTGACTTAATTCACGTAGTATGATGATAGTTGTATCCATGTTGCTGAAAATGGCATTATTTCATTCTTTTTTATGGCCGAGGACTATTTAGTTGTATATATATGTACCAGTCTTCTTTATCCATTTATCTGTTGATGGACATTTAGGTTGCTTCCATGTCTTGGCTATCATAAATAGTGCTGCTATACATGCACAAGGGTGCATGTATCTCTTTGAATTATAGTCTCGTCTAGATATATGCCCAGGAGTGGGATTGCTGGATCATATGGCAACTGTATTTTTAGTTTTTTGAGGAACCTCTGTACTGTTTTCCATAGTGGCCACACCAATTTACATTCCCACCAACAGTGTAGGAGGGTTCTCTTTTTTCCACACCCTCTCCAGCATTTCTTATTTGTAGACTTTTTAATTATGGCCATTCAGATTGGTGTAAGATGGTTCATCACTGTAGTATTTATTTGCAGTTGTCTAATATTTAGCAATGTTGAGCATCTTTTCATGTCCATTGATCCGTATGTCTGTTGTTGTGCCAACATCAGATTTGATCACTGTAGCTTTGTAAATTGTCTGAAGACCGGAAGCATTATGCTTTCTGTTTTGTTCTTTTTCTTAAGAATTGCTTTGGCTATTCTGGGTCTTTTATAGTTCCACGTAAATTTGGGGATTATTTGTTCAAGTTCTTTGAAAGGTGTTATGGATAATTTGATAGGAATGGCATTGAATCTGTAGGTTGCTTTGCATGGTATGGCCATTTTAAAAATATTAATTCTTCTAATTCAGGAGCATGGGATATCTTTTCTTTTCTTTGAGTCATCTTCAGTTTCCTTTATTAATGTTTTATAGTTATCAGCATATAAGCCTTTCTCCTCCTTGGTCAGGTTTATTCCTAAGAATTTTTGATGCGATTTTAAAAGGGATTTTTTTTTAACATTACCTTTCAAGCACAGTTAGATCTTGAATTGAATGCAGAAAGTGTAGCTGTAAAATAATGCCTCTGCCACATCAACAAGGAAACCATACTCCTTTGCTTACATGGAGTAGTCCTGCTGTGTAATCAGCTGCATTGTTGATAATCTACCACCAGGGGGCAGAAGAGCATAAATTTTCCTCAGAAGACTGTATTGACTATATCAGGCCTCCCTGGTTCTTTAGATTTCTATCTCTGCTTCAGGTTAAACTCTCTCAAAAGATGTTTTAGAGGAAATGAACACAGTACAATCTCTGAGGCAGGAAGACTAATGTCTGCCTAACTGATTCTCATGGTGTGGTTCTTCAGATTTCTGAAGGTCACTAACACTTTCAGGCAGCCATGAAGTAAACTATTTTCAGATTAATACCAAGACATTATGTACCTTTTCCCCAGGCTGTTATTTGGTGCAGAAACAACGGCAGTTAAAACTGACACCACCTTAGCACGAATCAAGATAGTGGCACCCAACTACTAGTGGTCGGTGTATTCTTCACCATCATGCATTTGCAATAATTAAAAGAAATCAGTTTCACCTAAGAATGCCCTTGATAAAGTAGTAAAATTCTTAGTTTTATCAAATCTTGACCCTTGAATTCATTTCCTTTTAATATTCTGTGTGACAGAATGGGGATATGCATAAAACAGTTCTGCTGAATGTCAAAGGAGAAAGGTCACCTTGAAGAAAACACTTGTGTATCCTGAACAAAATCCCCTTTTTTCTGGAACACCATTTTTAGTTCAAAAAGAAAAATAATTTGGCAAACAAATTATGATTCTTCAGACTTCAGTATCTGGCAGATACTTAAAAAAAAAAAAAAGTGAATTCATCCCTTTAAGGAAATTAATTATCAGTATTTGTGCCCATGATACAATTTGAGCTTTTAAGTGAAAATTAAAAATCTGGAATATTTTTATCTACCACAGTTAACTTCACAAACTCTCTATATTTGGACACTTTTCTGGTGATTTCGGTGGCAATAGGAATGAATTTTGGTATTGCATAATGTAATGTATCAAAATTTGAAAGTTCTGCCTAGCTCAGTGAATTACTGTTACCCTATGCATGAATAAAAGATTTATTCAAAGCATAAGATAGATCAGTGGGTTTTAGTGTAATAGAGTACAGAAAGTTCATTGGTAACGGTTTCAGATTCCATATTGTTATTGTCTTTTAGAAACGATCATTTTGGCAGTTTGGTGTAATGTGAAAGATCACGAGCATATCTGAAAAGCTGCTGAAATTCCTCTCTCATTTCCAGCTAATTCTCTGTGTGAGGCTAGATTTTCTTCACATGCTTCAACCAAAACAGTATCTCACAACAGACTGAAAGCAGAAGCAGATGTGAGACTACCATAGCCACTAACAACTATTCTACCATTTTTGAGGAAACATTCAAGGAAATGGGTATCTTGATTTGTTTCCCTGTCATTTAATTTCTCCAGATAAGCATGGCTTCCTTCTCTGTCTACAAACTGTCTTCTTTAGAAAACAGCAGGTCTTGACCAAGATAATTTTCCTTGGCTGCTCTGCTTTGCTAACAGTAGTGCAATAATATCACCTTCTATTGTAAATGTTTTGCAGTTAAGAAATACCAGACAGTCCACTCAAATACCCTGAGGAAAATGAGGTCAGGACAGGTTTTACCTACGGCCGTATAGTAAATAGCAGAAGCCCAACTGAAACTCTGCCTTTATGATTCAAGGTCATTTGCTCCCCTGTTATTCCCACAGGTGGTTTGTTAGAGGAGGGGAGCGGAGCGGAATTAAAGAGGACAACCAGTTCTGCATTTGCTGCTGCTAAGTCACTTCGGTAGTGTCCGACTCTATGCAACCCCAGAGACGGCAGCCCACCAGGCTCCCCCGTCCCTGGGATTCTCCAGGCAAGAACACTGGAGTGGGTTGCCATTTCCTTCTCCAATGCATGAAAGTAAAAAGTCAAAGTGAAGTCGCTCAGTTGTGTCCGACCCTCAGCGACCCCATGGACTGCAGCCCACCAGGCTCCTCCATCCATGGGATTTTCCAGGCAGAAGTACTGGAGTGGGGTGCCATTGCCTTCTCCGAGTTCTGCATTTGGAAAAGACCAAATCTATCTTGTTTAGTCAAAGCGGAAGAGGGATTCTTATGTGTGCAAGGTTATGGAGCTGAACTACATGCAAGCAATTCATTCTTTACTCAAGTGATAGGAAGTTGTGGAAATAGGGGAAAAACAGTACTGTGTTTGCTTCAGAATCCAATGCAATGCTCCTTCCAGTTGACCTTTCAAGAGGGCTCTAGAGGTTATACTTTCTCTTTGTAAGTGAATGAAGTAGCCAGGTACTGGTTATAGAGTACTGGGCTTCCTTTTAAATTGCTGTGTCTTCACTTTATGTATGTGGTATGCCTTTATTTCAAACATAAACAGACAAGTAGGATAAAAATCAAGGGAAGAAAGCTATGTATACAATCAAAATGATGATTTTTTCAGTAGCTGAGTAGTTTATATAATCTGACACGGGTGTCTCTTCCATTTATTCTGTTTTTCTCCTTCATACAGCTCCATCAGAGACTAGGCAACTTGAACAATATTTATATTTGTATGGTCCCTCTTAATTTTCAGAGTATTTTCACAATCATTATGTCCTCTGAACCTCAGACACAGCTTTATCTCTGTGCGGAAAGTATGGTGGGTGTTATTTTCTCATGGTGCCTTTGGTAAGCAGAATTGTTTCAGTGTGATGCGCAAGATCATTCTAGACTTCCTGGACCACGAGCTGGTAGCATGAGGAGGAACTACCCCAGTGCAGTGTCCCAGAGGACCAGCATCCCCTCCCATTTGGAGAAGAGGAAGCACCAGAATACACCGTGTATTTCTACCAAGTTCCTGGGGATGATATGGTCTGAAGACTGCAGTTTGAGAACCAGTGCTGTCTATGAAGGAACTTACCTTTTATAAGCAGTCCTTTTTACCAGTGAACAGAGATTAAGTGACTGGTCCAAGGTCATACTGATAGAAATTTGATATCACTTAAAGTAGACCCAATGGCACCCCAGTCCAGTACTCTTGCCTGGAAAATCCCATGGATGGAGGAGCCTGGAAGGCTGCAGTCCATGGGGTCGCTGAGGGTCGGACACAACTGAGCGACTTCACTTTCACTTTTCACTTTGATGCATTGGAGAAGGAGGTGGCAACCCACTCCAGTGTTTTTGCCTGGAGAATCCCAGGGACGGGGGAGCCTGGTGGGCTGCCGTCTCTGGGGTCGCACAGAGTTGAACATGACTGAAGTGACTTAGCAGTAGCAAAGTAGACCCAAGGTCTTCTGATTCCTAATCAAAGGTAGTTCTTAAAGCTATTAGTCTGTTGTAAGTTTCTTTAATAGCAGACAGTGACAATTGACAATTATTATATGTTCAACAGGTATATCTTTAGTTGAACCTTTTGCTGAGCACGATCTAAATAAATAGCAAAGGAAAAATAATCCTTGTTTTTATCCAAGATGCATTGTAGGAGATAGAAGTGNCTTAAAGCTATTAGTCTGTTGTAAGTTTCTTTAATAGCAGACAGTGACAATTGACAATTATTATATGTTCAACAGGTATATCTTTAGTTGAACCTTTTGCTGAGCACGATCTAAATAAATAGCAAAGGAAAAATAATCCTTGTTTTTATCCAAGATGCATTGTAGGAGATAGAAGTGCCCTTCAGCATACCGGAGAACATCAGGGGTAGAAATATATAAAATACTTAAATTCAGCTCTTTAGAATTGCATATCTAAATGCTGTGAGTTTCTAAAGATAATAGATTTTAATCCAGTTTAATTTTTTTAATTTAAAATTTTTATTGAATTATTGTTAATTTACAATATTAGTTTCAGGTATACAACACAGTGATTCAATATCTTTATAGATTATGCTCCATTTAAAGTTATTATAAGGCATTGGCTTTATTTCTTGTGCTATACAATATATCCTTGTACCATATTTATTTTATACATAGTAGTTTATATCTCTTAACACCTACCTGTATTTTGCCCCTTTCTCCTTTCCTTTCCCACTGGTAACCACTAGTTTGCTTTCTGTATCTGTGAGTTTGTTTCTGTTTTGTTATATTCATTTGAACAAAAAAATTTTTTTATGTTTACTCTGAGCAAATAACTCTGCTAACTATCTCTACCAAATGAGATCTGGTCTTTGACTTACAGGAATTTATGAACTAGTGGGAAGAAGCAGAATGTTCATAACTAGCTACAGAATTACGCCAGATGGACTGTGGTATCTATAAAACCCAGGGTCCACAGTATGCAGCGCAGGGAGACAGTGGAGAGATAGATTTCATTTAGGGAGAGCTAATGAAGAAATTGCATCTGAATATGAAGGAAGTAGCGTCTGAACTGATCCTCTGAAAGGAAGGAGGATTTTGCCTGGTAAAGATAGAGAAAGATCTTCTGGGCAGAGAAAACTGCATTGGAAAATATGTAGGTCAGCACAGGGCTTTCTTGGGGAAGAGCTACTTTTCCATGTGGTCTGGGAAGGCACAGGAGTGCAGCGTGTGATACGACTGAAAAGTCATGGGGGAGAGCCAAGAGTGAGTGAACAGTTCTGAGCCAGGAGAGGTGGGAGCCAGGGGTGCTGTAGAGGAGGTGGCTGCTGACTGGAGAATAGACCGGCGAGGAGGTGAAGCCAAGCAAGGAGGACCTTTCAGAAGCTAGCATGAGTGAGAGAGTGGGTTTGGGGTCTTCTGGTTTTAAACCTGGTTTTGAACCAGTTTTCACTTACTACCTCTGTGACCTTAGGAAAATATGACTCTCTTTGGACTTTAGTTTTCTCACTTCTAAAAGGAGAGGGTGGATTCTGGCTAACATCTCTCTCCCCATAACATTCTTCGATTCTGAGGACCTTATTTGCCTTCTGTTGCAATTCTAATTCTGGATGGCTTGAATCCATTGTTCATCCTTCTTTCTAAAGTGGTATGGCTCCTTCTGGGATCACAACGTGAAATAAAATGCAGTTGAAGGTCCCATTGATCTGGCCGTGGTTTGGGGCAGAAGTGAGAAAATGAAATTCTTGAATTAGAACTTCATCAAACCTATCTTATTTATAGCTTATTTCAACTGTACCAACTTTTCAAGCATAGCTGATTTGCAACAGAGAAAACTTTATCTTGCTGAGTTTACAAGCTCATGGAAGCATGATTGCAGCTCTGAAAATGTGTGGGTTACTAGGGTTATTTCTTATAAACATAAAGGTTAGCTTTAGGGGTAGAGGCCAGATTTCATGACTATAACTGGAAATCTTAGGGAACAGATGAATCATATAATACATCACTTTAACCAGAAATCGACCATGTACCCCCGTTAGAGTTTATCTCAAAATGTTTTGTGAGATGAGCTGGAGGAACCACAGCCCAAACCATGTATGGGATAGGGTGATTGGATTCCAGCCAGAAGACCAAATATTGCCTTGTGTTCTTTCCTGGGGGTGGGGGTGGGAAGGATATGGAAAACAATGTTCTGGCCACAGAGAAGATTCCAGGGAGTAAAAATGAATCATCCCCAGCCTCCAGGAAACACCAGGAGTTCTCTAAATGGAATGAAGTCCTCCTGTACCTTGGATGGGAGCAGAGGGGGTGAGGGAAACAACAGCTGGTGGGGGAGCCGGAAGCTGGAGAAGGGGACACGGGAGCATGGCTGAAACCAGCAGCCACGGCAGAGGAATAAACCAAAAGGGATGTGAGTTTGTGCAGGTTTCCTGTGGGGTCCCTTAGGGAGAGCTGGCCTCCATGGTTTCCTTATCAGTTGCTGCTGCCTCTAGTCTCCACCCCGTGCAGGAGCATCTGCATAAAAATGTAGAGAATGTAACCAGCTATTCACGCGTGTCCAAAAGGGCTCTGCGAATTAGGAAGCTGCACGTGCAGCCCACTACACAAAGGGCCTCCCACCAGCAGCCTGGGAATGGGAACGGGACCTGCAGCCCTAGGCCAGGGAGGCCCAGGGGTCAACGGACATCTGGAGCCAAGTCCAGGCCCTGGACTGAAGCTTTGGGGGACGTCAGGCACATCCTGCTGCTTGCTGGAGCCTGAGGCATGGAATTGGGGCTGGATTCTCTCTTGCTTCCTGTGTGCCTTTAATTAGCTTCGTTAGTTAATTATATCCTAATATCTCTCCATGTATTTAGATCCTCTTTAGTGTTTCTAAATAAGAGTTTGTTTCTAAACAGAGTTCTGTTTTTTTAAACCTTTTTAAATTAAGGTCATTTTCAAACATACAAACCTACAAAGAACATACAAAAAAAATAGTATGTTGAACCCGTACCACCTAGTTTTAGTATTTATCAGTATTTTGCCAAATTTCTTTCACTTATTCTCCTCCACTTCTTTTTCTTCCAGTGTATTAAAGCAAATCCCAAATATATCATTTCAGCTACAAAAACTGAATATATAGCTGGCTGGTAAGGTCCCTTTTTTCCACATAATAATGCTACTATCATATGTAATAAAATTAATAGTTTTTAATACCATATAATCATGGATAAAGACCATATATTTCTTGTACTACAGGATTCAAACAAGATCCACACAATGCATATTATTTATTTCCTCTGTTTTTAAAAAGTTTTAAGGAATATTTATTAATGTCTCTACTGGATCTTTGCTGTGCTCCGGCTTTCTCTAGTTGTGGCAAGCAGGGTCTACTCTTTGTGGCAGTGCGCGAGCTTCTCAATTTGCAGTGGCTTCTCTTATTGCGGAACACAGGCCCTAGGTCTGTGGGCTTCAGTAGCTGCGGCACACAGCCTCGGTATTTGTGGCATGCAGGCTCTAGGGCGCCCAGGCTTCAGTAATTATGGCCTACCGGTTTAGTTTCTCTTCGGCATGTGGAATCTTCTCAGATCAGGGTTCGAACATTGGCAGGTGGACTGTCAGCTACTGGACCACCAGGGAAGTGCTCCTCTCTCTCTTTTTTAGTGCCATTTATTTGTAGGAGAAATTTGATCAAACATTTGATCACATCTATAGAATTTCATATTCTATGTTTGGCTGTTGCATCCTTGTTGTATTTTCCCAAGGATTCCTAGTTCCTTTTCACTGGAAAGTGGTATTTGGAGACCACCATATGGGCATAAGAGATAGTCTTTGCTACTGAATTATCATTGTTTTGTGGATTTTTCAGAGTAAAGAGTGAGAACGTTTACACATTTGAAAATGAGAGAAACTTGAGTTCTTACTGATATTTCCAATTTAAATTTAAGATTGCATGGTTTTTCCTAACTGACTTATATCTGTATGTTACTTCTCCCTTGCTGATCAGTTTGATTTCTGTGATATTATTAGTAACATCATTACTTATTAGCTTTAGTTTGAAAATAACACATTTAATGCAGGTTAAGATTTCTTTGTAATAAATCCATGGGGGTAATATTGTCTCTTGTGTCTCTGAGGATGTTAAGTATAATGTTTTTTACATTGATATATTTCAAATTACTTTTATTGTTTCTGTTTTGAGTGTTCAGATTTTCTTAAATATCTGGTGAACCTTGGCTGTTGAGTCAAAAATAAGAGATACTGAAGAATCAGTATTACTAATAACATAAGATTACTAAAATAAGAATACAAAACCAACAGAGTTAAATAAAAATCCCATAATCTCATATTTGAATAGGAAATATCAGTATAAACTCATTTTTTGTCTCTTAAATTAAAAAGAACATATTTCATTGGTCTGACTGTTGAAAAGGCCTAGAAACAATGAATTTAGTAGTGATAAGCACAACAAGCATTCACATTATGGTCTCTGAATACCATTCCCTACTAAGAGGAACCAGAAATCTTTGGGGAAATGCCTGATTCCAAGTTTGCCCAGTGCTGTGCTTAGTCACTCAGTTGTGCCTGACTCTTTGCAGATGCCAAGTTTAGGGCAAGACTTAAAAAGTGAGTCTGGGACATTATCTTAAGTCAAAGAAGAAATGAGGAAATCTTTCAAAACAAATAGTCAAATCGAAACGATGTAAAAGCCATTCTTAAGAGGCTCCCACTGGCCAAAGATGGGGCAATTTGTACATGAAAAAAAATTAGAACACATCAGGTAATGAAAAATTAATGATTTTATGCAGGTCAGGAAGCAACAGTTAGAACTGGTCATGGAACAACAGACTGGTTCCAAATAGGAAAAGGAGTACGTCAAGGCTGTATATTGTCACCCTGCTTATTTAACTTCTATGCAGAGTACATCATGAGAAATGCTAGGCTGGAAGAAGCACAAGCTGGAATCAAGATTGCTGGGAGAAATATCAACAACCTCAAATATGCAGATGACACCCCCTTATGGCAGAAAGTGAAGAGGAACTAAAAAGCCTCTTGATGAAAATGAAAGAGGAGAGTGAAAAAGTTGGCTTAAAGCTCAACATTCAGAAAACGAAGATCATGGCATCCAGTCCCATCACTTCATGGCAAATAGATGGGGAAACAGTGGAAACAGTGTCAGACTTTATTTTTTGGGGCTCCAAAATCACTGCAGATGGTGACTGCAGCCATGAAATTAGAAAACGCTTACTCCTTGGAAGAAAAGTTATGACCAACCTAGACAGCATATTCAAAAGCAGAGACATTACTTTCAACAAAGGTCTGTCTAGTCAAGGGTATGGTTTTTCCAGTAGTCATGTATATAGTCATGTATGGCTGAGCACTGAAAAATTGATGCTTTTGAACTGTGGTGTTGGAGAAGACTCTTGAGAATCCGTTGGACTGCAAGGAAATCCAACCAGTCCATCCTAAA